>OX411558.1:4113244-4585744 GCA_948146395.1 Fragum whitleyi
AGACAACTGCAATATGGCGGTGGCTCTTTACAAATTCATACACGCATATGTACTAGAAGAAAGAAAAAAATACAAACATAATTACTTTCTAACACACAGGAGTTTAAAATGACACGAGAACAGTTGAAAAATCAAAGCGCTGAAAGCACTGGAGGTGGACGTTTCTGGTGACATCATGGTGAAAATAAAACGAGACGATAAAGAAAATTGCATTATTTACAAATTACTCACGGGGAACAACAAAGATATGCGGACAATGTGCCCTTTTTTAAATATGTACAGAAATATATACTACCCAACTACTTCCAACTGGGTGTAGATTGCTGGCTTGTATGCCTGTCAGCATTTGGGAGAAAAAAAATGAATGAAAGACATAGAGATTGGCAAAAAATATATGGGGTTAAAAGGCATAGCGCCCGTGCTTGGTTGAACGATTGATAAGAAATTCGCTATACGCGGGACCGCTATAGGCAGGTCTAATGCTATGGAAAAAACATCAAATTTTTAGACCTAAACCTAGTCAATGTATGCATGTCCAAAATGACTCTCTTTTGTTTAAAGTTGTCCGGAGAATCAATGTCGTAACTCCTTACATTACGTACGGTCTCTTACGTCATTTGGTCTCCGGGCCCGGTAAAGCGTAAAACCTCCCGAGAAAGGCACTGAATAATTCCCCTTGGGGCGTACCATCTCGGAAGGTATTGCTCTTTATTTTCAACGGCAGGAGACTTCTTTGCTTATGCGATCGTTTGCCGTTACCCATGCAATAAAAAAAAGAAAAAAAACCGAAATGTAAATAACAAAAAGATGCGAATTTATATCCCTCACAGCCCAGGCAACGGCTTCACAAGGGATCCAAATTGGTCCCTAACAAGGTACCGGCGCGGGCTAACTGAGGGGCTACAAAATGTATTTAGATCGGCGGAAGTATGCCTTTTAAAACTAAGCAGGAGTTGAGCTGGCTTAATATACGATAAGACGACTGCTGTAGTAGACAAGGTAGAGATAGATACATAAGTTTAAAAAAAAGACATATTGTCTACCCTAAATATAAGCGGAGAGCCCATCAACTTAGACCTGATGACTCTAAGTTGAGCTTTCCTTCAGTTATTTCTATGAAAACACCACGGACTGAGTCAATTATCGATTTTTTATGATTGTGATTAAGATGTCCTAACTCCCTGTATAGCTTAATCTGAGCTTAGACATTCTAGCCACAACTCGATAAAACGCTAAATTTCTGAAAAGTCTACAGGATTGATCACCGAAGAGAGGTTCGCGTAGAAAACATTGCACTTGTGCATCTGTTGAGCGTTTCTCCCCCCAAAAAACTTTAAAAGAGCCATTATGTCCCTCTTCCGCGTAAACACAGGTTATATGGTAACACGAGTTAGGCGGAGTAGGCTATCGAATATATGTAGAATATATGTACATTGTCGATGGCAGACGACGTAGTTTAATTAAATCTATGAAGATATTAAAAACCTCCAATTTGTTATTGGAAGACCGTCCCTCAACTGAGAGCAAGGGTCTTTAATATCAGGCTCCTGTCGTGGTAAAAGGATTAAAACCACGGAGAGCGTCAAAATTGACTTTTATGTGTTCGTGATCAGAGTGTCGTAACTCGCTTTAGTAATATAAGCTATTTCCGACCTTCTCGTTACAACCCCCCCCCCCCCCAAAAAAAAAGCAAAAATTCCTGGAAATGTTCGGGATCGTTCACCGAGGTGATCTAGACCCAAGAAGTTCTGCATTGGTGCTGTCGTAGAGCGATCTTCCTAAAATACGAGTATGCGTATGCGGGCTACCAGTTCAGCCACCTAGTTTTTATCCCCTTTACACCACGGGAAAACCAAATAAGCAAATCACCGCATTATTTATAAATAGCATTCTTACGCGAAACAAACCCGCTTGGGCTAGGGTTGGCAGCTGATTTAAGAGGTGTCGTTGATTAATCTTCTAATTGTATAGAATTCTTGAATAACGCCATTTTCAAAATGCACAGTTGTCGAGCGGAGGTAAGTCTTGTAGAAAAGAAAATTAAACCCAAGCCGGTACTACTTTTTCGAAAAGCTATTAAGTCGGTGTTCTGCTAAAACATCGTAAATACAGCTTTAAACTAGCTGTAGTTACGAGATTATAGCAGAACACCGACGATAAATAACTGACAGGATTGTTCTCACATGGTACTAACACTGGGCGACGTAGAAACGTCCCCCAACAACGTATTTGAGTAGTATTTCTATCAAACACTGTTATTGGTTAGAACAAAATCAGCACCCAAGTTCTTTCGAAACATAACGTTTCTTTATATGGGTTTCTTTACGAGCTGTACACAAATGTTCAGTCTGTTATCTGTCGCTAGACGTACAGTTAGGAGCACCGTAAAACTGACATAGTGAATGATTTTGAAACGGCTACCGATTGAAATGGAAAGATAAGGTGTGACTTTTGACTGAAATTAGTTGAAGGTAATCCATTAACGCTTTTTATGTCCATTTGGACGAAATTAGAGAATCCTTTTACCTCCCTTTCAGAAAACATACATACTTACTGTTTTTGTGTCTTCACGACTAATCGTTTCATGATGTGAATATCTGTTTGAATACAGATATTGTTAGCATAGTTTGGGCTGAATTAAAGATGTCTATTGTAACCTTCGTCTACCATTACTGTAGCTAAACTGATAAAGAGTTTTTCAAAACTAGATGATATTATACGAGGGGTAATCCAGAAGTTCGTGGACTGACGCCATATCTAAAAGACTGCTGATCGTCTGAAAACATAATTCATATCAATTTATTGAGCTTTCGTTTCTCTGCGCCAAACAGATTCCAGGATACAAGCGTTCAAAGACATACTTTATGCACCAAGCAGCACACACCGCGAGTTTCTGACGTACGTTGTTGACGTCGAGATATTCAAAACTCATTCAGTGCTTGGGATTTATTCATTATGATCATCCCGAATTTAGATTAACTACAAATAATTTCTAAATGCACCATTTACCATCAATTTCCAGGTTACAGGTCTTAAATATTTACTATAGTTAAGTGTCTAAATGGCCTCGCATAATGACATATAATTCAGTAACAGTTTTTACAAGGATTTGCTACTTGTCTTTCATTTGATGCCAAAATAAAGTTTTCTTGCATTCGAAATTTAAACAGTTGCTTGTTTTCCAAGTTTTATTGTGAAAATATTGTTGATGTGGCTCTTATCTAGGCGTCAGTGACTAACCTTTTGATCACCTCCCTTCATTGAGTATCAATTTCTGTAACAGAAGGTAATCCGACGTTGTCTCTCTGACGTCCTTGTGGCTGTATTTCATTTACCACCTTTATTGATCAATGTTTTTTATTCTTGTAAAGAAACGTGTTTCAACCAATGAACTTGTCCGGAAATACCATGTAGTCTAAACAGAAGTAACTTGCGAAAATCTAAGAACTATATTTGAGTGATAGGCAATTATAATTGGTGCTACAGTCATGGAATATGTAAGCGTTAAACATGAAAAAAATTATTCTTTGCTCCGCCTGACGTTATGTGTGTCTCCATGGCAACGCATGTTGAACGCGTTATGTGAATTATTGGGATAAAAATGTTATACATTAACTCCTAAATGTTTGATATTCATAATATGCTGATTTCAATGATTTCTGTTGAACAGTCTTCGAGGTATAAAGAAAGTCCACGAACTTTCGGAACTACCCTCGTATAATCCTCTTACACACACGATAATATGCCTTCATGGTGTGATACAGTTGACGAAATCGTGAAATTGACAAGGTGTCTAACTTTGGAATGGTTTCCGAATGAAATTGAATAAGTAGGGGAGGAATTGTCGGATTAAATTAAAGGGAGATAATTCGATATGACTATCTTCGTCTAAGTTGGACGAAACAAGTGATTTTTATTGTCTCCCTATAAATAAATCGACGCACTTTCCAATTTTGTAACCTTCACATACCAATCAGACGCCTTCAAGACCATGCCAGCCAAAACAGTGTGGAATAATAAGATTATTTTCAACGACAAATTGATCGTTTTCAATGATTTCGAATTGTTTTCAATGACTTCGGAAAATTTTTGAGTTATTTGAGCAAGTGATTGGTTTTGAATAAATGAGGTTAGCGATTTATAATTGTTTTGGATTATATGAATGTCAATTTCATGAGGCTACCTATTGTACCGTTATGTTTCGACTGAAATTTGCCGAAATCTAGATCATGGTCCACGACTTTTCCAAATGGCGTATTTTTGTAGCCTCCTATTCTGAGAATTGATGTGTATGGCTTTAATCGACTTAGAGATAAAAGAAGAAAGACATTTCATGAAATTTTGTTTGATACCACTCGCTAAATTATCTGATAAAATTTCATGGTGTTATCGACGTTGAAAGAGCAACAGTAGTGACTATTTAATAACAGGAACATTTAACGTGCGAGGTACGAGTAAAGTTTTATAAGCCAATGTGCTCACAGAAACGGCTTGATTATTGCCGAATCCACTGTAGCTCTTTAAACGTCATTAAAACTTAAGGCAAGTTTTCAACGTGATCATAGGATGAATGCTTGTCACACAAACCCATCAACCATGCATTGTGCGTGGGTTAAGAATGATTTAGCCCACAAAAGCAAAACTTTTTAATGTCGATTTATTGTGTGGGCAATGCAGAAGGAATCATTTGCAAACTGGGTACTCATATACATCATGGCCCCGTCACACCTCAACATTTTAGCCAGAGTGTGCCTAACGCGTTTGAGAAAACGACTTAGTCCGTAAAACGTCGGCATACGCTGACCTACAATTTATTTTGTCAATTCACGACGCGCTTGTAGCGTGTTCATAGCGAGTTTGAACGTGTGAGTAACGCGTGAGTAACGTGTCTAGAACGTGTTGATAGCGTATGTCAGCGTATACCAACGTTCTTGAGCGTGTGTCCAACGTTTTCGTAACGTCCTCGGAACGTGCTTAGCGTGTTTGTAACGCGCTGCTAGCGTGTTATAACGTGTTCGCAGCGTGTTTTGGCTGTAAATATAAATTCTGAAGAAATGACCACTTCAAATTCATTTCTTTTTATTATAAACAGGCCACCGGCCACTACACATATTCATTTTTTTCTAAGTATTTTGGTTCATGTAAAAGAAAAATTGGAAAAGACGAAAAGAAAAATACACTGGCACCTGTTACATTTGAAAACTAGAATATAACCATATAACAAACTTATAAGATTACAGGCTGATTAAAGCTTCTGGTATTTTTTACTCGAAAAATATTGCGAAATGGTAAGGTACTACTTGTCATAATGCACTTCTTTCTTCCTCCATATGCTCTACCATGTAGGATGACTTTCTACAACCTCTCTTAATCTTGAATAGCTAGTCATTTATTAAGGGGGGAAAGCTGTACCAAATATCAAACTTTTAGTACATATAATAGAATCAAATATTCTGAACAGAACAGAATAGAGTAAAACACGTCTTGTATTACGTCCACTAGGTACAACGATGTACTTGTCTTTTTGGTATATTGATAATGATCAAATGAGACGAATAAATGCTTGTGCAATTTGTAAAGTATTTCGCGAACGTATTGTTATTCTGACCAAAGAGCAGACGCACTTGTAAAGCTCTAAACGCAATGTTTAATACACATTTAGGCTACATTCTCCACCTCGACAATCTAAGGAATTAAGAAAATCCGTAAAGGATTTATATGGAAGAAAAGACAAGCAGCTTATAACACAACATGAAATAACATAAGATTTATTCATATGACTTGAACGAAATCGTTCATCGTCAAATATAGAGAATGCTACTTATAATCCAGTTTTCAAGTCATTCTTAGATTGGTCATGAGGAAACATACAGATATGAACATGTCAAAAGGGTCATACACACGTACATGCACAAATTCATTTATTTACGCCAAGCTGATGGTAGAAATTCAAGACAAATATGCAACGGAACTTTTATATTTTCATTGAAAACTTAAACGCTGTCATACGCCAGAAACACGCTGTGAACTCGCTGGCAACGCGCTAGACACAGTTCAGTACGCTGAAGACACACTATGCACACGTTCCCAGTACGCAGGAGACACGCTAGAAGCACGTTAAACTTTTGGCGAACGGGTTTCTAGCGTGTCCGTAGCGTAAGTGAACGAGCTCCTAGCGTGTCTCTAGCGTGCTGAGCGTGTTCGGAACGTGTGCGGAACGTGTGCGGAGCGTGTTCCAACACGTTCGGCACACGCTGAGAAATTTTAAGCATGCACAAAATTTTATGAGATACTCAGCGTATCGCAACGTGTGCCAGCGTGTTACAGCGTGCCGATAGCGTGTGCGGAACGTGTCCATAGCGTACCCGACGTGTTTGCAGCGTGTTATAAAAAAACCAAAACGTTCCGCACACGCTGGCTAAACGTTATGGTGTGACAGCCCTATTATGGAAATACAATTTGTATAATTGGTTAGAGACCCGGTTAATGGTTTGATGTCCCAAATCGAAACCCTATATAAAGGTGGTTGATCCGTTTTTGAGGCCAGGAACTTTAACAGTGTTAAACGGTACGAGGTTTCCTAATGGTTTCGAAATGTTGTGGAACTATTACGGGTCATCTACTTTAACTTTACAATCGACCTTAAACCACAATGTACCAGATGAGCCTAAAAATGTCATTTAGGTTGAAATGACTTCAAAACACCGGTCATGGATGGTTATTTCTATTCCTTTGAATCCTATTAAATGCCTTTCGGAGCATCGCTCAGACTTTGCCGTAAATTGGAAGGTCCTTAGACGTAAGTGTAGTATTTCTCTTTTTTTTCGGCTACTGGTGGAACTTCGGTTCTTTTTAATAAGTTTGAAGAAAACCACATTTAGTTAATTCTTACGATCGTCTGTCGAAATCTTTTTAAGCATAACATTATTTTGATGACAAAACAAATTAAACGGTTTTATTTCAATTCACAATATACCGAATTTTATTATATCGTTAATTTTGTTTTATGCAATGTGGGATCGTTGAGGTTTGTGATGTCATATAAACCTATGTTTGAAATGACGCGATTTCAAGGCAGCTCCCGTTTTATTCCAGAAATCTTTTCCTTGGAAACATCGAGGGTTTCCCGATTTAAGACATACTAAAATAAATTCTCTGTCAACCCACTGTAGCATTTATGTTTGGACTATTAACGTGTTTTATGCGTGAAGTGAAAGTGAATTGTAATGCTGAAAATTAGCTTATCCGAGCTATTGTGACCGTGAAATGACCAGCGTCCGTCGTCAACTATTTCTTTAAACATAGTTTACTCCTAAACCGTTAGGCCAATCTCTATGAAACTTTGCAGGTTAAGCTCTAAGAAAGTTGTTCAAATAATGAAAAGCCACCCTAAAGTGGCTCTCACACCACAGCGTGTGAGAGTAACATATGCCCTGTAAAATACTGCTTATACGCACAACTTTTCAGCGTATAACTACCACCCTAGCCAAATTTTCAACTGAGACGAATGACCAGCGTATGTCCACCGTTAGTGTATCGTATGACGAGCGTATGCGTAGCGAACCCCAAACATACCCACCGTATGTCAGCGTCAATGTAACGTATATCGGCGTACGGGTAGCGTATGCAAGCGAACGAATAACGTATTGATAACGTATGTAAGCGTATGAATAACGTATGCCCTGCAAATTCTTTGACTGGGTTACCTGAGTCGATCGGTAGACATCAAGCCGATCAGATTATTAGAAGAAACAAGAGGTTTATGACTGTCTATTGACTCCCTTTGAGAGAAAGTGGCATGATAGGACTACGAGAAAAAATTACAAGATTTAAACGTATTAAAGACATGTCTTTCTCAATAAAGAAAACTCAGATCCTTGATAATGCTATTTAGATTGAATTACAAATATGTCCCTTTTTGTTTAAATTTGCAAGACCTGATAAATAGCAAAATTAATGGTAAAATTAGTCTGTGCAAGTTTGAAGACAGCCCGATAAAAACTTTCGAATCTTTAGTGATGTTTAGTCTGATTTCCAAAAGGCGTTTTGGTTTTTTTTTCCACAAGATACGCGATGAACATGCTCTTCTTCGAAAGAAACACTTTCTTTGTCATAGCACATATAAAATCACTCTACATATAGTCGAAGAATTCGATGTAAACTGTGGAGGACTTGATATTTCCCTTTCCCATGAGACTTGAAGAACCTGACCCTACTTCGAAAGCAACGTTCATTAAGTTCAATTATTCTGTGTACATCTGAAGAAAACCCAGCGCAAAAAATGTTAACACGGCCGCATTGACTTCCAATATCATGTTACATGAAGATTCCAGTTCTTTTTCGATTGCACCATTAAATGAACGATCTAAGTTACGATGACACATTTTCTGTACATGTTGGTAGTTAATAAAAGTACTGTTAACGTTTTGCGAATACGAGATAAAATGTACAGAAGGACGGACAGACACATGGATAAACAGACGGACGGACTAAAACACGCCGTCGCCACAGCTCTTTTGAGCTTCGGTCAATAGAGGAAACCTTTTCTACGCGGAAGATGAAATCTAAATCTGAAGCAGTTGCTCTGTGCGCAGACTTGAGTAACCGTTAGTTAACAAACACGCTGAAAATGTAGTTCACATGTCTCGTTTTCTCTCCCTGATGATCAGGTCGCCATGGCTCTTCTCCTTCTTCGAAGATTTAGCCAAATACACTCTCCAGAAAAAAGAAAACAAAAGTAAAGGAGAATGAAGGAGGGATAGGACCTGTATTACAGCTGAAATGACCATTTTCAGCCAGCGAATGAAAAGCGTACTTAAATTACGAGTAACGTATCCGGGGCGACACTCTATCGTATTGAGCGTATGCATACCGTATGATTAGAGTATAGTCTATACTCTGGCATACGCTGAACATTTTTTAACATGTTGAAAATAATGTTGGGCGTCTGCGTACCAGAACGTATACCAACGTATACCAGCGTACTTGTAGCGTACACGACTTATGAGTATACGAGCGTATAAGTATACGTTGGCATACGTTAGTGTTATACGCTGTGTGTGACAGCCCCATTTATTATATATATGAAGTGACAGTTGTGTAATCTTACAACACCAATATGTTTTTATGAAATTAACTGTCATGTTGAGATATACAAAACAGGTCGAAGTGTATTCACACCCTGTTCACGTGAAATGAGTTATCAAAAAAACCTAAATAATATTGTCTTGTGCTCATTTTGCGGTTTTGTTAAATCCAAGTTGGAATTGCTCCGCATTCAAACTTAAAAACTAGTTACTTATTACTAGAAACTGGAAATCTATACCTGAAAAATGCCATGTGTTGAGAATGATTTGCAAATTGTTCCATTGGTTATTTTAAAAGGTTCAAAGGTATATTTCTTCGCGTTTCCCGAATTCTAAAGAAAACTCAGGATTAGACGGTGTTCCGCCGCAACGTCGGACGGTGTTATTTTCCGATCCATCTTGTGCACGGTTTGCTATAAACTTATTCATCCATTCGAATATTTATAACGAAATCACTTTGAATATATTACAAGATAAAACTCATAAATTGGGCACAATAAATACATGTTAATTTTGAAATTCTGAAAAGAATTAACCCTTTCGAAAATCTTTTTAGTATTTAATCGTTATCGGTTAATGTTTATAATTTCGACGTGCTCCTGGGTACCGCTAGGTTGGGTTGCTAAGACAACTGCCATATACATGTCAATAAGATTGTTGAACATTTTTCTTCTGGTATGAAGTCAGTGACGTTTTACATTGGAATTATAAATAAAATGAAAATAGTTAATGAGAATTTCAGACTGCCTTCGAACTTTCCTGATAACCCTCGAACATCGGAATGTATTCAAAAAAAAAAGAAATTTAAAAGAATCTTTCTTAAACCTAGAAAACATCCTGAGCAAGTTTGAGAAAGATTGAGGCAAAATTGTGACATGTAGACCAAAAAATAAGATTTGACATTTTGACCCTTTATCGGACCCTAATTTTGACCCCGTAAAACTTTTGAAGCATTTTGATAGAGTCTGACTCAAGGATCCTATCTTTGAAATTTAGTCAAATTCTGATCAGTAGATTCACAGTATAAGTTGTTTTTAAAATTTTACCTTTTGACCTTTTTACCCCTATTTGATCTCGATACAAAATCTTGATATTTTGACAAAAAGAATGACACAAGGATCATATCTGTGAAGTTTGGTGCAGTTCTGTCCGTTGGTTTCAGAGGAGAAGATTTTTCAAGAATTGTTTACGGATGGACTCACCACGAACAATCATTGGTTACAATAACTCACCTTGAGCTCTTGCGCTCAGGTGAGCTAAAATGGTCTTAAAATGTTAAGTAAACCAGGACCACGATCCGAAATTTTAGCCATTCTCTAAAGTACAGATCAATGTGATTAAGGCCTTAAAATGTAAGGTTATCACTTTTAAGATTTCCTCCTCGTCATCTTACTTTCTGTAGGAAAGATACCAACAGCACATGCTTTTATTTATTTATTTATCTTTTTTTTTTGGGGGGGGGGGGGGGGGCAAAATAGCATATTTAATAGAGTTTTGCTTTGTTTTTAAACTAGAAAATATTATTAGTGATAGCTAGTTTTGTTTCGAAATCTAGGACCGTCTTATGCTTCCCTGTGTTCAGGATCACAAAACGGTCTGCCAATTTAAGCCGCTTTGCACGTTCACTTCCGTGTAAAGTAGGAAATAATAAGCAAATTGTTCGCACCATTTTGTCGTCCTGAACACAGTGCAGGTCTTTTATTCAGCTCGTCTGAGCACGGTGAACTATTGTGATCGATCTGTGTCCGTCGTCCGTCAACATCTTGTGTGTACGCTAGAGGTCACATTTTTAGCTAAAATGTCTTGAATCTTAGTCAGAATGTTTGCCTCCATCAATCTCGGCCAGAGTCAAAATTGGGTCAAATAGGCTAAAAATGGGGTCAAGGTGTCAAATCTTAGAAAAAACCCTTGTGTGCACTCAAGAGGCCACATTTTTTACCCAAATGTCTTGAAACTTGGTCAGAATGTTAAGATCTATTAAATCTCGGTCAAGTTTAAAATTGTGTCACGCGGAGTCAACTCATAGAAAAACAATGTGTGTACTATAGAGGCCTCTTGTTTGGCCGATATGTTTTTAATTTTGGTAAGAATGTTTGTCTCTATGAAAGCACGGTCAAGTTCGATATTGAGATGTGTTAGGTAAAAAATGCCGCAAGGGCCAATTCTAAAAAAAACCTTTTGTGTACTTTAGATACTCCATTTTTTGCCAAAATGTGTTGAAACTTGGTCAGAATGTTTGTCTTCATCAAATCTCGGTCATGTCTGAAATTTGGCCAAGGGGGAAAATCTTAGAAAAACCTAGTGTGCAATCTAGAGGCAACATGTGTGGCCGAAATGTCTTAAGACTTAGTAAGAATGTTTGTCTCCATGAAATCTCAGTCAAGTTCAAAGATCGGTTTAGTGGGGTCTAAAAAGGGACCAATTGGTCAAAAGAAGGAATTTCGTTGATTGCACATATGAATAATTGATTATAAATTGTCAGAATGTTTGTCTCAAAATTTTAAACAAGTTCGAAAGATGGTCAGAAACTAGGACACCTCTTCTAATCATGATTTTTTTTAATACTTTATATGCATCATAATTGACTCAAATTTCTTGAAATGTAATCAGAATGTTTGCCTTCTCGATATCTTGGACGTTTCTTGAGCCAGTCTTGAATTCCGAATAAGTAGTTGTGACGATTTGCCACCACCTTTGTCACATTAAACGCCATTCGTAACACCACTCGGCCAATCTCACGATCAACCTCGGATGTACATAGAAGGTTTTTTTTAAAAATTACGGGAAACCGTTGGAAACTCGATGACGTCAATAAATTGGCTTTAGCCCTCGAAACTTTGAGTGAAAACATTCGACGTCGTCAACGCTACTCGTTTAAGTCACTGACGTGAAACCATCTTTAGATTCTTTAATAACGGCTGAAAAATCTCAATTTTTGAGAATGATTCGTCATTCTCAAAAATTAAGATTTTTTCAGCCGTTATTTACTGTAAGAAATATAAATCTACAGTGCTATTTTTTCTTAAACTGTTTCCGCCTAACAAAATGCACAATTTCGTTACATACCCATCCGCCTTACATACATCCGAGGTCTGTTGCAGTTTACGGAAATGGCCGTGTGATGTTCCGAATGCTTCAATGCCTCAGGTGAGCGATAAAAAGCCGATGGTCATCTTGTTTTTAAAATTGACACATGTATAAGATGAATTCCTGCTAAATAGTTTTAGTATTATTTGTCATGGCAAGTATCAGGGTTTAAATCTAAATGGTATGGAAACAGAAGATTTTGTTCTTCCATGTAAAATCCGAGATTCCATTTCATTTGAATAATATTCAAGTTAATTGTAACTTGGTGTTGTAATCTTTTCATGCAGCACAACGTTGATACTCAGCACATATATTAATGGTATTCGAACATTATTCAAGTATTCAGCTTGTAATACCAAATTAAACTTGCAATATAATTACAGCAAACACAATAAACAATAAACAATGTATAAATATAAAACAAGATATAATTTCTACTGGGCATTATTCCAAATATTTTTTTTAATATCTTTTGTAATGTAATATTTTATGAACAATTTGAAAATGCAAAAAATATTTGATAATGGGCGAACTTGTATCGAAACATTTTCCGTTTATCATATTTTTACATATATGTTTTTGATATATACATTTATATAAAGCGATGAATCACTCTAGTGTGCCAACATAAACGCTCACCCTTAGTGCTTTCAGTGTTTTGATTTTTTAAAGATGCCATTCTGAATACCAAAGACGTTTTTTTAAAAAGAATTAATATTTATTTAAAAAAAACTCAACACACAAATATAAACGAAGAAAACAAATAATTAAAAACGAAAACAAAAAAAATCTGTACAATAGGTTGTCTCTTACATCCATGTTTGATATGTCAAACATTTCATCAAAGAGATAACCAAACGTAAGTGTATACAATAAAATTGTCAATAATGTTCCTGTTAAATGTTTGTTCGTGGATTTCTGGATTTTCCAATTGAGCGAAGAACGTATAGCAAAGTTATATTTTCGTTGTGAAACTGACGTCATAATTCATTTTCATAATGTCGACGCGGAATTGTCTACGGGGTTAAATGTTTTGCAAATAACATCGATAAACTTCTGGATTTTCCTTGTTTAATGGCTGTAACTGAGGTAATAACATACATATGATATCAAATTTGTACTTATAAAAAGACCAAAACACAGAGCCAAAGCCTCATATTTACCGGTATACAGAAGACTCGTTTAATTAATTCTCTTTTCCATGACCATACATTCAATATCTATTACAAAGAACCTGTGTAAATAATAGAAATATCCTCCGCATTTAGCATCATTTGATATGTTCTTTACATAGGTTTCATGCCAATAAAGATTTCATATTTTGGTATTCCGAAAGACAAAGTCTTGTTTTTGCATTTGCATTTTTCAGATAACATTGTCAACCGCTTTCTCCGCAAGGTTAAGATGCAAAATTTAAGATGTTTGTTTGTATTTTTGTTTTTTTATGTATGACCCCGTGAGGAGTACTTTATAAAGCTCACTGTACGAGGGTTATCCCAGGAATTCGTGAACTTTTGCGATAATTTTTTTTATCAAATGTCCTATGAAACTGAAACTTACAAATAATTCTTATTGGTCATTTATCTTTATTCTGGTGTGATTTCAGAGGGCTTATTTCAATACTCGCTGAGATATGAATTAGAACGTAACACTAGTAAATGGGTGACGGCGCACGCTATCAACGTCGTTTTTTAAATACACGAAACGTCGTTTCAAAACTGATTCACTTTCTCTCAAAGTAGCGTCCATACAGGACCTATGGACTTGTTACGAATAACTTTACGTAAAAATCATCTCAAAGAAATGCTGATATAGACTTTTGTTGGGCATTTAATTGAGTATTTGATTAAAAACAACTTTTCTCAATCTTTTGCGTAGATACGCATTATAGTATTTTTTTAATCCGAGAAGGGGTGAGTAAAGTAAATGTTTTTTTTAAACTCATAACCTATCGTCATATTTTTAGTCATTTCATAAAAGGAACATTTACTGTAATATACTAGCAGAAAATATTTTTTTGGATTTGTCTTGAATATCCTAGTATTACACTAACGCTACCTTATTTTATCGAGATAGGCCAAAGAAATCTGGATATTCATGTGAACCGTGATGTACTGTTGATTCCGAAAATACTGGCATATTTCTTCAAAGCCTAGATACCTAGATACCTATCAATTACCGGCGCGTCTCATGATCTAGTCATATCAAACTGTACACTACACACACTCTTTATTTCTGTTCATCCAATCAGGGATTCTGATTGGCGTCGGTCGAAAACGTTCTTATTCCCTTATCGGCGCTCCTCGCATTGGTTCTTCCTAACTCGACCCTTTTTTTCCCTACTGTCCTTAAATCAGTTTCAATTTAATATCGCTTTTATCTTTGATATATGAGTGTAGACCACAAAAGGTTATGGTCATTCCTCATTTCGAATTCTCTTATGGTCTGTATAGGTCTTATTTTGCGATCCACACCTAATAATGAACTATTTTGTGCGCCAGGCGTTCAGTTGACGTCGCCATTTTCACGCCGTTTGAATTGCACTCGGATATAACAAAACTTTATAACTGCACACTTCGTAATGTCATTTGTATGAAAATATACATTTGTGTGATCTCAAAAGTTCACTGTTTTCAGCAATGTTAGTTTTATACCAAACTCTTCGTGAATATTGAAATAAATGAAGTTCAAACATCTACCATATAAAATTTGTAAGTTTCAAATTTTGAGTGCGCCGACAACCCCAACCGAGCCTGTCTTTTAAAGCTATATTTATGAAAATGAACATTTTAAAACCGTAAAACTTTTATCAATTTGTTTCAAATTAACGTGAGTTATCAACTCAAGATTTTTATCTAAATCGCGCGCTGGGTTTTTGAATAATTGAAAAAGTTCACGAATTTCTGGGACAACCCTCGTATATCAGATGTACATTGAGGCTTCAACGTCTTGGGTCATGGAAAAATTAAAGGTTTCTTCGACCAACGGATAGTCAGAGAGAAGGGCTGATAGACGGATATCGTTACCAAATTCAGTATATTTTCCCATTTTTTCAAATTAAAGGCATGGAAACATTTTTTTTTACTTATTGTATACACTTACAGGTTTTCTTGGTCAAAACCTTGTATAATTGTTCATCTAAAAAATCTCTCGAAAAAAGAATTTCCTATAAACCATTAGAAAAGTCGGACAATGTCTCAGAGATGTACAGATGTTTAAATTCAGCAGGTAGGTATTTTCAATAATATATGAGTATCTTACAAAAATTCTACTCGATACCTTTATTCGAGTCACTCAAATAATGGAATAAGTCAAGTTGAAATTTTCACTAGGAAAATCTCAAGGGGCTTCTAAGATCAACCGCAAAGATTGAAACCTGTCATGACGAAATGGTGAAAACTGCACCCAAATATTGCCCCGCTTTGCATGCATGTGCACGTGCAAAGCGGATTACAATCGTTTTGCCATCCTGAATGTTGGGCCGGTGTATTTAATTATTTACTGACCAACAAAAGTAATGCATCACTTAAGATTTTAGATATACCTTTTTCCGTAATCTAAAGTTTGAAGGAATGGCTATTTCAGAATAAACGATTACCAATCATCGATCTGAGGCCAAAAAGAATGACACCATAGAAATACGCATTGAAGAGTTACAAATGTATAGAGTCGACTACCACAAAAATTGAAATTTTGAATAAGAGTCAGTTTTCATTTCTCAGTTAAAGTCAAAAGCGCGTGAGTTCATGAGCAATATTGCAACAAAAGAATGTCTGACACGTGGATTTTGAAATTTTACTAAGAGTATATTCAAACAAGGATATCCAATTGAACTTCATGGTGCCTCAATCTCTCTCAAAACTTCGCGCTTTCGGCTATTTTGTGGACTCTCGTGGCAAGCTCGTTTCTGATGCTCGAGTTTAAGACCAGTCCGGTTGGTGAAAGAAAAGGCATTGACATTACTTTAAGAAGATGTTCGCCTAGAAAGTCCACAATGACATGAGATGAATGTTCACGTTGAGTTTCTTACGGGGGTTACCCTATGACTATCACTAATGAAGGAGACGATACACGTCTGAGATACCTCATCTTAGTTGTTCACTGTCATCACTAGTCCACGAATTGTTGTTTTTACCTTACAGAGGTAGAGCAATGACCCCTCATGGCAGGTGCAAGTGTTTTTGCTTTTAATTACGTAAATGAATCAGTTCAACATGACCACGATGCGGTGTCGTTCTGAAATTAAATGTATAGCTACCGCCGAGCTAGAAGAGTTTGCTTGGTCTGATAAATGTGTACACGGCTTTTCGTTGCCACCTTAATTTGGTGTATTACCCTCCGACTTTAATTTCGAACAATGCATTCGATCTGATGCATGAGCAGAAAACACTTTTATCATATTCAAGTGTCTCTGCTAAAGTGAGTATGGGCTCAGAAATATATTTAACCACAAAAGTTTACCTACTGGCCGACCATAACAAAGAAATGTCATAACAGCAAATATGTTGATTTCGGAACAGAATTATTTGTCGTTTATAGGTGATGCGTTATTTTTGTTGTTCAGTGTACTTTGATGTCCAATAAATCATGTATATTATTATGAAAATTTTCGTTAGGCTTTTAACGCATATTCATTTCATGCTTCTCGAAACGTTCCCGACATATCATAAAATGGTATCATGGAAGTTACATGTATTTTGTAATTTGAAACAAAATGGTTAGTAAGGTAGCGGTGAGACCCACAATTCTGGCTGCACCGGAATGTTCATCATGGTGACACACATCGTATACGATAACCACTGTTGATGTTGCCGCCAACGGCGTTCCGTCTGAAAATTAAAATTACAAGAACGTATTTACACATTTCGAATAATACACACGTGCGTTAAAATGCTATTTTCTAAAGGACATGTCGTTGGTGAATGATCAAGTCAATGTTACTACAAGTCAAATCGCTTAAAATGTGATCATTATTCAACGAAGTATCATAATTAACTTCCTTTTTATACGCCCGAAGGGTCGAACTTTGGCCTCGTATGGCCTCGGTCGTCCGTCCGTACGTCTGTCCGTCTGTTAGCAATTTTTTGTGTGCGCAACTCCTCCTTAACTTTGAAATTCAAATTGCTCCAGTCATTCCTGAGAAATCTTGAATTATCTGCTCTTGAATATAACCAAAATCACTGTTTTTTATGTGTGCAACTCCTCCTAAACTATCATTGGAAATTAGCTAAAATGAATGAATGAATGTTTATTTCAGGTAAATAAAGGCCTCCGGCCCATAATACAACATAAATGCACTAATACAAAATTGTGAGTTGTACATAAAATATTGATTTGTTTTCTATTGGGAATTAATTTTGATATATCCTGGATAATCTTACAAGTTACTAACAACGAAAAGGAGCATTTACTCATCAGATGTTCGATTAATTATCAAATATATATAATGGCATATTTTCTGTATCTTCCATTCGCTATTTGTGTTCACGATATCGTAAAAATCGTCAAGACCGCCATTTCCGTTGTACCAACTATACAAATGAGATCTTCTCTCGTTTACATATTTGGTACAGCTGAAAAGGACATAATATTCATCTTCAATACATGAAATGTTAAGATGATCTTTACAAAATGTACAGATACATTCACTTCTAGGAATATTGTTGTGTCTACCAGTTTCAATACTAAGTCTATGGTTAGAACATCTGAATTTAGCAAATGCCTTTAGACGACTATATGGAATATCAGTATTTAGATACTTTTCTTGTTCTAATATTGATTTGAAATGTCTATATGTTTCACATCGAGACGACTCATGTACACTGTTTGACCACTCTTGGCGATAACAATCGGATAGTCTTAATTTAAATTGCTGAATGAAAATATTCAAATTTCCAACATCTTGGCTTTGCCACACAAGTCCAAAACCATACCTATAGAGTAAGCTTTTTACACCTGACGCCCAATTTGATCTTCCCATTTCATCATGTGTTTTTAACATTAAGTAGCATTGTCTTGGATATCTGAAGGATGGCATGACTAGCAGTTTACACCAATATTTTATACATCTTAAGAAATAATCACAGCATAAGGGTAACCTACCACATTCTCCTACAGCCATACAATTATTTACTTTTTTGCCTAGCCAAAGGTATTATTTACAATATTGAACCTGAACCTGTTCTATGGTATCGGAATATTCTATCGCCCAGATTTCGCTGCCGTATAGGAGTATTGGCTTTATCATGGAATCGAAGATTCGAAAATGATCTTTAGCATACAGATTTCGAAATTTAGACCGAAAAGATTTTAAAGCGTAAATTGACTTTTTTGCTTGTAAAGCTAATTTTTCTTTTGCTATTGACCAAGATAATTTAGGTGTAAATAATAGGCCCATGTATTTGTAGACTGATGTTACATTTACAAGTTTTTTGTCAAAAAAACATTTTTCATTTGTACGGAGCGGCCCACCATTTCGGAAGATAATTATTTCAGTTTTCTTTTCATTGACTTTCATTCCATATTCTAGACAAAAATTAAAAATGCTATTCAGTTGTCGCTGTAAATCTATAACAGTATCCGAACAATTTGCCATGTCATCGGCGAAGAAAATACATAAAATGTCTGATATCTCCTCGGATATGAAAATTCCCTTATGATTTTGCTCCTTTAGAAAGCGAGATAACTCTTTCATGTAAAGATAAAAAATAGTTGTACCTATTATGTCCCCTTGTTTGCTTCCATCGTTGCAGTTAATGGGGTTTGTGCGTTTATTTAAGTCTATGCGTACGGAACAGCTCAATTGCGAATACATAGAGGCAAGAATTGTATATAATTTACCTTTAAAGCCTTTGTCATGGAGGCATTGAAAAAGTTTTTGGTGCGGTATACAATCAAAAGCCTTTTCAAAGTCTACATATAATACATAAAATCTACCGCCTGGTTTTGTTATTATTTATGTACCATAGACTGTAAAATAAACATATTGTCTATTGGCGATCTGTTTCGACGAAAACCGTTTTGAGATTCGTCTAACAAATTAAACTGTTCTACCCATTTAGTCATTCTATCAAAGATAATATTAGAAAAAATCTTGTACATTGTGCTTAATAAGGATATACCCCTATAATTTGAGGGGTCGTGCCTAGATCCCGATTTGTAAATGGGTACTATGATACTCTCTGCCCAACTAGCAGGAAATTGCCCCGAATCTAGTATATTATTAAAAATTTTGCACAGTATAGGAACAATAATATTTGATGTATGTTTGTAAAATTCTGCGCCGATTCCGTCTACTCCTGGAGATTTTCGTAATTTTAAATTATTGATACTTCTTGTAATTTTAGACATTGTAATTAAACTTTTTAAAATGTTGTTATATTCCTCAGAAGGATTTTCACAAGACTGTCTGATGGGAGCCTGTTTCTTTTGGATAAGAGAGAATTAAAGTGTTTGAACCAAGTATCTGGACTGATCATTACTTCTTGTTTTACATTTGACGTTCGATAATCGCGTAGCAATTTCCAAAAACCATTCGGATTGTTACGCTGTTGTATTAACTTGTTTCTCATATTTTTTGTATAATGTATTTTCTTTTTTAGACATATATTTTTAAATTCCTTTTTACTATCTATATATGATTTGAGGTTTTGGCGGGCACTATCGCAACGAAATTTTCGAAGCATTCTGTATTTAACCACTACACACAATTATTCTCTATGATGTCTTGTTGTGCATCAGACCTTTGAAATTAAAATCGATCCAGTCATTTTTGAATTATCTTGGATTATCTGCCCTTTACTTGATGAAAAACAAAATTTCTTGTCAGCTCATTTTCTCCTACATTTTTAATGGGAATGAAAGGAAACTTGCCATAATGACTCTGTAGGTTGTCTTTTTGTGCTTAGGACTAAATATATTTTCATATTTAAAGTAGTTCCAGATTTATCTGCCCCTTACTTCACAAAATAGTTTAAATTTACAGATTTTTTGGTGCGTGTGTGTGCACAACTCCTACAAATTTAATTAGATTGAAATGAATCTTGCCATAATGTAACCCTGATATTTGGTTAAGCATAAGACTTCAAAGATTCAAAAAGGTTGGGTCTTTCTTGTATTATCTGCCCTTGAATTGATTGAAATTCACTATTTTTCTTTTGTGAGCAACACGTCACACTGAATTGGAATGAACTGAAACTTGCAAAATAATTGTTTGGCATATAGTTGTGCATAAAATCATTTTCAATTTACACTCAAAAGGTCATACTATGTTATGGCACCAGTTGTCTGTCTGTTTGAAATATCTTTATCTATCATTCAAGCTCACATTACTGACAAGCCAAGGTTACTGACAAGCCCCATCGGGCGTATATGCGCCGCTCTGCGAAGCTCTTGTTCTATCTTTCTCTCTATCTTTTCTCTCTTTTTCCTTGTATGTCTCTGTCTTTCTGTCTGTCTGTCCTCCTCCCTCTCTGTCTTTATCTCTGTCTCTCTCTCTGTATTTCTCGCGTAGCTCCATCTGTTGACATAAAAAATAAAAGAAAGCCTACCTTAACCCACTAACGTCAAAACGTAATGGACGTTAAGTAGAGGAGGTATGCTCTCTCTGCTTTATGTCTCTAATGCTATTTTTGCCAGAAATAGTACTGACAGTATAGTAAAATAGATATAGTTAGAAGAAATATGGTATCTGATCATTATGCATCCAAAAAGCAATACTATCTTTTTTCTAGCCTTTCATATATCGGGTTTCATACGATAAATAGCAATAGTGGGATAAACGTGTCATGCGCATATAAAAGACTCATAAAAGCGCTTATGAATGAATGATGTTTTATGGCCCGTCAACAACTAAGGTCTTGTTGGGCGCAAAACATTAAAAGATTAACTTATTGTAAGAAAGATGATCAAACATAAAACGAATCGTGGTAAGAAAGACAAATCACCATTATGGTAAAAATGTATGGAAATAATTGCATGTCTAAAAGGAAAAAAAATGATCAAAAGATCAATCAGAAATAACTAAAATCAGATTAACATGAAATCAAAAGAATCTCAGATTATATTTTACTAAACAAATTAACGGCCTTCAGGAAATCAAAAATTTGTTCAACTTTTACATTGTTCAACAGGTCTTTGATACTGTCAACTTTAAAAAATCTGTCCCTTATAAAAGCGAAGTCTAAACAATCTAAAAATATATGCTTGACAGTAAGAGGAGCATCACATGGGATACACATTGGAATATCTTATCCTTTTAAAAGGTAGATAAAGGACACTAGAGAATCTGAAATTAACTCATGGCTGTTTCATAATGTTTTGGAAGAGATTTCGAATAATCACAGTACCATGTTAAGGTTCAAGTAAAGTGTTTGAGGCCCAATTTCAAAACACTTTATTTGACAAGAAAAGCTGTATCTCCAGGTATATTATACCTCAAAATGAAGTTTTCATGAGAATAAACAGTTAAGCAACATAAGACTGCCATAGCTATAGTGGTATAGCCAAAACATTGTGGAAAAGGGTCATTTTGTACAGAACAAGCAACTGCAAGACTGTTGAATAAAATTGGCCCATATTTGAACAAAGTACAGACGAAAGTACTACCCAGGTACTACTACAAACATTGATATAAAACTCGAGCCAAAAACGTAGTTATGCAAGCAATTTATTTTGACATATTCTATAAACACATGTCATATATGTCATTCTAATTTTGTAAACGTGTAGACCTTTGTATTGTATGGTGTAACATTAATAAACATTAATAGTTTATATATCTGAAAGGTTGTTTAGCAATATAGAAATTTCTATTTCACTGAATGATAAATATAGTGTAATTTATTAATGATCATTGAATTCAAAAACTCTAATTTGAAATAAATTGCAGAAATATTTCACAATATTATGGTGTGCTGTTGCACCATGCCTAACATCTATTTTGAAAACAGACCGAACCGGTTTGGCAAGTACATGTATGTTGACAAAATAAATGGAAATTGATTGTATCAAAAGAGCCTTTTGAGACTGAGTTTTATATCTAAGGCTATAGTAGTACCTGGGTAGCACTTTAGACTGTACTTTGTCAAAATATGAGCCAATTTTATCCAACCGACATGCAGTTGCTTGTTCTGTACAAAATGACCATTTTCCACATGTTTTGGCTTTACCGCTATAGCTATGGCAGCCTTATGTTGCTCAACTGCTTGTGCTCAAAAATAGCTTCATTTTCATATACAATATACCTGGAGATACTGCTTTTTCCTGGCTATTGAAGCGACCTAAAAATTGGGTCTCAAACACTTTACATGAACCTTAAAGGTTTTCAGAGTATTGTCGATAATTGTTTGATATGGCTTAATAAACAATATTATGTGACATAAGCTGTTGTGTGACACCACAATAATTATAAATTATTATCTTGCAATAAAACGTATGTTAAATAGAAGATTTTCATCGAAATTAAGTTACACCCTTACCTTAGCCTTGAATGAAATTAAACCGTAAACGTTGCACGCAAGGGTTGAAGGCCAACAAAACATTGATGTGTCTTTTATTCAAATTGCGAAAGATGTGCTTTTGACTATGAGTTAGTTGTTGCTTAACTGTAATCTTAAAAAAGCAAATATCTAAGCTTACCATTGAAGGGAATTCACAAAGTAGATAAGTCCTACCTAATAAGTGTGAAGGTTTTATATTATTCAAAATCCTCTTAAGCACAGCTTGATCTAAGCTGTAGGTACGAGATTTAGCAATTGCTATTCTAATATATTTTTATATTTGATATATGACCAGCGGCCTTTACAATCATACATTCACATTGATATAACATAACATTCGAGGAGTAACCAGTGAGGTTGATAGTTTAACGTTGATTTACGTCAGAAGTCATGACCTTCTTTACACCAATCAACTATTTCATTAATTATAAAATATTACATTGCTTTTGCATAAGCATAATACAAATACATTGCCAAATTTCTAACATCCCATTTCAACGACGATATTCATTTTGCCATCATTAAATGGCTTGGAACTAACAAAGTATAGTTAATTACGCTTACCACCGTCTGTTGCGACATACTCAAGGATGTACGGAAAGTCGTCAGCAATTTTTGATGGAGCAACAGTGATATTACTCCCCGACATTGTGAAGGTCGTGTCTGTGTTTCCTGCATCTGTGTGAATACAGAACTCATGTTTTTACTTGAGCCAGTGCGTGACATTTCCAACACTTTGACATCTACGTAAGGTACAATTAATAAGCAGGCCAGGCAATTACTTAGTCGAAGCAGAGGATTGCTTTACTGTCTACAAATAATTTAAGACCTTATCGACATATAAAGCGCAAAGTGAAGACTCTGGTCAGACTGTGCATATGCACAGACTGGCCAGAGTCTTTGCTTTGTGCATAATCGAAATTGTGGAAATGTCAAGCACAGGCTCATTTATAAATATAGAGAATTACATGTAAATGTTTGAAAATATCAATGTTATCTGGTCGAGATTGGGAGAATTTATCATGTCGAGACTTTAACTAAATACAATACTTTTGCCTCGAGTTTCTTGAAACGTTTTCAGAATGTATTTGGCTTTGCATCTTTGAATTGTCCTAGGTCTCGCATAGATTTTAAATAAGTAGATTTGGCATTTTATAAATGATATAATCAATTACTTAGTTTTGTTATGTACCTAGGCCAACCAGTGACCCTCTTTTGCAATGAGTACGTGTGAAATCTTTTTCATTTATTTAAACAATGTAATAAAAATATTCTAAATATATTTAAAATAAGAAAAAGATGACCCTAGATTGCTTACCCGAGTTCTCATTCCGATGCCACGTGTCATTCCAACAATGGTAAAAATCAATATTGGACGACTAAGAGCAAGCCCACCCTGTTATACGGGTTTTTTTTCTCTAAAACGAGGCAAACACTTTTGTACGATGGAAGTGAGGCTGCAGTCCCGTTTATCGATATCATAAATTCTCGAGGCTTATTCAATGTATCAAACCATCTGGTCAGAGGTATTGAATAATGTTGATCTTTATAAGATTCTTGATATTTAATTTGTTACATTGCTTTGTATATTTCCAATCATACCTTTCATATAACGATATGACTTATTCAGGAAAAATGCTGTGTCAAGTTATTCCTATCCAAGTGACATTAAGAGACCCAAAAATGTTCTGTTTTCTTGATTTTAGAATATCATTTGTCAACATGAAAATGTATATTTCAAGCGCTGACAAGAATTCAATTTATCTATGTTTATTACATATCAAATCAGCAAGGACTCACCTACTTGTCATTTTGAATAAATATTCTACGTCCATTCCTATTTCAAGAACATTTGCCGTACTTATGTATGGTGCTTTCAGTGCAAGGTGTGAAATAAAGATGTCATTTAACATGATCGATTACAAAAGTGAACTCATTGGGTTCATATCCTACAGAACCAGTCTATATTTTGACTCGGTTGACGCCTTGTCAAATATATACTGGTTTTGCAGGGTACTAATCCTATAGAAATATGTAATGTACTCGATCATTAAATAACTTCTCAGTTTTACACACGCGTAAGATCACATTCTAAATCACAATTTCATTTAACGCACGATTTTGTGGCATTTCTATTATTAAAGCGTTTCAAAATTTGGGTATAGGCGAAGAAAGAGTTTTTTAATGCGAGAAAAAAGAATCTGCTACTCGAATTTATTTGAGAAAAGCTGATCTTTACCTCGTCTTGAACAGAAAATTAGAAAAGTATTGAGCGAGCCTTAAGTTTCAATTCTACTCGGTTACGATACACTTGTCTTAAATTGAATCTCATAACAGATTCTGTATACATGCCCCAATAAACAAGCGATTTCGGTTAAGGTTTAAAAAAGATTATGACCTCTTTACGAGAGCTTATACAAATGACACCCATTTTGTGAAAAGTTTAGAAAATATTGGGATACATTCTTACATTATTGTCCCCCTATTGAGAGTTTAGGGGCATACTGATTTTACGCGATCGTTGCGTACACCAACTGTCTGTCTATATATACATTCCAGACCCCAAACAATATATCAATGTTCATCCGTACAAACCTATTCAATGCAAGTCTCATATTTGGAATGATGTTAGATTTTAATGTTGTGCATCTGCTGATATCAAGGTCGATGTCATTTGATAAGGCCAAGATCACCACCAATTTCAAACTATTCAATCGCTTCACCCAAAAGGTTGGAATTTTCCATTCTTGTTAGACATTGGTATCATATTGGTGATTCAGTAATCAGTGTATGTCCTAAGTGAATCTTGTAAATCGTTTTATTGTTGTTCGTGGTGATGTTTTTTTACTTACTGATGGTGTAAGTTAGAGTTCCACTTGCGCCTGCATCGACATCTGTTGCAGTGACCGACCCGGCTACCGTACCTACATAAACAAAAATAATAAAACAGGTGGCCTATGTTTGTCTGCAACGACATCTGTTGTAAAAAACCGGCTACCGTACCTACACAAACAGACAACAGGACGATGACGGTTCCAGATCGCTCATCAGAGTTACCTTGACGCCTGGGACATCACATCAATTCAATAGACATTTGTCAACAAGAAGATAATTTCTAGATATGATCAAGACAACTGCTTATTAGATACCATTTTTTTCACGTCAAGTCAATCAGACTTTTTACCAGGCGACTCAACTGTCAACCACATTACCTATCTGTAAAATATGATCTTAAGGCAAAGGTTTAGAGGTCCGTATAGTCTTTTTCAATATAGGTAAAGCATTCGATAGGGTGTGTCATAAGGGTTTATTATTAAACTGTAAAATGCAGGTATATAAGGCCAACTTTTGTTTTTGTTTTCAAACTTTTTATCTGATAGGAGACAATGTGTTTAACAAGCTGAAACAACGTTTGACCCAGAACGTGTATTTGCATATGTTCCTCAAGGATCTTTTCTGGGTCCATTAATGTTCCTTGTCTATATTTATGACAGCGTTCAAAATATCGCAGATGATACTTGTCTTTCAATTATTATCGACAAGCCAACTGAAGCTGTGGAAGTTTTACAAGTAAATATTGTCAAAATCACCAAGTGGGCTGATACATGGTTAGTGTGTTTCAATCCCTCCCAGTCTTCAAATGCTTATTAGAAATATTTCTGAGGTAGAAAGGCACAAACATTTAGGTGTATATATTTCATCGAAAGGAATATGGGATAGTCACATAGAACAGGTAAAGAGCAAAGCATGAAAACAATTCTCTTAAATGAAAACAAGAGTGCCATCGTCACAAAATACGCCGCCACTTTGCTGCTGTTTCACAAAAATAATTGTAAACACTACTTATTTTGACAGAACCAAATTGAAAATGACCAAGTTTCATTTAAATCAAGACAAAAAGACAAAAAGTTAAGAGGAGTTGCCTTCACAAGGCTGCAATTTCAATAAGCCCCAGGCACTAAGTTTTAAGGGGACATAAATCAGGGAAATAAATGAGCCATAAAATCCTTGATCCATGTACATCTACAAATTATGGTGATGACATTTACCAAAGTTCATTTAAATCAAGACAAAAAGTTTGGAGGAGTTGCCCTTACAAGGCTGCAATTTCAATAAGCCCTAGATACTAAGTTTTAAGGGGGCATAATTTAGGGTAAAATTAATAAACCATAAAATTCTTACTTCCTGCTCATCTACCAATTTCGGTTATAACATCCATTTCATTTAGATCCAGCCAGAAACTTAGGAAGAGTTGCATTCACAAGGCTGCAATTTCAATAAGCCCCAGAGACTAAATTTTAAGGGGGCATAACTGAGGCAATAAGCCCTAGAGACTAAGTTTTTAAGGGGCATAACTCAGGCAAAAATCAACGAACCATAAAATCCTTACTTCATGCACATATACCAATTGAGGTGATAACATTGACCAAGTTTCAAGAAGATCCAGCCAGAAACTTAGGAGGAGTTGCGTTGACAAGAAAAATGGACCCAGAGACTAAGTTATCAAGGGGCATAACTCAGGCAAAAATCAACGAACCGTAAAATCCTTCCTTCATGCACATCTACCAATTGAGGTGATTACATTGACCAAGTTTCAAGAAGACCCAGCCAGAAACTTAGGAGGAGTTGCGTTGACAAGAAAAGTGGACCCAGAGACTAAGTTATCAAGGGGCATAACTCAGGCAAAAATCAACGAACCGTAAAATCCTTCCTTTATGCACATCTACCAATTGAGGTGATTATATTGACCAAGTTTCAAGAAGATCCAGCCAGAAACTTAGGAGGAGTAGCGTTGACAAGAAAAGTGGACCCAGAGACTCAGTTATCAAGGGGCATAACTCAGGCAAAAATCAACGAACCGTAAAATCCTTCCTTCATGCACAACTACCAATTGAGGTGATAATATTGACCAAGTTTCAAGAAGATCCAGCCAGAAGTTTAGGAGGAGTTGCGTTGACAAGAAAAGTGGACGGACGTACGGACGGATGGACGGACGGATGGACGGATGGACGGACGGACGGACAGACGGAGAAGATGACGCCAATATACGTCCGCCTCCGGCGGCGTATAAAAACTAAAGTTCATATTAGATAGAAATTCTTTGCAATTCACTTATTACACTTTTATAAGACCTTTACTTGAATATGTCTAAATTGTATGGGATAATATTCAACTAAATGTGACTTGACTTTACTTAAACAACTTGAAAAGATTCAAAACGAGGCAGCTGGAATTGTAACTAGTTGCAATTAACTTGTCTCTTTGGATGATCTTCTTTTAGAATCCGGATGGGAAACGGTTGGTAAACGCAGATACAAACATTGAATTATTTTATTTTCATGAACTGGCTCCTCAGTATTTGTCTTCTTTAATACCTCCTTCCGTAAGTGAAAACTCAACCCCCGAAACTCAGATAATTTACAAAATATCAATTGACGAAGTAATCTTTATAAAAAATCCTTTTACTAAAAGCGATTGACGATTGGAAAGAACTGCCATTAGAGGTACGGAACACAAGCAAACTTCGGGTTTTTAAAATATATATTAATAAAGACAAGATATAGCAGAATGAGCTACCTTTTCTGGAGATAGAAAGTTCAGATTATTTAAACAAAATGTCGTAATTTAAGTAGCCTACTTAATCAGCATCTTTACTATGAAATTATATAACCTCAACACTTTCCAGGTGTGGAAACATTGAATCGTGTTACCATTTTTTTTATTGTAGATTTTATAGAGGAATTGGCTCAAGATTATTCAATACCGTTTCAAAATTCACCCCGTCAGTCTAAATGTATTGTATTGTGTAGATTACAGACTAACTTTAGATAACAATTAGAAAATCTTTTCGGAAGTTCACTTGTTTATAAAATTGAGTTACAGATTTGATATCTTAAGATGTGTTAAATATTTCGTTATCTTATGTTATTCATCAATCAAATATAAGAAGCGTTCTATTTCAACATTCTTTTGCCCATTTACCACTATGAACATACTTGAATCCTAAATTCTCTATACATTCTAAATTAATTACATCTTTTTCTTATTTCCATATTTGATCACAGATGCTGTTGCTGTTGTATGATCAAACTTCATGAGATACAGTAAAATGAGACTATTATGAAAAGTCTCTGCCTTCTTGTTTCATAGAACAAGATTTAAAGATTTCCTCTTTTGTGACAATGTAAAAAAGTGTTGGTTAATTTAGCAAAGACTAAAATGATTTGCCTGGACACAGCCGTTACATGAAAATGTGGGCACGTTATGATCAAACTTCATGAGATACAGTTAAATGAGACTATTATGAAAAGTCTCTGCCTTCTTGTTTCAGAGAACAAGTTTTAAAGATTTCCTCCTTTGTGACAATGTAAAAAAGTGTGGGTTCATTCAGAGCCCAAATGTTATCCTAGGGGCATGACTTGAAAACAATGGAAGTGGTCCAATATACAACATTAATCAAACCAAATATGGAAGGTGTCTGGCTTTTGGTTTCAGAGAAGATGATTATTTTTAATTTTTGTGCTCTTTGACTCTGTGTTAAAGGGTTTCATCCGGGTTGAGCCCAAAATGATCCCAGGGTCTTGATATGAACAAACTTGGTAGAACTTCACTAGATGATCGTACAAACCTAATATGATGGCTATCTGCTTTTTGAGAAGATTTTCACACTTTGATTGTATAAACAAAGGGATGCGCCCTGGTAGAGCCCTAATGTGACTCCAGGATCTTGATATGAACAAACTTGGTATAGATTCACTTCGAGCTAAGGTGAGCTAAAAATAGTTCATATATCTAATCAAAAACTGTTAATCCTTTTGCTAGATGAATTTGATAAATTCGGAGGCATTGTGATATTATCGTCGTTGATATAATGAGGACACCTGTACCTAAACGAAGCGGCCGTTCGAAATTTTTTTCACAACTTGGTTGAAGCTTCTTCCAAAAACATGCCACATGTCGTTGAAATTGATCCGCGGAAGTTTTAAAGAATGTAAAGAAAAGATAAGGCATGTCAATAACTTGGGACTGACCTAAATCTGAAATAAATGATTAAAAGATCTCCCAAATAACGATTATATTTATGGGACAATTATTTTTTTCTCTCTAAATTTATTATAGCAAGGGTCTCCCACGGGGCATTCCTGCTGGTAAAGAATTTTGTTAGAATTGGACAGCTGATATGGGAGGAGAATGGGTTTTAAGTATTTGCATGGATGGACTTTTGCATTCAATACATGCCACAAATCATGATTTCTATAAACAGCTACATCAATATCGCTTGTTTTGTTTATAATGAACACAATTGGAGATATTTATTTCCTCCCATGAAGAAGGTAAGCCTACAAGTTCTATAAACAAGAGGCCCAAGAGGGCCTGTATCGCTCCACTGGATTAAAAATCTCAAGATTTGAAAGAGAGATAGTGAAAATAGATGGTAATGAAAGTGAACAGCATTCAAAAGGAATTCTGACTTTTTCTAAGTTGAAACTAACTTATGAAGAAATGAACTTATTGAACTTATATGTAGAATTACAAGGAAGAAAACTATATAGATATCACTTTGAAACAAGAGGACCAGAATGGCCATAAACCGCTGACCTGAATTTTATTGATCCAATGGATCTCATCCAGTCCAAATTTCTTGAACAATTTTAGAAGAGGGTCACCCAAGGAACATTCTGGTAAAGTTTCATTGAAATAAGCCTAATGGTTCAGGAGGAGATGTCGTTCAAAGATTTCGGGGGGGTCAAAAAAGCCCAACCCTGCCACGCCCATATTTGGGGGTCAATCCAAATTTCTTGAACAACTTAAGAAGAGGGTCACGCAAAGAACTTTCTGGTAAAGTTTCATTGAAATCGGCTCAATGGTTCAGGAGGAGATGTCGTTCAAAGATTTTGGGGTCAAAATAAGCCCTGCCCTGCCACTCCCTTATTTGGGGGTCAATCCAGATTTCTTGAACAACTTTAGAAGAGGGTCACCCAAGGAACATTCTGGTAAAGTTTCATTGAAATCGGCCCAATGGTTCAGGAGGAGATGTCGTTCAAAGATTTCGAGGTCAAAATAAGCCCAGCCCTGCCGCGCCCATATTTGGGGGTCAATCCAAATTTCTTGAACAATTTTAGAAGAGGTTCACACAAGGAACATTCTGGTACAGTTTCATTAAAATTGGCCTAAGGGTTCAGGAGGAAATGTCGTTCAAAGATTTCGGGGTCAAAATAAGCCACGCCCTACCACGCCCATATTTGGGGGTCAATCCAAATATCTTGAACAACTTTAGAAGAGGGTCACCCAAGAGACATTCTGGTAAAATTTCATTGAAATCGGCTCAATGGTTCAGGAGGAGATGTCGTTCAAAGATTTTGGGGTCAAAATATGCCCGCCCTGCTACGCCCATATTTGGGGGTCAATCCAAATTTCTTGAACAACTTTAGAAGAGGGTCACCCAAGAAACATTCTGGTAAAGTTTCATTGAAATCGGCCCAATGGTATTGGAGGAGATGATGTTCAAAGATTTCAGGGTCAAAATAAGCCCCGCCCTGCCAAGCCCATATTTTGGGGTCAATCCAAATTTCTTGAACAACTTTAGAAGAGGGTCACACAAGGAACATTCTGGTAAAGTTTCATTAAAATTGGCCCAATGGTTCAGGAGAAGATGTCGTTCAAAGATTTCAGGGTCAAAATAAGCTCCGCCCTACCACGCCCATATTTTGGGGTCAATCCAAATTTCTTGAACAACTTTAAAAGAGGGTCACCCAAGGAACATTCTGGTAAAGTTTCATTGAAATCGGCCCAATGGTTCAGGAGGAGATGTCGTTCAATGATCTTGGGGTCAAAATATGCCACGCCCTGCCACGCCCATATTTGGGGGTCAATCCAAATTTCTTGAACAACTTTAGAAGAGGGTCACCCAAGGAACATTCTGGCCAAGTTTCATCAAAATCCACCCATTGGTTCAAGAGGAGAAGATGTTTAAAGAAAAGTTTACGCACGCACGCACGGACGCACGGACGGACGCACGACGGACACCTCGCCATGACAATAGCTCGCTGGCCTTCGGCCAGTGGAGCTGAAAAACCTTCCTACTTCCTCAAAACCCAATTAGACGCTTATCATTTCTTTTATGTAGCGTTTTTGTATTGTTTGAGGGAGTGTTTGAAATAAATAAATGGGGCGCCGAGAGAGGTATTAAGAATAGTTTTGATCGAGTTTAATGTCTTTTTCACGATGAAACAAACTATTTGTATGACGTCCAACCTGCCGTGGCATTCTGTTCCATACACAAGATATAGCCATTTGCTTGAGCGAAGGTCGGAGGTTCGTTCACATCAGTAAGTGATACTGTCAGTGTAGCTGTGGACGAAGATGGCGCAGCATCTGTGGCACTGAAATATATTCACAAACCTACGCTTATAGTTTCTTTATATGCAATCTATGGAATTGAATACAAAAGATCCTTACAAATGATATCAAGTCGAGTTCACGTGGTGTATCTAAAAACGTTTTGAAAAAAAATGTTCAGTTTACAACAGCGTTTAACTTACAAGTTATGGGATTTATTTAATGATTTGGAACGAGATTGGAGCGAGCTTTTAGAACATATTAATGAGTTTATACAATATCGCAAATTGTGTCCACGAAAGCAAAATTTCTAAAATCTTTTTAATCGAGATGACCGTCGAGTTGGTCATATTTCTAGCTTTGCAGTCGTCACAAAATACGCCATCAATGAAAATTTTCCGTGAAGATCCCATTTTCTGTGACGCGATAGAAAACCTCAAAATTGTGACAATAAGCTGGGCTTCAGCTGAACAGAAACATTTCGTTAATTAATAATCCAAAATCCGTCAATTTATGAAGGTGAATGTGCAATCACCAGCTTTTAATGTACGCACCTGACCGGATAGCTACAGTGCAGAATGGTAGTAGGGGAAGATGAAACCGATATCGTGTAAACAATTGGTTTGAATAATTTGAAGAGAAGAGTCCATCCAAGGTATATATGTAGTAAGACCTCCCGTCATCCTTTCATAATTTGACTTTTACTTGTTAGATACCGGATATTTGGAAGAAATTATCGATATTGTACCATTTCTCCTGACTTTCTCTTAAAGCAATTCACACATATTCATTCAAATTTATGCCGAAACAATTCCAGAATCATATACCTTTTCTCTTCCACGATGTTACAGCTGTAGCAACTGTGTAGAAATAGGTATATATTCTATACTTCCTCCATCTTTCGAGATCAAATGTTATTAACATGTACAATATTCATAATCAAGAATATTAAAAAATTAAAGAAAATGGGAGGGGAAATTACAATGAACCACAGTAGGAGAATGTCATGCAACTCGTATGTGGAAAAGGAGGAATCATGACTAATCAGCTCTCGAAAGTCATTCAATTTTAGAAAAAAAAAAACGCAATTTAAACGAAATCTACTATTTGTTTTACTTCCGAAATTGAAATCGAGTGAATAAGAAACACGTATGATCCACGACTAATAAAATAAATAAAGTGACTTATTAGTGAGCACTGCATAATAGTACAATGTACACGATAGATAAATAAAATACAGTTAAGTTGCAGTTCTGCGACCTAAACTCGTTTCAGGCACGATGAAGAAACCTAAACTATTTTTTAGAAAGCTTTCATAATTGCCCTCGCTTAAGCGAATGTATGATAGCTCGAGAAGTGCCTCTGTATAATCAAAGAAATCGTGTCTTAATAATTATAAAAACGAAGACCATACATTCTTAGAAGAAGCAAAATCTATGGCAATATGGGAAGTTAGATCAATATTTTCGCACGAAAGTCTGCAATTCGAACATTCAGATTTAACGTACGCTGAAAAGCCTACTTATTGGGCAACAGTAAAACAATATCTAAACATACTTGGGCATTTTAGCAAATATCAATATAAAAGGACTGTCTGAGATTGGTTGGATGTTTGGACGAAATTTTCGTGGTGTATTAACTTTCCTTACCCTCATCAAAAGCATGACACACACTCTCATTCAATTTTGTTCCGAAACAATTCCAAAATCATTTACCTTGTCTTCAACACGATGTTACAACTGTAACAACCGTGTAGAAAATAGTAGGTTGATGAGACTTATGCTCGAAAAGTTTGTTTGGCAAAGCGAAGGAAGTAACCCTTTGAGCCAGAGGCATCCTATTTGAGCCGCCAACTGCTTATCCCACATTGAACGACCCCAAAAATAATTTCGATGCGCAATGAATAGGGATACGACGTCGCTATTGGGTAAATATGAATGTGCTTCAATTACATGCATAAATTAAGAAATTAAAATTAATACATTGCGATCTGCATTCAAATTGATGCATTTTGGTGGGCGTTTACGTTAACCAGTGTAACTTTGTGGTAACAATCTAGTCGGATGTTAATAGCTTTTCAAAAACGAAGTGCCCTCTGTCGTTCAATTTACTCTTTTTTCCAGACTTTTATTTGTCAGGCAACTTTGCTTTTTGGAAATGACAATATAAAAGATATCTTTATAGTTTGTAGATTATTAAAAAAACGCCTTTAAAATGAAAGATCAGGCTCCAAGGCTTGACCACGCGTACTAAAACTTTCGCGCAAGAATATTTTTCAATGACGCGGCGGTAGTTAGCCTATTGTTTTTTTCCCGTGGTCTAAGGTAGATAAAAGCTACATGTAAAGGTCTGAACTGGTAGATCGGTTTATGGGAGACAACAGTTAGCAAAAAACTTTCCTGTGACCTAATGTGATAGTAGCGTTGAGCAAATAGAAGCAAATCATATATGTGTATTGTACTATACCCTTAGTTCTTTCACCGACTATAGCAATTTAGTAACCAAAGGTGTGTTCGTAAGGGAAGATGAAAAATGTAAGATTGAAAATGTAAAATTTAAAAACAACTTTTGGAACAATTTGCGATTTGTTGAGTGAAAAATTCGTGTTCCAATTTAGAATCCCTAATATTCATAAGGAACCCTAAAGGACAATATGCGACTTACAATTCAACTTTAGGTCATCAGCGAAACTTAGATTTAGAATGTAAACTTATTTCAAAACCTATGAGAGAATATAGAAAGTTTTTCGTGCTCAAAATATTTCATTTCTTCCTTTGTTATTAGACTTTAGTGCCTTTACAAGGTTCGATTATTCAGAATTAAATTACATATATCGCCAAAATTATTTTCTAATGAAAACTTAACACATCAAAAGAAATTATCCTCAGCATCTGAGTTAATAAAACAAAGATAAATGAACTGATGTCGGGAACGGTGTTGGGTAACATTAACGTACCGCTTAACGTTTTGACGTAGTTAATATCTAATTCAGCACTTCAAAGGGTTTATTGGAATCTGCCTATTTACAATGTGAACGATCCAAAAAGTGTGATAAGATTAATTAGGCGTGACAATAAAGTGTTGAGTTGCTTCACATTGTCGTGCACGTTTTGCGCTCTCGAACTGGTTTGATGACTTCACAGATATTGCATCATGAGCAACAGAAAAGAAAAAGAAAATCTGTGAAGTATATGTGAAATTCCTTATTTTTCATGAATTTTCATTACTTTTATTTTTATACGGTGAATATGTTTTCGCGTTTGTAGTTTATATGGATTTCAAAAGGTCGCTTATAATAATGAGTATGAAATTTAAAAAAAAAATACCTCTTCAATAATATGATATTAAAGATTATTTTGAAACTTCGAAAAAAAGGTTAAGATAATTAAGCCTCTCCTACATATGAAGTAGTTTCCTTTGAAAAAAAAATAGTTGTGGAAAAATACTTTGAGCATACTGTCTTTCTTTTATTTGTGAAAATATCAGGAAGCGTTTAAGCCCCTCATTATATATGTAACCCGCTATTCAAATATGGACGATTTTGGTATCTGGGTATTGATTAAAATTCATATTTTGAGCTGTAAACATAGGCTCTAATAAGTAAAAACCCTGTAAAGTTTGCATTAAAATTGAAACTAGCCGAACTTTGGTCGAAACCTTCAAAATACATCAAACATTTACATGTATAGTTTCCCTTTTCGTCTCATTCTTTTGACTACAATGTCGCCAGAAACGTCCACCTCCAGCACCTTCAGCACTTTTTAGTGCTTTGATTGTAAATTAATGACATTTATTAATAATTGATGTTTCAGCTTTTTCTTCATAGAGGCCAAGTTCGGGTCAAATAAATCAAGAAATTATAAATAATTATTAACTTACGATATGGTGAGTGTGATTATAGGAGTTGTCTCAAAATCAAGTATTGCCATTGCTTTCACAGCGAGGTTGGGAGGAGATATCTCGAATTGTGTAGAGGCTTCAACAAGAGCATAAGTAACCGCTCCCGTATCACCTGCTATTGCACCTGACAAGTCGATTATATTCGTACCAGCTGCTGTATTTTCTGGTGTACTTTGTGTTGTTAAGGTAAGTACAATTTGGGCATCAGAACCTGAAAAACGCAATGAACTTTTAGGTTGTCTTCTATGACAACATTATGTGTTTTGTGAAAGACGTTTAGGAAGAAGTGACACATAATAGTACCTCTTCTAATAAATCGCCACTTCTGTACACTCAAGTACGTTTTAAAAAGTAGCTGTTATACAGTCATTCGCCATAAATATTCGTACAAACAAAGTAGCGATCAGTCCCGTAACCACGTAGGTGAAATCAAACGTCTTGTTTTCTTATTGTTGTGTCAGCTGTGGCCCAGATCTAGGACACTACGTCATCAACGTAAAGGGTTGTCATGTGAAGTTGACAGACGACGGCATCTGTAAATATTCAAAAGGAAGCTTCGTGTACAAATGGGTCGGAAAGGGAAAGACCTGTCAGTTAAACAGAAAAGTCGGATCGCGGTGCTTTTCGATGCGAGATATAGAAAAAGGTATCGCAAGGTTGACGGGGATAAAACAAAGAACTGTTCACAGTTTGGCCAGAGATATGTGTGCGAGGAACGCGGTGACTTGGAAAAAACAAGTCCGAGATCGGGAATGCACAGGCTTTGCTTTGTGCATATTTGTAATTATTGGAAATCTTACGCACAGGCTCTGATGAATGTTTAAGATTGCGTAAAAACATCGAATTATAGTTTGTCTTATATTTTGTATTACATCAGAGTCGCCCTTTTCCTATTATTTTGTATCGATTTCTATTGGATATTTCAATGCTCGACAATTCCAAAAAGCTGTCGTTGAGTGGGAATTTCAACTTACGAACCATGCATTCCGAATGAAACCGTTCGGGAAACATTTATGAAGATGCCATCCGACTTTAAAAGTGCAATTATATTAACGCAGGGTATCAGTTGCAACTTTTGCATGTCATTTTGAACGCAGTACAGAACGTGCTTGCGTGGACCATCTTCTTTTTCTGTCCTATTAACATGATAAATTATTTAAATATATTAATATAATATGTTGGACGAAAATAATAAAACTAATGAATTGTAAGAACACTTTAATTGCAGTTTATTTTGAGACCAGCAAAGAAGCCAGTTCTTGAGATAATTAATTAACCTTTTCACCTAAGTACATGTATAAATTAAATTGAAATCTAAAAACCGCCAAAGTTCTTAAAAGTAACTTCCAAACATTTTTGTCAGAGCTTATTTTCATTTTGCCAAAAACTTTCAAAATTCTTACGCGCAAGTAAAACTAACATTTAGCTTCTGAAAGATTGATTAAATGAATTGGGTTTTTCGCCGCTCTCAACAATCTTACAGTCATATCGCGGTGGCTAGAGCACCTAATAATGGATTTCTGGTACTCCAGTACTACCATTATATCCTTTCCTAGCCTCCGGCTGCTATCTCACATTGGTCTAAGATTATCAACCCATTGGTGAGAGACTAGTAGTCAGAAAGGATAATAGCCGCCGTTGGGGATCGAAACCAGACTTTCTGAAAGTACTCAGAACCTTTTGATAATTTAGGACATAAATTCCATGCTTTAGAAAAAGTTCGAAACATATCTTTCCCCGCTCAAATTTTTAAAGCGTAATCCAAAGTGACAACAAGAAACACATTTTCTTAGGTTGACAGACGACGATTAGGTCGTTGAAAAATTGCAAAAACATTATTTAAGGATTAAATTTACAGGGAAGATGGTGAATAGAAAAATTAACTCCATATCAGACATAACCAGTAGAGTTTCTTCTATGTAATTTCAAAATGAGATCGTCCTGGAAAATGCAAGAAAGCCGTTCAGTCCTGTATCATATCATTTCATCTTTACATTCAAGAATTAAATTGACTACCAAACGAATGTTTAAATAAATATACTACAATATGATTCCAAGATTTTAAAAAAATGTTCCGTTAATCCTTTAACTCTAAAATCTTTGTTTACTTAGTGAGAAAAAAAATCTTTGTAATTCCTAATTTGAAATATAATATATAAAAGGTATTGCTTTTGATAAAAAGTATTAGCACAAGCAGTAATGTGCCAGACTGTCACAAAATGTGTCCGTTACACTGCCGGAACTCCAAGTATGAAAAGCATCAAAAGTGAAAAGCTCAAAAATTAAGCTAGGTATAGTTACGGTTATTTCGCACTGCACATCGTAACCATTAGAAGAACATGATTGCTGAGCTTCAAGTCAATCGGGCATAAGAACCTCCAAGTATGAAATGATTAACGTTAAATATTTCAAAAAATTATTATCATAAAGTTACAGCTCTTTCTCACTTCACTACATAATTATGAGAGGACCATAACTGACAAGGTTCCATTCAAAGTCGCTCGGGCATAAGGTGAGTTGTGTCTTGGACAAAGAAGTGACGCTGCCCGCCATCTAGGACGCCACGGAGATCACAAAATACGTACCGCTTTCGATGGGCGTTTAAAAAACCATATTTGGCCATGCTTTAATTGTATTCTTTAAACTACATATTCTAAAGATATGACAATATGTGCGCAAATATTTGACATTTGAAAGGATAGAGTGAAGGTTTCGTGTGCAATCTCGTGTTCATTTGTTGATTAAATGATACATTTTTAATGTTTGAACGATTTATCTCATTTTTTGTCAATTCATATTTGGGCATTCAAAATGTATAGTTTACATTATTTGTGTTCCAAGATATACGTTTAATGAAATAATATGAGAATTTAAATCAGTTGATATGCTTTTAAATTTCTTTCATTTGACATCTTAAAAAATCTTAAATAGCAACTTTTTATCTGAAACGAATTTTCCTTAAAAAATTACAATACTCCACTCACCTCTCTGAAAAAGCAGCACGACAAGAGATATCAGAATTATTTTCATCATTCTTGTATTATTTTTTTTCTATTTCTTATCAAAGCCGATAAATAGGTTTTGAAATAAATTCTACTTCCGATGCTTTAAGAAGAGTTCAGCTGTATGTTCGATACTTATTTTAATTCTTAATTTATATTTCATTTACGTTTATAGCAACCGTTGCTTAGCTGTCTTTGTCAATTAGACACCGTAGCAATCAAATACATGAGCACAAAACAAAGTTGACTCTACGTAAGTAGAAATAATTTAGAAAGATAAATTTACTGAAGTTATCAATATTGTGGCTAAGAAGCTTATTTGCAACCATCGCCGAAATAACGCATGCGCAGAGTCAATATCAGTTACACAATTGTTGTTTAACCTTCTAAGGTTAAACAAGTCAATAAGACAATTGTAATTGTTTCATATTTTTTGCTGACACATGGAGATTCGTATCGTTATTGTTTAACGTAAGACTATGTTGGTCTCCTATATAACATATGGCTTAACAAAGAAATATGTCACGAGGACATAAAAAATATTAATATTTTTGGTGTTTATTAATGGAAATAGAGAAACACATAAAGAGCCTCACATTCGTCATTTAAGAAAGAACTGCATAATCTAAAAACATCTTTGGGGTTACAGAAATCTCTTTTATTTTTTAAACTTTAAAGAAATTAAATATCAAAGGGTTTTTATAATCAAGCCACTGCTAAAATGTTTCTAAGCTTAAATTAAAGGCATTTGCAAAAACAGTTTTTGGTGAAGAAACAATAGTAAAAATAGTTTGAATACAATTTGTCTAACCAAACACGGTATTTACCAAAATGAGTAGATGTCCTTTATTACATGATCTTCTTGGTGATGGTTTAGCCGCAAAGATATCGGTGCCTAGGTATAATTGGTCGCTCATATCAAGATGCTGTACTGAAAACACTAAAGAAATATTAAACAAAGAATTTTAACGTGCATATTTCTGCTGTTTGGACTTATGATAACATAAATAAACAAGGTGCCAAATTGTCACAAGATACGCCCGTCACACTGCTTAGTATTAACTGGGGGTTTGAATAGAACTGAGGTTATTTTGAATGAATATTTTTTGCACCCATGAAGTTTCATGATCCTAGCTATTAACCTTTTAAGAGATATACTCTGGACAAGATTCTAGTATGAAAAACAACAATGGGTAATAACTCAAAAAATAGGCCAGGTAGAATTATGGTTCTTGTACACTGCACTCCCCCTTGGTGAGATCTATACACCCATGCAGTTTCATGATCCTAGCTATTATACTTTTACAGATATACTCCGGATAAGATTCAAGTCTGAAAAACAACAAAGGGCAATAACTCAAAAAATAGGCCAGGTAGAGTTATGGTTCTTGTGCACTGCACTCCCTCTTTGTGAGATCTATACACCCATGAAGTTTCATGATCCTAGCTAATACACTTTTAAGAGATATACTCTGGACAAGATTCAAGTCTGAAAAACAACAAAGGGCAATAACTCAAAAAATAGGCCAGGTAGAGTTATGGTTCTTGTGCACTGCACTCCCCCTTTGTGAGATCTATACACCCATGAAGTTTCATGATCCTAGCTATTATACTTTTAGAGATATACTCCGGACAAGATTCAAGTCTGAAAAACAACAAAGGGCAATAACTAAAAAAAATAGGCCAGGTAGAGTTATGGTTCTTGTGCACTGCACTCCCCCTTTGTGAGATCTATACACCCATGAAGTTTCATGATCCTAGCTATTATACTTTAAGAGATATACTCCGGACAAGATTCAAGTCTGAAAAACAACAAAGGGCAATAACTCAAAAAATAGGCCAGGTAGAGTTATGGTTCTTGTGCACTGCACTCCCCCTTTGTGAGATCTATACACCCATGAAGTTTCATGATCCTAGCTATTATACTTTAAGAGATATACTCCGGACAAGATTCAAGTCTGAAAAACAACAAAGGGCAATAACTCAAAAAATAGGCCAGGTAGAGTTGTGGTTCTTGTGCACTGCACTCCCCCTTGATAAGATCTATACACTCATGAAGTTTCATGATCCTAGCTATTATACTTTAAGAGATATACTCCGGACAAGATTCTAGTATGAAAAACAACAAAGGGCAATAACTCAAAAAATAGGCCAGGTAGAGTTATGGTTCTTGTGCACTGCACTCCGCAATGATCAGAAGAATACAAGTGCCAAGTTTGAAGTCCATCGGACTTCAAGTTACAGAGTTATGCTCCGGACAAAGAAGTGGACGCCGCCGGACGCCCGGACGCCGTACGCCGGACGCCGGACATCACGGGTGATCCCATAATACGTCCCGTCTTCGACGGGCGTATAACAATGGACCATGCTTGTCGATATCCGAGTATGAGATTTCTTATTTTAACAGTGTAACTCTATGATCGATATAAAATCAAACGGAATAGAATAGGGACTATTATTCTAGTATAAGAATGAAAGTTACTGGGATATTTTATGGAAAATTAATTTGAAACAATGCCACAAATTTTGAGATTGTATGTCAAGAATTAGAATGAGAACTCTTCAAGAAGTCTCTCTCCTATCGACTTTATGTTTATTGTGGCCCTACAACACAAAGCTTATTTCGATGTCAAGGTCACAAATCCAACCATTTTTTGGAGAAAAACATAAAGCAATTTTACACCGTGTAAGATGTAATCAAAACAATATGATAAAAAAACACATTAATGATTTTGACTAATTTACCCGGTGATTGAGCAAAAACACAACCTGTAGATTGTCCTCAAGTTTTTTTTTAAAGATTTTACCCCACTTGACCCAAAATCGAACTTGACTGAGATTCCATTCAGTCAATAAATAAAGACAAATTTTCAGGTAAATTGAGACAAAAATATCACCTCTAACGCGGTTGCATATTCGACATCGAAAGCTTGATATTAACCACACCTAACCCAATTCTGACCACACCTGACCCAATTTTAAACTTGACCCAGATTTTATCAAGACAATCAATCTGATCGATTTTCAGGTCATATGGCATATACGTGGCTACAAAGGTTTGTTTTTTTTTCTAACTCCTTACCAAGTGTTTGAATAGTGTGCTCTTTTCATCTATGTGAAAGCCAGGATACCATAACGAAGGGCTATTATTTAAGTTGGTGCACTTATTTACAGCAGGGTCTTGAATAAATTTGAAAAGCGTAATAAGTGTAATAAGTTTAAGTAATTGGCTTCGGAGAGAATATTTTTCAAACAAAAAAATATGCTTTATTTCTTTGGTTTTGAAATCAAGGTCCCGCAACAAAGGCTAATAATGAGGACCCAGGTTTTTTTTTTTTTTTTTTTTTTTTTTTTTTTGCTTGTTTGTTTTTTAGAGCAATAATTTATAGAGAAATGGGAGATGTTAAATGACATATGAAAGCGATAAGTACTATTCAAAATTTGCTAAGGATCAATTTTTCAAGTGGAGTATTTTTGTATCATGATCAATTTATACAAGTTATTTGATGTTTCTAAGCATTTCTGTGTTTCAGGTATTCAGATGGTTTAAAAGAATGATTGTCTGGATGTTGCTGTTAGAGAAAGGCTTGCCAAAAGGACTTAAGGCTACAAAATCAACACTTTCGATGTAATTATTAAAATGAAGAAATTTGGTGTGACTAAAAATTAAAAAAAAAATGTGCACTTCAATAGCGCGTGTGCTGTTCCTGGTCTTCGAATACGGCCTAACAACGCCTGTGTATACTGCTTATCAGCCTCCTGATCTCATACTGTGGAATTTGATCCCATTCTTCAAGAATGGCACTGAGCTCCAGTACCGATCTCGGTTGCACCGGACGTGATGAAACAACTGTCTGTATTTGTTTTAATGGGTTTTACATCGCTTTCAACATTATTAAAGTCATATCGCAGAGGCTGGAGCACGTTACAATGGATTCCTGGTTTTTCTCACACCAATACTTCCATTACATCCTTTCCTAGTCTGCTATCGCACTTAGGTCTACAATAATAGACACATTGGTGAGAGACAAATACGTAGTCAAAAAGAATGAGTGCCGCCGTTGGGGATAGAACCCGGGACCTGTAGATTGATAGTCCGACGCGCTTCAAACTGCGCTATGACGGCGGCTGATTTCAAAATCGAAGACCACCTACGAACAGTTCTCGCTAAAACATCATAGTTAATACCTAATAAATAGCAAATGGTAAGACTGGAAAGTAGGTCAAACATGTTGTCAGAATCAAAGACAATTTTTACTAACCATTACTTTTTATTCAATTCAGCCATAAACATAATTATCAATTTTTAGATAATATGTCAAATGTCAAGATCAGGGTCAGTAGTTCAATATTAAGTCAGAATCAAAGGCAATCAATTATCTTAGAACTTTTATTATTGGTGAAATTAAAAGCAATAATCTTACTATGTTTACTTGAGATATATTTTTATTTAAAATGAAGCAAAATATCATTAGACATTTATTTTAAGATACGGACACAAAACTATATTTTATCTTCAATTCATGTCGACCTGAACACAACCAAGGAAGCATTCCCTATTAGCTTGCGTGTAGAATGTGCACTTTATGCATCAGACGAAATCACGAATATACTGAGACTCACTGAACTGTGACTTCTATCAAGAAATTACCCTTTAAAACTAGTTATCGATGGAACAAACAAGGCTCTGAAAATACCTAGAAATAAGCTCTTACAGGTACAGACCAAATCTGATACAAATATTAAACCACCCATTTCAACTCAAATTCCCAAATATATTTGGCAAAAAAAGAAACTTTACATAACTTACTGAGAGCTGTATTGTTGCTATGAAACCAAATAGTATGCTTTTTTTCTACATCATGAAACAAGATAGCAATTAGCATCGTTTTTTGGAAGGGTCAGGACCGTATGTTTGTAATTAATGGTTTAATTGGTGGACAAAGGGGTCGATTTCAAAAATTACAGAAGTGAAATAAAGTGTATTAATTTTGGGTATAGGTCCTTTGAGTTTTCGTGCTTTAAGTCGTTCCAATATCATGAGTGACAAACGTCTGAGCTAATCACCAATAACTGTCTTGCAGTTATCCATCCTTTAATTAAAAGTATCAGTATTTAGTTTTCTATGTTAAAATCTGTTTGGACTGATGGGTCACTGAAAAAAGTACCATATGATAAAATTTAAAATATCTTCTTCTCTAAAAATTATGTTCAGAGTTCAGCCGAACTGCAAAAGAATGAAGCTCTAAAAATTGTCTTTGATTTTCGGATATAATGTTTCGTCATTGAAAAGGGGGCCTTTTTGATGCAAAATTTCTTGTTATCACAACTTGTACATTTATTTACAGAATTTTTTAAATAAGATTTTGCTTAACAATATGATTAGGACACAATATAATTGCATGATAAATTTTATTACATGTCGTTAAAAAGGACCTTCTTTTAAATTATGATTATCTGCTAAATTAAATATTAGCATAATGGCAGTGGAGCGATACAGGCCCTTTTTTCACCATTCAGTCATCATGTGAATGTTTCAAGGAAGTCCGATATTACGACACGATCATAGACCTATCTAAAAATGTGCTCAAATATTTGAAAGAATGGTAACTCTTTATGGCTTATATAAGACTGCTCTTTTTAACAAAAGTTCTTCCTCTTGATTGGATGCTTCGGTTGATTTTTGCGCTATGATGAGAAAAATAAATTATCAGTTTAATGCAAAAGATTCTACATTTACAATTATATCTTACAAGATATGTATTTGAAGCATATCTATCACCCATGTGCTAATATTCCAAGTCTTTCGAAATATAAGTCGTTGTTTCTTTGGTTAGATTTTTAAAACATTATACTAGTACTCAGTTTTCGTGTTGTTCATAATCCGTTGTTGATTTTAGTAAAACGAATTTCGTATTTAACATTACATATATCATGGTTCAGCATGGTTCTTGTTTGCCTATACTTTTTATATAACTTAGCACAGGAAACATGAGACCCCATCCCCATTCGGAACATCGCTCGGACTTTTCCGTAAACTGAAAAGTACCTCGGACGTAAGTGTAGTAATTTTGGGTCATTTTATAGGTTATTCGGCTCCTGGTTGTACTTCGGTTATTACGCTCGTAGAAAATCACATTTGATTAATTCTCTCCTATCATCTTTGAAGATATTTTGGGCGTACTATAATTTGATGACAAAACGCAGTAAACCACTGCGTTTTGTTATCAAATTATATTATGCCAACTTTTATTCATTCGTTGATTTTATTTTATGCAACGTCATCCTTAGCGGGATCGTTGATGTTTATGACGTCATATAAACCTACGCGCGAAATGACGCGCTTTCATGGCTGCGTCCGTATTATTCCCGAGGTCTATTCCGTAGAATCGCCGAGGGTTCCCGATTGACCCCATCCCCTGACCCTACGGAAACACGAAATAACGAACACATTATCGGGCCACCTCGTTCTGCACTCAGAGTTCCTAATCAGATATCGGGGAATTGCTTCAAGTGTTTCAATGTGATACATATATAATACGTACTTAGTATATTATATGAAAAAAAATATCTAACGAGGTTGGGAGAATTGAAAATTGTCGAGGCTCTGCCGAGACAATTATCAATTCTCACAACCGAGTTTGATATTTTTTCATATAATACACTTAGTACGTATTATATTTATCTTATAATTTATATTTGTCTTGTTTTCGTCGGCGTTTCTAAATGAAATGCAAGTTTCTAAAAATAACCACATTATATCATGTTCTAAAAATAACTATGTGATATCATAAAAAATATCATACGGGATGTTATCATACGGATATTTGTATAGTTATAAGATAAAGTTATTTACATCGTAAAATTAACATTCACTATCAAAACAATTCGACTTCACTCACTCAGCATTCCGTTCATTCATTCATTCATTCATTTATTCATTCAAAACACTCACTCATATTACTTATAAAATCTCTCCTAAATTGTTAATAAGAATACTTCTAAATCGTTTAAAACGATTAAAATTTCAATCAAATCGATCAAAAATTAAAGAGGATTGGCTGATGTTTATCTTTAAACGTCTCTGTTCCCCTTAAGACGCTTATTTAGACAAGAGCCATGCCAGACATGGCAAACCCCCGCCATGAAAGCTTGATAGTAAACTGAAGCCTAATAGATCAATGATTCTTTTTGTACTTTAAGAGATATGCCCCCTACAAAATTTAATTCTTTTTAAAAAAAGACAATAACTGGAACATTGTACAAACAAGAGTTGAAGTTATCGTGCTCTGCACTTCTCTTGTAAAGAACTATCCATCTATGAAGTTTCAAGTTGAAAGCTAATATACTTGAAGAGATGTGATCCGAACAAAGAGTAAGAGTTTAAACTAACAAAGGGTAATAACAGTTCTTGCGCACTGCATTTCTCCTCCATGAGATTTATCCACCTATAAAGTTTCAGGTTGATAGCTTTTATACTTTAGGAGATATGCTCCGGACAAGTTTAAAGACGGAATGACCGATACAAGTACTTTATTCCCTTCGCCGAAAATGACGGGGAAAAAAAGTAGAATTTATCAAATGGATGGGGCGTTACAATTATCGCTTTTTTCGGGAAAAATTCAAGAAAATTATGGATTATTTTTCAGCTCGCCTGAAAATCATTCAAAACTCGCTCAACACACTCATTCAATTTCATTCCAAATTCATTGAACTTGTTAATTTCACGATGTATATGACTGTTTAAATGATGACACTTACAAAGAGGGCAAGTAGCAAACAAACTCTGTCTTGTCTTTGCAGCGTGTCATCATTGCGTTTCATTTTTTGCTTTCGCTCCTTATAGTCAAAATAGCCAACCATGTAAACGTAATAGTTTAGATGTCGTATATTGTACTATATACTATGATTTTGGATATCAAATGAAAAAAATCATAGGTAAAATTTGGAATCGTTACCATGTCAATTTACAACAATTATTTAAAAGAAAGACAGTAAATCTACGTGTGGTGAAACAAAGGAGCAATCATATTGTTAGCAAGAGAGCCGTTGACCCTTTACCGCCCACTTTGGACACTGATGACAAAGAACTGCAAAATATAAAACTACTCATTTTAAATCCATAGACAACTGTCAAATGTAAAGTCTCTAAAGTGTACAAAAGGCATTTCTCAGATTTGGTCCGTTGACCTAGTATTAAACCCCATCTTACTCAAGTCGAATTCTTCCATATAGTATATAGACAAACAATATGACCAAGTTTCAAGATATTTGTGATTAGAGTGTAGCCTCGAAAGCGTACAACAGGGTTTTCTTAGATTTGATCCATTGAACTAGTATTCAAACCCCTTGATCTATTTTAGTTAACATATAGAATTTTAAGGAAGCCTCAAAGTTCAAATAAATACAAACTGCCCTCGGCGGCTTAATCACTTAAAACATGAATAATTTCGCCATAAAAAGTAGTTTTCCCATAATGTTAAACCGATTCAAGGAAAACTTCCTGTTATTTGACGTCGGACGTTTGGCGAATTTACCTATTAAAGGATTTGTAGAAAGTCCACACGTGCAAAAAATGAAATTCAAGGCTAACATACATATTATAGCTGACCAAACCAAGTCAAGTGAAACGCGCGTGGTATTATACTGTCGCTAAATGATTATGCAATCTTGTCGGGTTAGCGACGCGTCATTTCCGCTTCTGTCATAACCTTTCTTTGTCGGATGCAGATGGCGAGGAATACCTTTGATTGCCCTATTGAAACAAACGAAATTCAAATCAGGGAATTATCCGTAAGATCAAACGTATTTTATACAGCTCCGAGCGATAAAATATCCCTATCTAAAATTCTTAAGATAAATCTACGGGTATTATCCGAAGCGAAAGTAGACGCTTCCGGAAAACATTTCCGAAAGGTCAATCGACTATCCTCGTTTATAAACGGCGTTTTCAGAGAACACGGAGAAATCCCAATGACGTCATATAAAGTGTCTGCAACAACATGTCTGACGAGGGATTTGAAATGACGAGGTTTTCTTGTCTTCTGTAATTCGGATAATTTTGCGTAATTTATTTAAGTTTAGAACATTTATTTGCTCGCTATACCTCGTACGTTCGCCACCCTTGGGACGACAGTGCGATAACAAAAAAGCTATATGAATCATCAGTTTCCGTATAATCGCCTGACGCCAAAGCATCGTAACTTAAATTTTAGTAAGCCGCATAGCCACGGTTTCTCATATCAAATTTCATAATTTATTTAATGATTGTAATAAAAGGTGATTTTGCAACCAAAGCTCGTACCTACAGTTTAAAGTTAAAGCTAGAACTTTTAACGCTTTGAAGTCGTTTATTTTAAAAGAACTACCCAGAATATTGGACTTTAGGAGCAAAATTTAAACTTATTTTTAACATGGAAACGAGCATTTACAAAGAGTGCAGGAAAAGTAAATGGTGGGGGGGGGGGGGGGTTTGTGTAAAAATTCCTTTCTTTGTAAAAAGAACTAAAATTCCAATATAACCCCTGATTCTGGCCCTTATTGAGAGCACTGGAAGTTTGTAGTTTCGGCTTTATTCAGCTCGTAAGGGCAAATCGGGCTTCAGTTTGGTGAGCTGTGTGCTAGATATCCCTCGTACGGCGTTCGTCATCAACTCTCTTTAGTGTTTATATCATAGGGGCGACAATTCATCAATATTAGATAGTAATGTTTGTCAGGTAATTAATATGAATCGGATGAATAAACATTTGAAATATTCCATATGAAAACACGAGGAGGGGATCTTTTGACACTTTTTAAAGATTTGTGTCAAAAGGCATCCCTTGCCGTGTTTTTATGTGGTATGTTTCAAACGTTTCATCTTAAAGACCTGACAAACATTATCATCCAATATTCATAAGTTGTCGCTCCTATGGTATTATCACTAAAGAGATGTGATGACGAACGACATACGAGAGACATCTGATGATTACACAGCTCACCCCGATTTTCCCCTATGAACTAGAAGTATGGGGGGGGGGGGGGGGGGGGGTTAAACAGCAGACATAGATAAGCAACATTACGAGAAACTACTTTTTTGTGGGGTAAGCATTCATTGATTTTCAGATTAAGCTGCCAGAGGCAGTTTGCACTTTTCTAAACTTCGAGACTTCCTCAAAATTCTGTTTGTTATCTAAAGCCAGCAAAGCTGACCTTATTACGTAATTTCACTGTGCAGCAGAAAGTAGACTAGAACCCTAATCATATGATCGAGTATTTTAACCATTTCTAGATCTGAAGGTTTCGAGTAATCGGGGCTGAGTGTTTATAGCAATACCACGTGGCTCAATCAGTCTTTTGCCGTGAGGTAAGGCAATTGCATTTTGAACGCCAATAAACGCAGTGGAAAATTCATGTATCCCTAAAATTAAGTAAGGACACACTCCTAGTCTATTAAGAATGTATTTTAGCCCACCAAGCCATACCCTGTCAAAGGCATGGCGTACCTCTAAAAATCAGACAAGAAGTTTACTACTGCCTTATTTAGAAAATTCTATACTTTCACGTAAAACTAGCGACGTCGTGACACTGTTCATAGTAAGCCGGAAACCCCCATTCAGGGGTTTAGAATTCCCATACCTGACTTGTCCGACATTGGATTTTTTTACCTGCGGGCAAGTACGTTTTTCGAGAGTATTTAACTATGGACAAGTACATGAAAGGGAAAACATTGAACGGGTACCGTATAGAATGAAAGAATTAAAGTGCGTAATATTTGTATCAAAGGGTAGAAAACATCGTTTCCAATGAAGAAAATAAATGGCTCCGGTAATTTCTTCTTTACACACAAAATGTTTTAAAAAATTATGAATTTTATCTTTTTTCGGCTCGAAATTTATCTTGTAATGGTATGGTCGATCAACATTTTATTACTTCCGTCTAATGAGACGTATCTGCACCGATGCATTGTGACCATGTAGTGAAGATTCTTAGAATTAGCAATTTAGTCATTTCACACTACGCGTTACCTTGGGAATCGATTCGCTTCAAGAAAATATTATTATTGATATGAGCGTTGAAGTCACCAATCAAAATAAAATATACCTTTTCAGAATACATGGACACATTATTATACAAATATTCAATGATTTCTCGATATATTAGAATACTATGGTTCGAGCTAGGCACATACACCTGTCTAATACAATGTATAAACAAATTTATTTCAAGGCAATTATAATTGCATACTAAAGATCCTAAAGTCTATCATGATAAATGTTAAGAGATGAAACACAGTTATTGATTCATTTTTGCCACAATAGTGCCACACTTCCTTTGCTTATTCTTCTGTCTTTTTGATAATACAAATCTGACTCGTATCCACCAAAACCGTTAAAGTTCGGATGTAAACCATTTAGAAAATGAATATAACAAAGGAAATAGTAAATGTTCTGAGATTCTATATTCAGTTGTCTCCAGTTACCTCGAGAGGGCGAAAACTCTTATTCATGCGAAGGCTCGAGATCGCCTTGTTGGTAATAACTGCACTTACTCAACCGCGCAATTGCTCTATCGCTTAAGCTGCAACCTTAGCTGCAAGAATTTCATTTTTTTTTACATCTATTGTTTTGGAGACTTTGAAAGAATTCATAAAGCAAATGATAATGTTTGTCGAGCCCATGCTCATCATCATTTTAAAAGTCTCTCGAGAATTGTCCTCGTGAGTCATTTAGTAAATTATTATTTTTCAGAGCAATCTAGTAAAGGGCATCTGTAGTCTTGTGCCTAATATTAAGCCGACGAGCAAGTATTACTTTTCAGTAAAGTTTTAAGCATTATCTTAATTGTAGTTCCTTTACGACAAAATATTCAAGAAAAGGTGTTATATCGAAAGATATTGAGGATTGACCACCGACTCGTCATAACTACACCTTATCTCAGCTCAAGTTCCAATGGTTTGTTCGCTTATCAACGGTGGAAGACTCAAATCATTGCTACAAAGGAAAATACGTTGGTCTTAAATTGTCCTGTATTGCCTTAAATCTTACAATTATACAATAATATCTTACAATAATAAAAACCCTTACAATTTAATAATTCTGGGTGCCATGGAAGTTAGCTGAGGAAGAAAGCATTGTCAGAAAGGAGTGAAATGCTTGCAACCTCGCATATCTTCTAATCAACGAAAAAGTCTAAAATTTTGTCATTAAGCAATGGTAGCCATGAAAACAATAAAAGAAAGGAAGTATGTGCTTGTTTCAGTAACTCTCATTTAAATTGCCAAATCTTAACTTTTGTAATGTCGGTGATCTATGTAAAATAGAACAATACACCAGTAACATATGTAATTAGCATATGTTATGCATGTTTTAATGGCAAAATATGCAAATCTAAATTTAAAGCACAGGGAAACGTTTGTACAGAAGACAGTTATGCATTAATTCGAATCATGCGATGACTCGAGCAATTTGGTCGGTCCCGTGTGTGTTCGAGCTATCGCAAGACCCCGGTATATAAATGCTCTTGTTCTCAAAAAATGCTAACATATCTTATTCTGGAAAGTATTCCAGTAGAGTTCTTTCATACGTTAAAACACATGTATTGTTATTTCTAATCTGCTACCTAAAAGACACAAACTGTTGTTTTTCTTAGATCAAAAAATTTATAGATTTACCCGCATTTTGCGATTTTTGTTACTGTTTCAAAGTAAGATTTATGGCTTCTTATATCTATTTTACATGTTCTATCGATTCTTTTAAATAATTCTTTCGCCAAAATACTTGAATTTGATTTCTTTCTTTAAGAAAGGAAACGTTCCATTCAAATATACTTGGCCGCCACCATAGCGCAGTTGGTTAGGCATAAGACTTCCAATCTGGAAGTCGTGGGTTCGATGCCCGGTGGCGGCAAAAATCCTTTCCGACGTTTGATAATCGTAAACCTATGCGGCGTAAAACCCATTCAAACAAATCAAATATACTTTCTTTGAAATGTGTCGATAAGAAAGGAACATGCGATGACCGATAAGAAGCTGGTTCTAGTTTATTGATATTGAGAAAAAAAAACGTGAAAGTTAGAAATGACTTTTTTCGTACTCTTTGTTGCGAATACGCTTCAATCATAAACTAGAGAACCGTACGATCATTTAAATAAATGGGATGTTGCAGCATTTGAATACAATGTGAAAGTATCCTTCTGATCATAGAAATATGATTTGAGAGAACCAATCAAACACATCCTTACATGTAGAGGTGATTCAGCTAATTTTGAAATTGTGTTATAAGAAATTTTCAATTTAAGTCTTTTTTAGCTCACCCGTGCACGAAGTGCTCAAGGTGACCTATTGTGATCGTCCAATGTTCGTTGTGCGTCGTCCGTCGTCCACAATTTATTTAAACATCTTCTCCACCTAAACCGGTGGGCAAATCTTGGTGAAACTTGACAGGGATGTTCCATGGGTCGAGCTCTACCAAAGTTGTACAAAAAAGTGAAATCCACCCTTAGCTCTCCCCTTTTTCATGAATGAAAAGGGTGAAAATAGGATACTTTTCACGGATCTTCTTCTCTGAAACCAGACAGCTTTAATATTTGGTATGGAGCATCATCTAGTGGGCCTCAACAAAGTTTGTCCAATCAAGACTTTCGGGTCAGATTCGGGCTCCATTCTTGCTCAACCCTATTTACAACGAATAAAAGAGCGAAAATCTTTAAAAATACTTTTATCTGAAGACAGAAGGCAGACAGTTTTCATATTTGGTATGTAGCATCCTCTCGTGGACCTCTACCAAGTTTGTTCTACCAAGACCCTGGGATCATATTTTGGCACCACAGGGCACATCCTTTTACCATAGGGTAAAATAGGAAATTCTTCAAAAATCTTTTTCTCTGAAACCAGAGAACAAACAGATTTCATAATTGGTATGTTGTATCGAGAATCTTTAACCAGAAGCCAGACAACTTTACTATTTTGTATGTAGCATCATCTAGTGGACCTCTACTAAGTTTGTTCATGTCAAGACTTTGGGTAATGTTTAGGCTCCAACAGGGGACAATCCTTTTTACATAGATTCAAAGAGCAAAAAACTTAAACAATATTCTATTCTTAAATCAAAAGGCAGATATCTTCGATATTGTGTTTGTATAATTATATAGTAGACTTATACAAATGTTTTCATGTCATTCCCCTGGGGTCATATAAGAGCTCTTAATGAACCCATCCTTTTGTACGAAGACAGAAAGGAGGAATCTTAAAAAGAAACTTGGTCTCTAAAACCAGAAAGCAGGGACTTTTCATAATAGTCACTTTTAATTGTATTTCATAATGTTTGTTCATTGCATTTCCATATCTTCACGTAAGGTGTGTGTCCGGGCAAATCCAGATCTAGGACCAAAGTGGTCATCTTGTTTTCTGTAACGCGCTACAATTTCACAAAATTGAATGCATATTCGATGGCCATTTGCCTGTCAAAATATGGACGGTCATTTGATTCAGAACTGTCTGTGGAAGCTTCAAAGAAAGAAATTTATATATGTTAAAGGGATTGCTTTAGTAAGAAGTTTCATATAAATGCCTTCTTTTCTGTGACATGGCTGAATTTCACCAATTTCCGACACATTCGTAAGGTCAGCTGACAAGGAACATTGTATGGAAGTCTTATTCCAAGCAGTTCAAAGATGGAGGAGTAGTTATATAAATAGATGTTTGCCATGAAGGAAGCCTTTTACATGTCGCGACATACTTTCCTCAAATCCCGACAATACTCGAAAGTGTAGGTGCCTTGGAACATCCTGTACAGATTTCATTCGAATCCGTCCGTAAATGAAGAAGCTGTGTTCACAATATTTGGACGTACGGACGGATGGACGTACTGACTATTGGATGGACGAACAGACTGAGAAGATCATACTTTTGTCTGTCAATCCTCGGTTGATGTTTAAACCAAAAATCTCCAAAGAATTTGTTAAATAGGCCGTTCTTTGGATCTATTCATAATTGTAAATTAATCTGGTTGGTTAACTTCCAAAAACTGGTTGTTTTTTGTAAGTCATCTTATCTTACTTATTGGATCTAAGCAGAATTGGCTACAGTTTATTGCCCGAGCTTTTGTTCTGTCAAACAAAGCTTGACAATGTTATAGATATGATACAAGAAATAGGACAAGGTACTTTTTGGGAACAATGGATATCAGCCTTCAATATATTCCCTGGTCAACGTACATATTTTTACCTATTAAGTATTCAATTGAATAGTGGAATGCGGATCAAAAAACTTGTTAGTTAATCATTGTCCAAAGATTGCCAATCGTATTGCAATGGTCCTATAATGCCAAACATTCAACTACCTCATTTGTCCAAATTCGAGAGAACATTCGACTTTAAGAATGAAACTATTTGTCTGTGATTCATCTATATCTACCGGTATATGTCTTTCACTAACACTTTGTGACTACAACCTTTTAAGGAAGTAGTCCCGTAATAGCTACGCAAGGTTTCGGAAGTATTGAACTGTTGCGGAACTATTACAGTTCCATTACCTTAATTTGCAATAGATACAAAAACACCGATTTGATTGACGCTGTTGTCATTTCAAATAATAAGCCTAAGACGCCAAATTGGACCTTTGTTTTACTTCAAAATGATCGAGGCATCCGAATTCCTTGACTTTACTTGAAAACACAATCCTGGGTGGGAGGTCGCTTTTCATAAAGGAAGTTAACCTATTAGTTTTCAATCTTACTGGTTATATCCAAGTCCAAGTACCGCATTCTTCCGTACTTAAAACCGTAATCTATAGATGATGCCATGCTTATACTTGACAGGAAACTATTTTCATCGACAAATTAATGATAAAGATTTTCTCATATGAAAAGGTGTCTCCAAAGGTATCATTAAATGTGGCATGTGTAGATTGGCTAAACAATTCAAAACTTGAGTTTGATTGGATTTTCTTTTTCTAAATATATTTAAATCGCTGGAACAACAACCCTTTCACTTATTTTGTGCCACTTAAATACAGTGCTTACAGCACTTTGATCTTGAAAACGCTAGACTATAGCCTTTATATCACGTGAATTGTTCCGGTTGTTCTTGTCTATACCACTTAATTCAGTCATCACTAATTTGTAGACGGCGATAAGGGTTACTTCTAATATTTTCACACGACACAACCTAACTAACTTTTTAACACGACACTAGTCATACAAAATATTTTCACACGACACTATCTCTCTGAAAGCACCTAATTGTCTTATTTTGTGTACTGGCCAATCAGAATACTTAGTGCACCCGTCACTATTGATTTTAAGTGAACTATAAAATGTTTGGATTCTGATGCATACGATGCGACAAAAAAAATATCCAATTTGCAAACTTCATAATTGCAGTTGTTTCGCAGGTATAGCCTGGTTAATTTGACCCGACTTTGACCTCTGTTGAAAAAATGCTTAAATAACAATTACCGACATATTCCATCAATTAACAAAATGTATAATACATTCAATATCGTTTTTTATTCATTCCTATGAAAGCACGTGCAAAGCCGAGTAGGAATATTCAGATTTTTATTCATCTAAATAGCAGGGGTCAGATTCAAGTTAATAAAACCGCACTATATGTAAGTATGAAGGACTGTCTTACAATGTAATTAGTTAGTTGTCGAAAAGGGTTTGTTCTTTCAAATCAGTTTTATAACATTAAATTGTGAAGCTTTATAAACCTTTTGTGCGTTAGTAATGTATTTCAATCGGGTTGATATTAACATATTCAAAACAGAAAAAATGTACTTGAGAATTTTATCACTGTGTTATGTGGCATACTAAATTAAACCTGAAAATTTTCGACCAAACACTGACACATAATGAAATATGAACAAGAAATTCACATTGTGTAGACTCGATATTTAAGCATTCTTTTCAGCATTTACAGGCGTCACCGACAAATACGCCATGCGCTAAGAATAACAAAACGGAGCTAACTGTTTGCAAGTTTAACCTCGTATTTCACACAAAAACACACGCAAATCGGGAAATAATTTTCAAACAGTTTGCACCGTTTTGCCATTCAAAACGCAGAACTTGTTTTAGTAAAGACACATATTACCATATGATTAATATGAACACTCGACGGGGCTACTCATCCTTTCCAACTTTGTCTTCAAACAATGGTTAATAATCGTAGACTTGTGTGAAATATCAGCTAGAGGCTAGGAAATGATGTAAATGCAGTACTGGTATGAAAAATAACAGTAATCCATTGTTGAGTGCTTCAACCGCCGCGTTATGACTGAATGATAGTTCAGCCACGTACGCAATTCAAACAAAAAAGAAACAAAACATGAACACTTAACTATACTGAATATCATAAGAAAGTGTGCAATTTCATGTTTACACTTATATTGATTTTTTCAAAGTTGGAGGAAAATTATGGAGTAAATTTGAAACCATACTTGAGTTAAGAGCTTTTGATGATAAAAGTCAAGTCAGATTTGGAAAAAGTATCGCATGCTGCATACGCGCAGGCAGAACTTACGTTGTTGAGATTTGATCTCCATACAACTTTTTCTTTAGTAAGAGTTATGTGTTGATGTTGCATTATATAGTTTAAGAATCCATTCGAAGTCATTTCCAAACAAAAAATTTAATTTTCATGCAGACGTTACGTGTACGTCAACGTTCGACATTGCTACGTTGTTATGTCAGATACTTGTCGTTGAATGGTGCTTTGGCGTTCTATAACATCCCGATTTGCAGAAACTTAGTAATTTACGTAGTTTCGACTTTAGTCGACCAGCGGTCTGTGCAACCTGATTATGGTCGACACTGTTCGTACGACCCAGATGGTTCATTTTCACCTGCCGAGTTACACATATATATATATATATTTCCCATGTATCCATTATAGTAAACTATTTCAGTTTCAAATCTGCGAAAAGGGAAAAATGAATAAACGTTCAACTTAATTTCTTTTCAGCTTTTCCAGAAACGTTAGCAAAAAATGTACTGTATGGTATTTTGAAATCGGCATATGAACAAATATGGACAGATTGAGATGATACGAAGAGATATCAATCTTCGGCCATCCACTTGAAACTTGGCAGTTTTGAACGGAGTGCAGTGCACAAGTACCGTAACTCTACACAGCTTGAATTTTCAATTATTTCTCTTTTTTTCATACCTGGAAACCCAACAGTGTAACGGGCGTGTGTTGTGTGTATTTGTCACCTTGATTCTATTTAGGCCTTATATTGACGTATTTTGTGACAAAGTGTTTTAATGCGTTTATCTATCATTAAATAGATAAGAATTTATTGTCATTTTTAGCTCGAATATTCGTAGAATAGGGGGAGGGAGCTATTCCGGTCACCCGGGCGTCGGCGTTGGCGCCGGCGTCCGCGTCGTCGTAAAGTTTTTACGTGCAAGTGTTTAAAATCCATGTTTCTAATAAAGCTATTATTTTGAAACTTTGCGCATGCTTCTGTGGCTATAATATAACCCTCTGGATAAAGATTCATTACTCTGATATTGAATTTAGTGGAATTTAAACCCATTCAAACTTAGAAATTCTAAGCTTTTACGTGCAAGAAATTCTTGGTTAAGTTTTTACGTGAAAATGTTGTATATCAGTTATATCTTTTTATCTTCTTAAGCTATGGGTTAGAAACTTTGCACATGTTTTTGTGACCATTAAATCAGCCTCTAGACAAAGGTTGAATACTCTGATATTGAATTTAGTGGAATTTTAATCCTTTAAGGACTTGAAAAATTACTGGTTATATTTTACGTTCAAATGTTGTAAGCAATTGCTTTGAAACTTTGCTCATGTCTCTGTGACCATAATATTAGCCTCTGGACAAAGATTCATTACTCTGATAATGATTTCAGTGGAATTTTAACCCTTTTCGGCTTGAGAAATTCCAGGTTAAGTTTGGACGTGCAAATACTGTATATCAGTTATATCTCTATTTCTACTGAAGCCATTGCTGAGAATCTGTGGACATGCTTCTGTGACAATAATATCAGCCTCTAGACAAAGATTCATTACTCTGATATTGAATTTGGTGGAATGTTAACCCTTTTCGGACTTAGAAATTCCTTGCTAAGTTTTTATGTGCAAATAATAAATATAAGTTATATCTCTATTTCCACTTAAGCTTATGCTTTGAAACCTAACACATGCTTCTATGACCATAATATCAGCCTCTAGACAAAGATTCGTTACTCTGATATTGAATATAGTGGAATTTTAACCCTTTATGGACTTAAAAAATCCCTGGTTAAGGTTTTGCGTGCAAATGTTGAATTTCAGTTATAATTCCATTTCTACTTAAGGAATGGCTAAGAAACTTTTACATGCTTCTTTGACCATAATATCAGCCTCTAGAAAAAGATTCATTACCCTGATACTGAATTTAGTGGAATGTTAACCCTTTCAGACTCAGAAATCCTTAGTTTTTACGTGCAAATGTAGTATATCAGTTATATTTCTATTTCTATTCAAGCTTTTGCTTGGAAACTTTGCACATGCTTTGGTGACCATCATATCAGCATCTAGACAAAGATTCTTTTCTCTTAACTTCCATTGAATGGAATTTTACAATGATATTGATTTGCAGTTACTATCCAGTACATGGAATAGTCGATCTTTGCTGTCCTCCGACAGCTCTCGTTGAAGATACGATTATTTACATACATGCAACAAGTGAATTAAAAATCATTTTGTCATTTTGTTAATTGGTTTGCAGAATGAAAGACAGGTCATTGATTTTTAGCTCACCTGAGCACCTCGCGCTCAATGTGAGCTTTAAGATCATTGAATGTCTGTCGTTTGTCGGCCGTCGTCCGGCGTCATTAAATTAAGTGCTTACACTCTGGAGGCCACAAATATAGTCCAATCTTCATGAAGTTATTCAGAATGTTTGTCAGGCCACAAGAATGAATCCTATTGAACATGGGAAGGATCCGTGCCCTATCACGGCAAAAGGGGGACTTAATAACAATTTTCTTCTTTACACTTTACAGGCCACAAAAGTGGTCCAATCTTCATGAAACTTTTTCAAAATGTTTTTACAAGCAACAAGGATAAACGGCCTTAATGGCAGTTGTTCTTGTTTACATTCTAGAGGCCATTAATATCGTTCAATCTTCATTTACCTTGGTCAGAAATTTTGTCAGATGACAAGGATCAACTCTATTGAAAATAATAGGACCCATGCCAAATTACGGGAAAATGGGCCTTAATGACAATTGTCATGTTTATACTTTAAAGGCCACATATTGTCCAATCTTTATGAAACTTGGTCAGAATGTTTGTCAATTCACAAGGATGAACCCTATTGAAAATGGCAAGAATCTGTGCCATATCACGGGAAAAGGGGCCTTAAAGACAACTGTCTTGTTTACAGTCTTTGGTGCCAAATCATAAAAGTACAATTATGACCTTCGCTTGAAAATCTGCTTATCATTAAATGAGATAAAAGATACGAAGGTGAGCGATATAGGACCAGCATGGTCCCCCTGTTAAGGTTTGGTAAGGTTCATACCGTATGAATCGGCGAAGCGGAGCTAATTCGTACATTAGTGTGCTAAGATGTTTATTTCATACTACCATGAAATCTACAAATGCTTCAATCATCTCTTATAATTTAATATCGTGAAGCTTTAATTTATGGATTTGTTAATAATGCAACAAATTTATTAAGAAATAACTTTGTGCCAAAGCTTCTTAAAAAGTCCATCCAATCAGAAAAAGTTAACAACATCGTGAAATTGACAAGGTGAATGATTTTGGAATGTTTCAGGAATGGAATTGATTGAATGTGTAGAGCGAGTTTGGAGTGAATTAAATGGGAGGTAACCAATTTAGCAAATTTTGTTCAGGATGAACAAAATTAGCGACATTGATTACCTCCCTTTAATAAAAAAGGCATACAGGTTCTTTGGATAACCTTCTTTTTCTCAAAGAACGTAGTGGACGTTTACAGTATTATGAATTATGTCATTTAAATCGCGATTTGTCTCTATCCAAATTTATTTTGCCTGACGTTGTTGATTCTATATTTTTCAATAGGTTTAAGCGTTTTTGAATGGTTGGAGTTAGTGTATGGAATGAATGAATGGAGCGCTGAGTGAGTGATTTAGAATGGTTTTAATTGAGGTGAATGTCAATTTCACGATGTAACTAACTGTAGCACAAATCTAGCTGTTAACAATCGAAATCAAATGAATGTGGCTTTTATTTATTTATTTTTTTTTTTCAGTTTCAAGACCAAAATAAAACCAAATGCCTTCACCAAAAAGAAGCCAAATGGTGCATATTTGTGCGTGGTGCAAATGCGTCTTTTGTGTCTACAGCATTATAAATACAGCAAGGAACATCGTAAATTTGGAAATGGAATGATTCTTGATGGATTTTTCAATTAAATCAATTAAATCATATGAATGTCTAGAGCGAGTTTTGAATGATATTCAAGGGAGTTAAAACATAATCGATTATTTCGTCCAGTTGGACGAAATAAGCGATTATTTGTTTTATCTCCCTTTCATAAAATCTAAGATTTTTTTCTGATTTTGTGTCTTCAATGTCAAATCAGACGCTTAAAATACGACACAAGCTAATAAAATGAAGCAATTATTTGTTGAATTAATTAAATGTTATTTTGAACGATTTCGAGACGTTTTTGAACATTTTCAGAGCGTTTATGAGTGATTGCATTGAGTGTTTTGAATGAATTAATGAATCAATGGAGCGCTGAGCGAGCGTTTAGGAATGGGTTTGATCGAGATGAGTGTAAATTTCACGATATTAGATAAATACTCGTCTCAGCCTTTAAGTAAAACAGTAATAGTGTATTTTTCATTAGAATTTTTTTCCGACTACTTTTTAAGTGCAGAATGATATATGCTGGATTAGATAAAGAAAGATTTAGCCAGTGGGTGTCAAATTGATAATTCTTGGTTGATTGTTCCGAAAACTCTTAAAATCTACCATTCTCGAACAACTTATGCATCCTTTTTTAGTTGAATGAAGCGCCGGCAAAGAGCAGGTGGTAGTGCGTCATACTATCAATTATGGAGCCACGGGTTCGATGCACCGCCAGGCACTATGACATATACCAAATACCCCTTGCTTATATGCCACAGGTTCTTTTTTTAAATAATACAAATGTTTAAGACATGAAGAGATATTTGTTGATTCTATAAAGGTATGAAACTAAAAACCTTATCACACTGTATGAATACGCGAAGCGAATGCATACATGAGTTTGACAAGGTTTTTAGATTCATACCTCCATATAATCAACAGATTCTTCCTCATGTCTTATAATTCAATATCATGAAACAAAACTGTATGACTCAATAATGAAAGCAATGTCTTACGGCACTACTTTTGTAAAAGCTTACAAAAGCTACGTACTCACAATTATGTTCATTATGAAATAAAACCAACTTTTAAGCCAGTCAGAATGCACGAATATTGGTTTAAGCATGTAAAAGGAATTAAACAATTATGCATCTTAACAATCCCGGTTTTTAAATGAATTTTAAAATAGATCATAGAAAAAATAGTACTCACAATAATGAAGAATTCCTGATTGTGTAAGCGTAATTTCAAGCCATTCCCTTTTCTTTCCGTGATTGTTTCGTTTTTTATCATTTCATATTTAGCCGGATCGATCCCTCGGGCATCCTCTGCACCGAAACACGGTTTAATGCAGCTCCATAATTGTCAACAATTCCATCTGTTTGGAGGCAAGGCATATTCGTCTGTTAACGGAGTTGTCGAATTAACATTCCAATTGTTTTCACGATTTATGAAGAAGCTTTTGTAACCTCATTCTGCGGATAGTGTGTGTGAGATACCAAGAAGCAGGCTATAAAGATTTAGAGCGTCTAGATGTCTGCGTTGACTTGTGTTAATGATAACACCACTATTTGGCATGCGTAGCACTTCGGTGTCGATATTCATCGGGTATATACCCCCTCTTTTTTTCGATTACTTTACTTATTTCGAATCCAAACGTATCTTATTGTTTATATCTTTGGTGAAGCAATACACTGGTGAAAAGTTGTTGAGGGACTAGCTCACTCCAGCGCCTCTAGAAACCTATTCAAATGTTACTTCGTTATATAGAAAAAATGTCAAAGCAGCTTTCAATCGGGAACCCTCAGCGATTCTACGGAATAGACCTCGGGAATAATACGGACGCAGACATGAAAGCGCGTCATTTCGCGCGTAGGTTTCTATGACGTCACAAACATCAACGATCCCGCTAAGGATGACGTTGCATAAAATAATATCAACGAAAGAATAAAAGTGGGCATATTATAATTTGATAACAAAACGCAGTGGTTTACTGCGTTTTGTCATCAAATTATAGTATGCCCAAAAGATCCCTAAAGATGATCGGAGAGAATTAAATAAAATGTGATTTTCTTCAAGCGTATTAACCGAAGTACCACCAGGAGACGAATTACCTAAAAAGTGACCCAAAATTACTACACTTACGTCCGAGGTACTTTTCAGTTTACGGAAAAGACCGAGCGATGTTCCGAATGAGCAGCTTTAGGACATTGTATTGACCGGTGCAAAAACTACAGCATACGCTCGTTTATAGTCATTGTAAAATAGGCAAAACCCCGCTAACGATTAAGGGTTGAAAGATTTCGATTGTAGATTCGTATTTATTCGCCGTAAAATCGTAAAGAGCAAAACGACCAAAGATATGTCCGCTTATTTTGCCAATTTTAGTAACCTAAAAGTATGATGAACATTATTTAGGTCATCTTAAGTAATACTTCGTGGCGCTCCATTATTCAGCTATTACATACTAGTATTTCACTCAATTGACGAATGACTAGCCTCGCCCCTTGCCCTCATAAACGGAAAAATGCTACATGCAATAAAACGTCATTTACCTCTAAACTATTAGGTCACAGAAGATATAACAAAACAATACAATACAAATTCTTTATTTACTATTAAAAGCGTCCAATATGAGCAGAAAATTTTACAACTACTAAACTTTAACAAAACATCAAACAAATGAACATGTCAACGGAAAACAAATACAGGAACACGTTGACGTTGGCTCAAATATAGCTACACACAGTAGTTTGAAGAGAGGGATAAAAATATATAAATAAAAATATACTAGATTTTTTTTCTTTTATCAACGATTTTAATGAGTAAATTACTATTTCTTAACATAAAAACGTCTTCTGAGCTCATCAACCAAATAAAAAGTTCATTTGTATTATTAAGGTTTGATAGGTTTTTGTATTTGGAAAATATTTTCGAGATCTTTCTTCTTCAAGATTGGGGCATTTAAGTAGAAAGTGAATTTCATCCTCTACCTCAGATTGGCATAATCTACATAATCTTTCTTCTACTTCAATTTTGTAATGTCGCCCCTTTTCAATTTCTAAATTATGAGCCGATATTCGGAATTTACATAATACTTGTCTCTTTTTTTCGAGTCTAAAATATCAAGGTATTTTCTATAAAATTCCGTCAATTTGTGACTCCCTTTGATTTGGAAGCTTTTGTTTGGTTCGTGAAGCCGTATAACATATCCGAAAATACTGAAATATGATAACCTCCTTTTACTTTATTGGCAATTCAGTCATCCTCTTTCATCCATATGTGATTTTATTCCAAATGACCCAGTCAATTTATCATGCATTGACGCCTGTTTTGACGTGAAAATAACTGACTGATAATATGAAAGGAAATCAGACAGGTAAATTTATTTTTAGAAGCATTTTGCATATTCATATGACCTTTACCTGAATTACTTTTATATTACCAGTGCCAAAATGTTTAAAATGCTATGGGTTTGGACCATAGGTAGCCATCACGGGTGGAAATAGTGTTATATTACAAAAGATTAACCACAATTTTTATCACAATATATAATATTGTCTATATTATATATTATGATTAGAAAATATATAATATTGTTATGATTATGTTTTGGAAATATTACACTATCCCCATCTGTGTTGGCTACATGTGGTTTGGACTCAATTTCGGGGATATATGTTTTTCTTCGTGTACATATAGGCCTTTAAATTAAAGCTGTTATTATGTTATAAAACATTACACTTAACAACATCGTGAAATTGACAATGTGAATGATTTTGGAATGATTATGGAATGAAATTGAATGAGTGTGTGGAGCGAGTTTTGAGTGAATTTAATGGGAGGTAATCCTATATCGAAAATTTTGTTCAGGATGAACAAAATTTGCGATAATGATTACCTCCCTTTAATAAAAGATACAAACAAGCTTTATACATAGCTTCATATTTCTTCAAGAACCTATGAGACGCTAACAAATTGATTTATGTCAGTGAAATCGCGATTTTTATGTATCAAAGTTTAATTTTGAATGAACTTGTTGATTCTATATTTTTCAATGAGTTTGAGCGTTTTTGGATGGTCTGAGTGAGTGTTTGGAATGAATGATTGGAGCGCTGAGTGAGCGATTTAAAATGGTTTCGATTGAGGTGAATGTCATTTTCACGATGTAACTAACTGTAATAAATGCATGGCCATTATAGATAATATAGTTAAGGTTTTAGGAATAAAAACTGCTATATATCATCTTTTAGATTAATACCTTTATTCAAATTCTATATTTGAAATAAAACGTGTGCATGAAAAAGATTTTATAATCTCAAGCCCATGTCGCTTTAATTTATGGCGTGTATACATTTTATGGCCTACGATTATACGCTACTTGACTAAGCAAAATATTGCGTTTCAAAAACTTGGTATAGATAACAATTCTTCTATCATTTATGTTTGTTCGACACGCTAACAATCTATTGACTTTATAACGCATCATTGTTACCTAGCGGACTTGCGCCCCCTACCTCTCCATGTTTAAATCATTGAGTTACGACATTTGAGATAAAAAAAGTCAAGATAATGTTCGGTTTTTGGTTAACCTTAAATGAAAGAGGTCACGGGTTTAGAGGTCACATATGTGACTCGCCAAGCTAAAACACATCATCTATGAAGTGCGTAAAGTGTCTACCCCAGTCAGATTGCGCAGGTTGACTTTTGTCGACACTTTTTGCACTTGTTTTGCTGTATTACTGATTACAGAATAACCATTTTTTACCACATATATGTTTTTGAAATAAAACCTCCGAATGACCTAGAGTTTACCAAGTCTCTTTCTTTCCAAATATTTATTTTACGGATGGCCCTTTTGATTGACGGGTCAAATATTTATAATAGATAATACACAAACCAAAAAAAAAAAATGATCATCATGCTTATATATCTACAGTGATATTTGCCTTACCTAAGCTGCTTACCCATAATCATACATCGAATCGCACGAATATCACTGAGATTTATGATACAGCGAATTCAAGATCCATGTCGAACATGGCCGCATCCCGCCATGAAAGCTTGATAGTAAACTGAAGCCTAATAGATTAAGGATTCTTTTGTATTTTAAGAGATAAGCCCCCACTCCCCTAATAAAAGTTTCAAAATTACAAAGGGTATTAACTGCAAAATTATGCAAGCAAGAGTTATAGTAACTGTGCACTTCAATTCTCTTCAATAAGAACTATCCACCTGGAGATGCAAGTTGATAGCTATTATACTGGAAGAGATATGCCCCCGACAAAAGTAGGTATTAAAAATAACAAAGGGCAATAGCCCCAAAATTATGCAAGCAAGAGTTGTAGTTCTTGTGCACTGCGCTTTCCACCTATAAAGTTTCAAGTTGATAGCTTTAATACTTAAGGAGATATGCGCAGGTCAAAATCTACTTATTAACAATAACAAAGGGCAATAACTCCAAAATCATGCAAGCAAGAGTTGAAGTTTCCGAGTTCTACACTCCTTAATGAAATGTGAATTGTTATTGTAGCAGTCACATATACTCTTTTGACTAAAGATTTGAAAAACTACACGACAAACTTTCTGTTTTCGAGGATGGTGTAATGAATAATACCACTAGAGTGTTTAAGAGGGACATGCGGCTTGAAAACAAATTAAACAGAAACTTGAAACTATCTACCGTACAGCGCAAACTAACAAAAGTTAACTGTTTCATCCTCGCTACTCAGAAAGATAAATCATTCTGGGCACTGATTTACAAATAAAATGAAGAGTTTCTTTGCCAGTATGATGCGCACATAGATTCATTGAAAAGTAGACATTTTTCATCAATATCAAGGAAGGAGATCAATATCATCAAGATAAAGAGTTAAAATATCTGAAAAAAACTGTAACACAACTAAATGAAGAACAAAAGTAAATACTTAGAAAATAATGTTACGAACATAAAACTGACTCACGAGAAAAAAGACCTAATCATTCGTAAACTGCAAGACTTTGCAGTCCATAGTATTGGACCTGAATGGGGATAAGTTGATCAGGGTCAAGCAATTAAAAAATCTGCCCATGCTTAATTACCAGAAAAAAGCTGAAAATCATCTTATTGTAAAAGGTTCATCGAGCTCTCATTTGATTGACTTACATGATAACAGTGATCTTAATTCCTTAGGATCGCAGAATAATACAGTAGTACTTAAAGCCTGAGACAATTAGCCTTGTTTTATTGCATGACTCGGTGTGTAGGCATATAAACAAGTCCTAGCACATACTAATCGAAAGGGACATAATTACACAACCTACACTATCACTGAAGCAACCATGAAAGTTCCCGAATTAAAAAATCATTTTTAAATGTAGCTGTAAATGACCCGAATAATCATGTTTAAGCAGTATAGTGTTTTAAAAGGAGTTATTGATTGATTAAATGGAGTTCAAAATTGTTTCAGTTATATCGCGGTGGCTCTCTCACAAGCACAACCACCGACCCTTTCCTAGCCTCCAGCTGCTATCTCATATAGGTATACGATTATCGCCACATTGGTGAGAGACAAATAGTCGGAAAAATGAGTGCCGTCGTCGAGGATCGAACCCGGGACCTTTAGACTGACAGTCCGACGCTCTATCAACTGGGCTATGACTGCGGCTTTAAGAGGTGTAAAGGCGAGTGATGCCCAAAATGAACAAAACTGAGAAGTGAACATTGTCCTTTCCATTACCATGTGACGATCAGCAATTACACAGTAAAATATTTACTATCAAAAGATTGATCAGAATCGGCCCAGTGGTTCAGGATCAGAAGGGTTTTTTTTAATTGTTGACGACGCACGACGGACTCAGGGTGATCCTAATAGCTCCTCTTGAGCACGCTGTGCTCGGGTGAGCTAAAAAGTATGTTCATAGGAATTTTCACTTTAAATCAAATATTATAAAATCATAAACATAAAATGTTTTCCTATCTGTCTTAGAAAAGTATATTTACTTATCACTATTATCTGGTTTTAATAAATAAATATCTAAGTGATTGACAAGTATAAATAGATGCTATTAAGTTGCCTTGGCGAATCCACATGAAAGGTTCTGATTGATCATTTCCGTATGAAAAAGCAGGAGAAATAGAACATATTCGATTCGGTATGTTTTGCATAACGGTCATTATCTTTGGGTTACACTTTGTGTTTTGACATATGTGAAAAAGCAGAAATGAAAAACACACCTCTGAGTAGTCTGGCCTTTATTGAAAAAAAAAATATAGTAGTCCTGCATTGACTCGAAGTGATACGAGTAAATGCAAGATATAAAGAAGTGTAACAACCCTTACAATAATTAGCTCTCTTTTTTCAACAACCTATGGACATCATAAACAAAAATAATAAGGGTGATCCATATATAAGTGCTCCTGCATACATAATAAATAACCCATAAACTCCAAAATTTACATTAGATCAACGACAGAATTCCCAGAAAAAATGTTGGACTGGGTTTAAAGGAAGTAACAATAAACGCCCGCCGCGCGTTCATGGTAAATAAAACTAGAACTGTCGCAGAGCGGACTTGTACCCCCCCCCCCCCCTCCCCCCACAAGTACTTCGTCGGAATGCAAGTGCTATTAGTGCAGAATGTGTTTGTAACAAACATTAAGGCCATGTGCAACATTTGCGTGAAGTTCATGATTCAAGGTCGCTTGGATAGTACATAAATGAAAATTGAAAAAAAGGACTGTATCTGTGACCTTGACCATTGACCTATGTGACCCCAAAACAATAGGGCGCTTCCATGGGCCATAAGGAACTATTGCATAAAGTTTCATGATTCTAGGTCGCTTGGTTCTTGAGTTAGAGTCCGGAAACGTAAATTTAACAAAAGTTGACTGTGACCTTGACCTTTGACCTATGTGACCCAAAAACAATGGGGCACTTCTTTGAGTCATAAGCAACATTTTCATGATTGCAGGTCACTTGGTTCTCGAGTTAGAGTCCCGAAACAAAAATTAAACAAAGGCTGACTGTGACCTCGATCTTTGACCTATGTGACCAAAAAGCAATAGGACACTTCCTTGGGCCATAAGGAAATTTGTATAAAGTTTCATGAATGTAGGTCACTTGGTTCTTGAGTAAGAGTCCGGAAACGAAAAGACCTTCTTACGGACGGATGGATGGATGGACAACTTGCGACTTGATGGTATATTCGCCTAGATTGTTCTATACACCCTCTATCTGAATTAGCGTTCGACAACAAATGAAACCGTGAAACTGTTCTATCTATTTTTAATACCACGCCTCCGACCTTTGTCGACCGAATCTTACCAAAATTACATCACTCTTCTATTAATTAGAACAATTAAAATTAATCGATGGCACTATTTCATAGGCTCCCAACACTGAAAGCAATTCGCGCCAAATAATGTGTAAAGACGAAAAAAATGTGTACAAATTGATTCAAACGGTACGGAATGCTATTTTGATTTAAGTTTATATTACCCCGTGTGCAATATTCTACATGACAGAAATCTACGATAGTAACAATTATTATAGGGATGAGTGTCTTTTTCACTGCGTTTATTGGGGTATAAATTGCAATTGCCTTAGCACATGGCAAATAACGCCCGTAGCGTTATGATTAAGTCATGTGCTAAGGCAATTGCACTTTATACCCCAATAAACGCAGTGAAAAAGACACTCATCCCTTATTATTGCAATCATCTAGATCGAAGAAACTATTAAAATACTCAGCCAAACATTAATGCTTCAAGTCTACTTTCTGCGCGTATAAATTACACAATCTATTTTTAGATCGTGTATTGTTTATCTCGCTATCGAAGTGAAATGTCATTTAGTAAAACAAATGATTCACAAATGAAAGACAACATTAAAATTCGTAAAGGTACTTATGACAAATAAGCTTGTTTCTGCCAAGTTAGTCTGTATTTCTAAACGAAAATGGCGTGGTCGGTCTTAGTTGAAAGGGTTGCTTGAAGGTCTTCGTCGACTCGCTGTTTTCTAAGTTCAGGTCGGCTCAGATTCAGAACTGCATGCTTGTAATCGTAAATTCATTCGGTTTCCCGAAAGACCTATTTCATTTTATACAGAAATAAAGTGGATTTCCCCACGTGATGCGATTAAAACCAATCAGAATTCTTTATTTTATTGGATTGCAATTATTAGCGCTTATGTGTTCACGGTTGTAGACAAACTGTATCTTCAGTCCGATGTTGATGTAGATACGAGGTTGATTTATCCGTACAGATTTAAACAAATTAACTGGCCTGACATTGACAGCCCCTCCGCGGTTTAATGACAAGCGATAACAGTCAAACCTGTGCTAGCGGCCACCTGTATTCAGCAAGCAACCTGTCTTAAGCAAGCGGCCATCGGGTTCCCAAATGAACTGAAATTGACCTGTATTAAGCAAGCACCTGCCTTAAGCAAGCATTTTTTTTAATGTTCATTGGGTGATTGCTTAAGACAGGTTTGACTGTAACCTTTACCCTGTGGTATTGTAGCCGAGTTACAAACTAAACTTTTCAACCAGTCTAGCTCAAGTTGATATAATAATGAATTAGAATGCAGGCAGTGAAGGCCAAGATCAGACAGCAGACTGAGCTTGCTGAAAAATGTCTATTTAGCATGCCAAAACTTTGTGAAAAGCGAAAAATGGCACAATTCCGATGTCAGCATGAGAAGGATAAGAAAGTCAAGTGAAAATGCACCTAGGTCTACTATTTCTCCTTCCTGAGTTTGAATGACCACAATCTTATTTTCGAACACGTGTTTAAAACAACAAAAAATATGTGTACCCTACGACATATATGGATGGAAGAGCGGGGCTTAAAGACACAATATTCGATCGGAGGTCCTTAGTGCTCGCGTTAACCTGAAACTAGCCTGTTTATATAGAGCGGCGAAAATTTGAAATATCCAGCGATTCGATTTCATTGGTTTAAAAAGTATGTCAAAATGTCATCTGCATCGGAAATCGAAGGAAACTTCAACAGTTGGTTCCATGCACATGAAATTTCATACAAAAATAAATATAATAATCCTATAATATGATTTATCCCTCAAAACAACCATTTAAGGTTACCCGGCGTTTCTTTTTCGTCCTAGTAAAATATTATACGGATATTCATTGACATGGATAACAGTCTTGTTATTTATGAAGTACGTTTGGGTATCTGTCCATATGCTAATGGTTTTACTATATTAATAGAAGTATTGAAAGTACTAAAGGCAAGTAAATGTTTAAATTCGTAAGATGAGAACTTAAAGAAGTTGTCAATGTAAGCCTGTGGAAAGAAATATGACATGGAGTATCTTGTTTCTATGATAAACATTGTTGAAGGAAGGATTTAAATTATTAGCTCAATATGCAGAAGGCCAGCGAGCCATTGTCAACGCGGTGTGTCCGTCGTGCGTCCGTCCGTGCGTAAACTTTTTCTTTAAACATCTTCTTCTCCAAAACCAATGGGCGGATTTTCATGAAACTTGGTAGAAATGTTCCTTTAATGACCCTCTTCTAAAATTGTTAAAGAAATTTTGATTGACCCCCAAATATTGGCGTGTCAGGGCGTGTCATTTTTTCACTTTGAAATCTTTAAAAATCTTCTCCTCCCAAACCCTTGGGCCAATTTCAATGAAACTTGGCATGGATGTTCCTTGGGTGACCCTTTACTTAAATTGTTCAAGATTGATTGAGTCCCAAATATGGACGTTGTAGGGCGGGGCTTACTTTGAGCCCAAAATATTTGAATATCATCTCCTCCTGAACCATTGGGCCGATTTCAATGAAACTTTACCAGAATGTTCCTTGGGTAACCCTCTTCTAAAGTTGTTCAAGAAATTTTGATTGACCCCCAAATATGGGTGTGGCAGGGCGGGGCTTTTTTCGAGCCCAAAATCTGTGAACAACAACTCCTTCGGAACCATTGGGCCGATTTGAATAAAAGTTTACCAGAAGGTTCCTTGGATGACCCTGTTCTAAAGTTGTTAATAACATTGGATTGATCCCCCAAATATGGGCGTGTCAGGGCAGGGCTTATTTAAAGTTCGAAATCTTTGAAGAAGAACTTCTCCTCCTGAACCATTGGGCCGAATTTAATGACACTTTTTCAGAATGTTCCTTTGAGACCCTTTCCAAAAGTTGCTCACAAAATATTGATTGGCCCATAAATATGGGCGTTGCAGGGTGGGGCTTATTTCGAGTCGAAATCTTTGAACGACATCTCCTCCGGAATCACAGGGCAGATTTCAATGAAACTTTACCAGAATGTACCTTCCGTGACCCCTTTCAAAAATTATTCACGAATTTGTGATTAGCCCATAAATATTGGCATGTCAGGGTGTGGCTTATTTTGAGCCCGAAATCTGAAAACTACATCTCCTGATGAACAATGGGCCGATTTCAATGAAACTTAAGAATTTTGGTGGAATGTGGACCTTACCCAGTTAATTATTATAAAATAGGTCTTAAGAGATTTCAAAGTGTTATTTTCATTCAAAGAAAGCTTCATTTGATGTAAGTCTAAAGATGCATAACCCTCATTGATTTGTACAACACTAACCTAGTCCTGTCTTTGTGATAAATAATGCGCTCAAGAACAATTTTCTCCTTGGACACACACTGGAAAGATTTCAAATGACGATGCAAGCTTATATTACAGTTAAGAATATCGTGAAATTGACACCTGTTATGATTTTGGAATGGTTTTAGAATTGGTTTTGATTTTGGAATTGAATGAGTGCGGTGAGTATATTCTGAATGAAATAACAGAAAGGTAATCAATTATCGCTAATTTTGTTCCATATCAATAAAAATAGAGAAACCTATTAGCCCCCCTCTATGCCTAGAAAATCAATAAATAGATTTCTTTGTCTTAACGAACCAATCAGCCGCCGTCATAGCGCAGTTGGTAGCGCGTCGGACAGTCTTTGTAGAAGTCTCGGGTTCGATCCCCTACGACGGCACCCATTTTTCCGAATATTTGTCTCTCAACAATGGTTTGATAATCGTAGACCTATTTGAGGTAGCAGCTAGAGGATAGGAAAGGATGTAATGGTAGCACTGGTGAGAAAAATACCAGTAATCCTTTGTAAGGTGCCACAAACCCCCATTCACACAAACGAACAAACCAACCGCTCACAAATTCAATTGAGTCAATTTAGCGAAATTGTGATTTTAATTTTCAAAGAACTTTTTGCTCTTATAGTTTTTAGTGATATTGGAGCAGTTTTGAATGAGTGTTTGGACTGAATAAATAGAGCTTTGAGTGAACGATTTAGAATGGGTGGTTTTATCGTGATGAATGTCAATATAATGAAGTGGTTAACTGTTACAAGGCGCCTGCGAGACCTTTATAATTCTGAACTGCGGCATGGGCGTTTATCGTCTTCGCCACTTGCTTTACCACATCGTGATTTTGGCTTGTAAGCTGAGTATGTTCGAGTTTATGCGTTAAATAATACCATCTTAGATTTTCCTAAAAGTCTTTCGGTCGGCTTCTTTCGGTCATTTCTGTTGATTTTTTTTATATCGCTTTTACTAAAATTTATATTCCATTCCCATCGGGCCGATGTCGGTTTTGCAACAATTTTCAATATCGGTCCGATATCAGGCAACGATGTCGGCCCGATGTCGCACACGATATCGGCCCGATATATATAAAACGACATCGGGCCGATATCGGACTTATATAAAATGTTTGCTGTTGGCATAGCTAGCATTTTTCTTAACATTTTTTGTTGGTTTGGCGACTTAAACGTCGTAACTACAGCTTATTCAGATTCAAATTCTGGTTCAAAGGCGTATTCAGAATCTGGTTCATTTGCACGGTAATTTATCTGCATTCCGTTTACCGGACAATCTGTATTTCATTGTAATATGGCAGTTTGTCAAGCACACTTCCTGGACGGCCTATTTTCTATTCCACGTGAATATAAAATATCAATTAAGTTGAGGTTTGTATCGCACCATAACACTAAGTGCTAAAGGTGAGGTTATGGCATCATGCTGTGTCTGTTGTATAAATAATGTATGAAGATCTTGTTTTGTGTACTTATTTGTCCATGTAAAGATAAACTGATATACATATTCAGGGTTTCAAAAATATGTTTTTGTAAAAGGATTATGCCCTCGAAATGGCTTTTTTATAAGCTTGACCTTGAAGAGTGCCTTGACTTTGGTGGATAACCTTGAATTACCTGCTATGTTCATGTAAAATATGAGCATTGTCAATCTAAAAGTGTTGAAGTTCTAGGAAAATATTCGGTTTTCAGGTTAAGTTTTGGCAGACAGACAGACAGACATTGGTAAATCGTAAATCAATACACCCCTATCTCATTGATGTGGGGCATAAAATATCTTTAACTGAAGTCACTTGTTTTCAAGCCCCTAAGTAATGAATAAATTGTGAGAACATAACAATTTCTCCTTTTCCTTACACACTAGGTACATATATTAATATTTCAGAGTACAATCACTTAACTTCTTTGGAATTTACTTAATGAACAATTACTCTATTCATTCCAAAATCAGGGTTCCATATTTCAATGCCTTCAGCATGCAGAAACTTACGTCCTAAATTTTACAGTATCTCCCTGATAATTACATGCCATTGATGGAGACTATATTATTCATTCATGAACACTTAAATTATTCTCTATTATAAGGGAAATAGTGAGTGAATAGAAGAAAATGCCTATAACAAGCAATATCTTCTTTTCTCACAATGTTTTCCTCAGCAGAATGAAAGTCAATGTGTGGAAAGGAACAGCTGTTGGTTGTGTGTGTGTGTTTTTTTTTTTTTTTGTTTTTTTTTTTTTTAAATTACATGATTTGGTAAACAAGAGCACAACATGTCAGTACCGCCAATCTGCTGCAGGTGCAAGATTATGAAAAAAATCTAAGAAAAAGAGACATAACCCTAACAAAAAAGCGTCTGTAGTTATGCTCCTTTATAGTCTTTGTAGCTCTTGTGAAAGTGAACACACATGCCTAATTTATTGTTCATATCTTCAATTAGATATATGACCAAGGTTTAAGTTTGTCATTTGCCAACACATACGCCAACACAATGCAAACAACACCAACGTCATGATAATACCTGAATGTTGGTTGTTAAACAGACAAGCTATAATTTTGAACAAGTAATATAGGTCTAAAGGACCTTAATCATGGTGGTTACTATCAGTACTCCTTATGATCAACAGGTCCTGGGACAAGTTTTAAGTATTGATCGCTGAAAATCCATAGTTAAATGCCTGGAGTTCTGCTAAACACAAGCCAAATTCTAACATTGACCTTAGAGCTATAGATCAAAGCTTCATTTGAATGGCAAAATTACTCAAACTTTAGATCTGCACTTTTTTTTAATCTTTACACCATTTTGTGTGTGCTCAAAGGGAATGAATTGATGAAATATTTCCACTGAGAACCCACAACATAGAATTTGATGAATAATGAAAATTGTCATTTTGAAAGTGAATTCACTAGCTCTGCCAAGGCTTGGCTAGAAGATCCAGATAGTTTAAAAAAAAGGGGCATATCACAAAGTTGTCCACAGTAGATCATACAAAGTGAACACATATGGCAAGTTTAAATCAGATCTCTATAAAATTGTATTTAAAATGATGACAGAGGTACAACGGCAGCGTGATAAAAAACTTCTATTGTTTTGTTCTAGAACAGCCAAGCGAAAAGGAATGATAATTTTCAAATAAGAAAGAGGATAAATTTAAAACATTATCTAGTACTTCAAAAATTATCAAATTTCTTTTTCTTAGTCTTCAAATTATTCTTGATATTCAGCCATTTCTGTTGAGTGTATCCTCTCTGTAATTTCCACATCTATTTCTGCCTTTTTGTCCAGAATGTAAATTGACCATCGACCCAAACTGGAAATTACATCTTCTGAAAAATGAAACAAAAAATCATCACCAAAACTATAAATTTTTGAATGCTCTCAAACTTTGGCTTAATGTTAAAGCTATTACAGTTGTAAATAAAAACTCATTAATTTTATTTTTTTTATGTTCCACATTTATTTAGATTCTAGATTAAGTGCATAACTGATTTTCTTTAGAAAAGAAGAAAAGTTGAAGTTCTTGGTAATATTTCTCGCCAGAAATTTCAATTTCTCATTATATTTGGCTAAATGAGATATCTTTGCACATTATATTCTGAATAAGAACAATGTATTGAGAATGTTGAGCAAAGTTTTTACTGTTGAAAATATTCGGTGTGTTGCACACAATTTCATCTATGCGTCACACCTGAAATAATCTTTGGGGCAAACTCAAGCCTCAGCAAATTGGTTGTTAAAATAGAGGGAAACATCAACGATATGGTAATTTGAAAAATGATGAAATATGCACCTTATAATTTTAAGTTAAATATATTTGTAAATACCTTTCATACGTACTTGGTGCAGTATTGTTAGTTTTCATAACCCGTCTTCTCTCAGTACTGACGATTAGTGCCTTATTTTGTTGACATTTTGATCCCTGAAAGTCCTTAAATCAGGTCTCCTGCCATAAGCTGTTTGGTTAGAGGATATACTGCCTTTATACGGCCTCTTCTAACAGTTTATCAGTCCAGCATAATTCTTATATGTTCAAGACGACAAACAATTGTCTAGAAATTATAAATGACACTTGTGAGGAGTCATACTAAACTGTAACCTATTGGAAAATATGCCCTACCAAGCCCCATGTTACAAAGGTACGCCCCACGGGTTTTAGTAAAGTGTCTAGGGAATGTTTTATGATTTTCTGATAGGAAAACACAATATTGATCATTTGCTTAAGTTCGTTTTTCTATCTTAAAAAATAAGCGAGATATTAGTGAAAATATTTTCGGTTCAATGAGACTGATAATGCCCCACCACTTCAATAGTCGCTGTACCGAACTAAAATTACATTTAACAAAATAAAATAGAATCAAACATGAAAAAGACGTTAATATAAATGACTATTAATCAGATTTCTTTTTATTTATTTATTTATTCAATTGCCGAACGCCACGAGTCACTTTAAAGGGAGATAATTTGTTTTCACTGGATAACTGGTAATTGACCTTTATTAACACAGACATTGACTATTGACCACCTCTCCCTATATTTTTTCCCGTGTTTTTATCGATATATTAACGTTGATTGGCAAGACAAAACATCAACAGTTTAGAGGAGAGCCCAACCCCCTTTGAAAAAACAACAACAAAAACATACCACACATTAATTTAATCTTATTGTACAGTCAACTCCCGTTTTTACGTTTTTAACGACATTCATTACAACGACTTTTTCACTTACCTACTCAAATTCGTTTGGAACGGATTTGCTCAGTTCATTTTTCATTCGTTATAACGGAGTTCTCGTTTTCCGACACCGACATTCTTTTTAGGGGATCGAAAGTGCAAATTCGCTATATAAGCTTGTTCATTTCAACGACACAATAATTTTGGTAACTATGGTTTATTACACAGAACCATAGGCATAATAGATAACCACAAAAATTATTTGATAATTGACAAGTTTTTGACTCTGAAATGTGTGAAAATGTTTGACATGCGAAAAATTCCAATGTTTAAATTAGTACCTTTTACACATTCTTCCCTTCAATACAATTTGTTTAGATTAGGTCTACATTTGTTTAAGCTTTTTTCTATTTTGCAATACAGAAAATGTTAGATTTAAGATAATCACATTAAAATTTTGATAGCAAATAAATATAAAAAGATCAGTTCAATAAAGACATTCTCATTATAAATATTGTTACAAGAAAAAGTGTATCCAGCAGTTTGTACATGTACTGCAGTACATAGTATATGAATAATGAGCATAATGAATGCTGCTTTTTTCGACAATCCTGCATTGATTGACTTTAGAGTTCATTCAATACACCGACATTTTCGTTTCAACGACATATCTTCTGGTAACAAACGTGGTCGTTGTAACGAGAATTGACTGTTATTCATTTTATTGTTGGTTATTGTATTTTATCTTATTTAGAATTCATCTCTTTTTTAGGGAATGCTTACTGGAAAGAGAGAGTCAAGAAAAGAAAAAAACAAACAAACACGAAGATGATTGATTATGGAAAGAATTAAACATACTATGGGAATTCATAAGATTTCCCTATTTAACAAAGTGAGTGGTTGAACCAAAAGGAGCCAAGCTACCAAATGAATGCTCTCAAATTTCATTTTGTTGATGTTTAACCAAAATCCCGTAGCTACAGCTTGCATTGATTGATTGAATAAGGTTTGACACCGCTTTCAATATTATTTCAGTTATAACTCGGTGGCTGAAGCACCTAAAAATGGATTCCTGGAATCTCTCCAACCAGCACTACCATAACATCCTTTCCTAGCCTCTAGCTGCTATCCCACATAAGTCTACGATTATCGACCCATTGTAGAGACAAATAGTCGGAAAGAATAAATGCCGCCGTCGGGGATCGAACCCGGTACCTCTAGAATGACAGTCTGAAGCGCAACCAACTGTGCTATGACGGTGGCTACTACAGCTTGCAGGTCAAGGGTTTGTTTGTCAAACAATAAACATTAGTCCTATACGTTGATTATATACAATATTTAGATAATAACTTGGAATATTTGTTATAAAGTGTGTCTTTTCTTGTTTATTATATGTGTTATTTGAATCAAAGAAATGAAAGTACCGGAAGCTAGCAAAGCATAGATATTTTAATAAACTTCCTTTTAAAAAAATATTATGATACAAAATCAGGGTTAAAATTAAGCGACGAGTTAAAAAGCATTCTTTCAAATGAGTTCTTATTTGAATATAGTAAATCCAATTGACCGTACAATGTAGTGTGCATAGTATAAATTCTGGTCAAGCTAAGTCATTACTTTGCACACATGTGACATTCCTGGAAATCTACATTCCAATACGCTGTACAACCGTGAGTGTAAAATATTTCTCTTAAATCCCGATTTTTCTTTCCCTTTTTCTGTTCAAATGCTTTCCCCTTCTAATTGAGTGCCTTTTCTAATATTATTAGTATTTTGGTCGTTGTTCATCACGAACAAGTTTCATTATAATTGCGATAAATGTATGGCCCTTAGAATGTAAACAAAGAAAGGGTCAACAGGTATCTCTTTCTTGTGATTTCATATCGAATATTTCAAATTTTAATTCATACGGTTCATCTTAATGACCTGATAAACATTATTATACAATATTCATGAATTGTCGCCCCTATGATATAAATGCTAAAGAGAGGAGATGACGAACGACATACGAGGGATAGTTAATTATCACACAGCTCACCATACTGAAGCTCGATTAACCCTTACGAGATTAATAAAGTATGAGGGTGTCGAAACTACAGACTAACAGTCCTCTCAATAAGGGACAAATCAGGATTTTTTGTCATTCCACGTTAGATCTCCAGGAATTGTTTTTACAAAGTAAGTACACACATTTTTCTTTTCCCGGACACTTTGTAAATGCTTGTTATCTTATTGAAAATAAGTTTAAATTTTGCTCCCAAAGTCCATCAGTCTGGGTAGTTCTTTAGGAATAAACGACTTCCAAGCGTTTTAACTTCTAGCTTTAACTTTAAGCTGTAGGAACGCGCTTTGGTTGCAAAATCACCTTTTATTGCTTTCATTAAATGAATTATGGAAACTGATATGAGAAACTGTGAAGTGTCTATTTAGAATCGGTCCTTAGATGTATCTTGCGCGTCGGGCCCAGGAAATGCGGCTTACTCAAATTTCAGTTGCGATATTTAGGCATCCGATGTTACGGAAACTGATCATTAATACAGCTTAATTGTTATCGAACTGTCGTTCCAAGGGTGACGAACGTACTAAGCAGTGTGCCAATAAATGTTCTAAACTTATTTAAAATTACGCAGAATTATCCGAATAATAGAAGAAAAGAAAGCCTCGTAATTTCAAATCCCTCGTCAGACATGTTGCTGCAGACAATTTATTTGACGTCATTGGGATATCCCCGTGATCTCTGAAAATGCCGTTTATAAACGAGGATAGTCGATTGACCTTTCGGAAATGTTTTCCGGTAGCGTCCATTTTCAAATCGGATATTTCGAAATTTTATCGGTCAGAACTGTATAATTTACGTTTGATCTTACGAATACTTCCCTGATTTAAATTTCGTTTGTTTAAATGGGCCAATCAAAGGTATTCATCGCCATCTGCAACCGACAAAGAAAGGTAATGACAGAAACTGTAACGACGCGTTGCTAACCCGACAAGATTGGGTAATTCATTTAGCGACAGTAGATTACCTCGCGTGTTACACATTACTTTTTTTAATTAGCTAAAATACGTTTGTTCGCCTTGATTATAGATTTTTATTTTGCACCTGTGGACTTACTTTAATTTTTTTATTAGGTAAATTCGTGAAACTTTTGGGGTCAAAGTAACATGCTTTATTTAAATCGGTTTAACATTGCTGGAGAACTACTTTTTATGGCGAAAGCATTCGTGTTTTTAGTGGTTAAGCCGTCGAGGGCGGTTTGCATTCATTTGAACTGTTAACTAAAGCCAGCATGGCTGTCGCTTTTTTAGCTAAAAAAAAAATGAAAAGACTCCTTGAAACACCAAGGTTACTTTTGAATAAGTTCTCACTTTTCCCATACCCACATTCCTCTCAACAAAATAAAATGAATTAAGTGTTGATTATTTTACAATTAGTTTTTTGTTGATGGTCTTATTTCTTCCCTATATTGACACGACATTTTACACCAGAGTGCCTTGTATGGTTAAGACTTCTTTATAAAACTTCAATAATGATTATAAATATGATAATTTTAATTATAATTTCGTCAGCTGGTGACCAAATCTTCGTAATTACGGCTTCAGCTACGAAGTTTTAATCACCAACTGACAAAAATTTAGACTAATCTAATAACTCCATTAGTAGGGCAACCAAAACCCCGTAACTACAGCTTAAAAGACAGGAGATATGAAGTTATGGTCGGTTAACAGTGATTTGTAGATTTATTTTCCCCATTGTGCAGTTTCAAACTAGTCACTTTGACTTGCTCATTCTTAATGTATGCATCTCGATTTTTTGCTTTGAATAATAATTGTTTTAGCTTTCTTAGATTGGCTCGGTTTCTCCCTATCAGTTTGCTGTCACTCGGAACGTTTAAAGCATTGTCAGTTATTTAAATTGAATTTCTTATACAAATCTATAATCAATCTACATTTTTTTTTCCGCAGTGACTCATTCCAGTCCATCCAAACAGAGTGTGTGGTCCACATAATTTGCTTTGCATTTGGAAAAGTAAAAAAACTCGAATTTCATAAATTGTTTGTAAGTTGGGGGCCAAGATATCGCATGTTTAGTCAATAATTAAATATACGAGCTGATAATTGCCCAAAGACAATTTAATTTAAGTTCTAGTTACAAAGATTCAATCATGTTGAAGAAATAATTGAAGAAATCCACTGCTTTGTATTTCATTGCAGTCTCTTCATTATTTGGCTTCTGCATTCTTTCCCCAAAGGATTTCAAATATAAAAACATTGATTGTTACTAAAGAAACTTATGGATGTTTTCTCAGACTCAATTTATAAGAGCAGGGTTATGTGGAAATGGGTTAACACCCACACTTATATCTTAATACCTTTTGGTTAGAATACCGGTATCCAGAGCACCGTGTCATGAACGACAACTTCTGTTGAATTCTGATTTAACTTTGAAGAATACTGTCCCTTTGAATATCCCCGTTGTGAATTGGAAAAAATCGTCAAAATATGAAAATTAATACATTTAATAATTAAAAAAATCAATATAAAGCCATATTTTACACACGTATTTTAATATTTTGTAAGTACTTAAGCAAAGAAATTGCTTGTCGCACATTGAAGTGGTAGGGCGTGGGGTCGAAACTCGATCAGCTTATTCGGGAAATATTTTGACTAATATCTCGCTTATTCTTTAAGAAAGACAAATGAAACTTTAACTAATGATAATAATTGTATTTTCCTACCAGAAAAACATAAAATGTCCCCTAGACACTTTCCCAAACCTTTGGGGCGTACTTTTGTAACGTAGGACAGTGGTCAATACAGTAAATACACACTTGGAAAATTAATTCATAATATAAGGTGGTTGCTTTAACTTTTAATGTGAATAGAATGCATACACTATACTCTTAAAACACATGTTGCTTAATTAGGCAAATAGGACATAAGGTCGAAAGTTTATTGGTCAGTATATTAATACAATTTGATAGATCCATTTTATATAATTCTACCATATCATTTCAGTAACAAGGTTTAATTTGGATTCAATATTATTTGGAAATATGATTTTTGGATTAATTCATGAAAACAGCGAAATCTTTTCAATTTCTGCATTTAAATTCGAAGGCCCCACTATTTACCGAGCTAAAAGCTGTCATTTTATTGAAAAAAAAAATGTTTAAAGCCAAACAGGACATACTGTTAAAAATGAACAAATTATAGTTTTTTTACAGACCTTATATGTGCTATTCTTCCCAATATGCAAGTAAATAAGGCAAAAAAAACACATTTAAAACGGAAATTTCATTTATAAAGGTCGGTCAGTTTGGATTTCTGTAGAATGGCTTCTTGTTCATTTTACACTTGGAATTCATCAACAGCTTTCGTTTCGGTAAAGTAAATAAGCACAAGTAACAAATAATTTTAACTTACGCCTCTGTTACAAGCATATATAACTCTCTCCGCTTCATTTTCGTCTCTTTAAGCATATTTTCTAACCGGAATCTGCTACATTTTTTCGCACGGGAAGGCATAACGGGCCGATGTTGATATCGTTTTATTTAACACTTTCGAATTGAAAACAATAATTCACATTAAATTCTCTCATTGAAAATAAAGAAAAAACAGAAAATTCAAAAAGGTTTTCAATAGCGGATCTTTTCTGCCCTAAAAATGAAATAAAATGTACTGCTTGAAAGACAGAAAAGCGATTTTACTTCGTAGGACATCAACTTCGAAAAGATGTAAGTTACTTCGTAGGACATCAACTTCGAAAAGATGTTAGTTTTTATTACAAGCAATTAAATAATTGATCACACTTTTATATTGGATTTCTTGGCGATATCGGCCCGACATCGGTAAAAATTGCCGATATTCCGATGATTAGCCGATATCGGCCCCATATAGGTATGTTTGCTGGGTTGTGAACATCTGTATGGTGTAATGTAGATACGCAGGCAAATGATTGTAAATATACAGCTTTCTCATTTTGTTGTTGTGCAACCAAATATGTCGTACATGCAGCCTGATAAAGCCGTAGATACAATATTCCGGTCATAAACCAACATTTTACCTTTTCTCTACAGAGACGTAATCTCTCAAACTATACTTAGCGTCATAAAAAAGTTACCATCCTAAATACCCTTGGATCTTTCGAATAGCAAAGTCCTATGCAAGATACTATGCACAAAATATATTCTAGGTATAAATGTATATATATATATATAAGGTGTTTTCATTATTGACACAACATGCCACGTGCAAATTTAGTAATCCTTGCGTTGTTGACGTGTATGCAAAATTTATCACAAATTGTTTATGGATTATGCTAGTCAGTCAGCACGCAGAAAAAAGGACACATACAGTCATGAATGATTTGCACAATTGAAACATTTGACAAACCAACAACGTCATTAGGTATGCAGTAAGAACGAAGCAGGATTGTCTTTTCTCCAAACAGTAGGCCGAATAGGCTGCCCTCACCAAGAGAAATGCAACTTGCCAGTTGCCATTAAAAAACCTTGGTCCTTAGAAAAAAGGACACGCCAAGGACACCAAAAGGTTACGTCAACATGAACTGATGGTCAAATAATCCAATGGCATGTTCGCGACTTGCTCCGGTCGGCTTCGAAGATAGCACAGGACACATGAGTAGCTCAAAGGGAATGCATCTTCTATACGTCATTGTTTAAAACAGGTCGTGTTACGCGCTGATATAACTTTCCGGGAGAACGTTTCAAAGCCAGACCGTCAACAAAATCATGTTTATTCGTGTAGATTGAATTGGAGATAAGGAATTCGACGGTAAGAAAGTGTTACTTTCACAGAAAGATCGAGACCTTATTTCGATAAAGTCTACGGTGCAAATGTTAATGTCATGCGTTATGTCAAGGTTGCCAGGCTGGCTATGCGCTGGGTGGTCGGATATAACGGCATTTCATGGAGACATAAACATAAACTCATTTAAGCCTATGACAGTGTACAACGCAATGTCATTTTTAGAACATATTGGGGCCATTTGTTTGTCCGTTGACAATTGAACACATTAACATTAACGTTTTCCAACAGATCAACGTTCGGCCGCATTTTGAAATGTTTGTTTAGGTTTTCTTAGAGTCAATTAGGATAATTCGCTACCTTGTATTGCCTTCTCTGCCGACCGCAACCCTGCAGGGCATATATGGCCAATTAGGACGTACAATATTTGACGATTGACGTCATTTTGGAATCCCGATAGCAAGTCATCAACACTCTCACGGACGAACGACAGTCCATTCTCTTATAACGTATACAACTTGCTATAAGAATTTTTGGCGCAAAATCACTGCAGTTCTCCATGAAAACGGGGGCCATACTCGTTATTGATGTTAGTCACGTTTCAATTTGAGGTAAGTTTCTCGAAGTCAGAATGCTCAGAATGAATGCTCAATTTTGTATTGGTTTAATTAGGGATATCGGTTGGTTATCTCCCTTGAAATACTCCAAACGGAGGAAGGGTCCAAATCAGTGGTTACCTTGGTTTTTATCCTTATTTTCTTTGCACCGTAAGATTTAAAGATAAGCTCTAAATCAAATATTGCACAATTTTTAAGATACTTTTGACGTTAAAAAAAATATTTATATCTGCTTCGATATTTAAAACTGTACCATAAAAACGAATTGCATAAATAAATATGTTGTATTTACAAAAATAAAATTCGCAACTTCTCAAAAGAAACTATGGATAAAATCCAAGGAAAATTTCTAAAAGGACCGCTAACGATTTCGAAGTACCTCTGATTTTATCCACAGAGCAAACAAGGGAGATAACACACCAAAGTCTCCCATTGTGGGTGGTAACTTTCTATTGACGCTGAGTAAATATGCACATTTTTCTTTCGAAAGAATTCTATTTTGGAAAAAAAACACCTGAAAGCCGTGATTCAGATATAAAGATATAACATCGAAATCACATAGCCTTCGCACTTCATCGCTGTTCGAACTAAATGTCCATCAATAACTTAATCTTTTTCTTCAACCCCCAATCTCTTTAAGTCTGCATATTCTGTTATATTTCGAAGATTTACTTCGACTCTATGACGTTATATGATTATGACTTGATGATTTCATCTTAATATCGACCACCGACTTTTTTTTTTACTGCGGTTGTAGAAAAAAATATTACGTGGTTTTCATTAAGGAACTACTGCCTTTGGTGGATGAAAGTGGACACCTTGTCAAACCTTTTTCTATGAAAGTAGTCCTGAAATTTCCTAACGATTGCTAAAAGCAAGGAAATTCCTTAAAAATCTATTTTTCAATCATCTTAGTGATATTAATACGTCTCGCTTGAAACGAACTTGACGTTGTAGGTTGTTCAAAACCAACCGACAAACATCAATACTTGCTCCCCCAATGGCTGCCAAACTAAACACTGCTGGAGGAACATTCCCTACATTCTGGCTTCTCGGATTTGCAGAATTTGTACACAAGAGAGTGCCTTAGAACAAAACTCTGAAGAGCTTCCACAGCACTTTTAAAACAGAGGTTACCCAAAGCAGGTCATATCTACCTCGATCGCAAGATCTGCTGATGCCAATCGAAGTGTTCTCGTATTAAGTACTAAAGATGTTCAGCAATCAAACAGAATCCAATTCGTTTTGACGTGCCAAACATTAACTCAATAATAGATAAACACTGGTCCAATATTTAATAATCCAGCAAACTCAGCAGAGTGTTTCCTGAGAAACCAGTTGTCGCATACCAAAGACCCAAGCCACTTCGAGACATTCTTGTGAGAGCCAAAATGAGTACTTTAACAAGTAATGACACTCTTAGAATTTCTTGACCGTGTAAAACACCCGGGTACCAAACGTGCACTATCATGCACGAAACGCAAAGTTTTAAATCGCTTCTTGGTGCAAGTTCACACAATTGAAACATTTCAAATGCAGTATACCTCATTACATGTACGGTATGCCACAAACAATAGGCTATGTCGACGAAACCAAGCAACAGATCAATAAGCGCATCAATTTGCACCGATCTGACTTGAAAACTCGCAGATTCAATAGGTCTCCAGTTGCAGAACATTTTAACGAAGCCGGTCACTCGTTCAACGATGTTGACCTGTGTTACATTGAAGCAAACCCGAGATGTTCCGTTTAACAACGTAAATCGCAGGAGACTTATTGGATTTTTTCCTCTAGCTCGTTTATATCCCCATCAGACTAGACATCGACACATCAACGCAGAACGAAATATTTTTTTTTTTATTTTAACACGATCGCAATTCTTTAATAAGCTTCATAACTTAAAATGCTCCCCGAAGGGGGAGCATATAGCCAAGGCTTCGCCTGTCCGTCCGTAATTCCGTCTGTAATTCCTTCCGTCCGTACCAAGCGATTTTTCCATAATCTTGGGCCAAATAACATGAAACTGACCATGTAAACTTTCTATGATATAGTGTTGATGCATCTGTGACGGTTTTTGGATTCGAGGCCTCGTAACGGAAAAGGGGACTTAGGGTAAAATACAGTTTTTTCTCAAATTCTCTGATCTAATGGTCAGAATTTCATGAAATTTTATATTTGAGTAGCAAATCAGATGCCCTTTACTATAAACAATTTGAAATTTCCGCACAAAAAATATATCATGAAAAAAGGTGTCTAAATGATTCTTGCTTGTAGCTTGTAAAATACAATTATTCTTTCTTTTCTCATAGTCGCATGTTCAGAAATTTATGAAATTTCATATTTTAAAAGCAAAACAGATGCCCTTACCATAAACTATTTTAGATTTGTGACAAAAATATGCCATGCAAAAAGGGGGGTTAATGTTTGTTACCTTTATGTTAGCTATTTAAGAAAACACTTTATTTGAGTACTGACGACCGAGCATATCTTCTAAAGTATATTAGCTATCAACTTGAAACTTTATGGGTGGATAGATCTTATAGAGGAAAAGTGCAGTGCACACAAAGTACAACTCTTGCTTCCATAATTTTGGAGTTATTGCCCTTTGTTATTTTTGATACTTAGACATTGTTCGGAGTATATCTCCTAGAGTATAATAGCCATCAACTTGAAACTTTATGAGTGGATAGATCTCACGGGGAAGAAGTGCAATGCAAAAGAACTACAAATCTTGTTTGCATAATTTTGGAGTTTTTGTCCTTTGTTACTTTTTATACTTAGATTTGTCTGGAGCATATCTCCTAAAGTAAAATAGCTATCAACTTGAAACTTTATAAATAGATAGATCTTATAGAGGAAAAGTGCAGTGCACACAAAGTACAACTCTTGCTAGCATGATTTTGGAGTTATTGCCCTTTGTTGTTTTTGATACTTAGATATTGTTCGGAGTATATCTCCTAGAGTATAATAGCTATCAAATTGAAACTTTGAGTGGAAAGAACTCACGGAGAAAGTGCAGTGCACAAGAACTAAAACTCTTGCTTGCATAATTTTAGAGTTATTGTCCTTTGTTATTTTTGATACTTAGATTTGTCTGGAGCATATCTTGTAAAGTATAATAGCTATCAACTTAAAACTTTATGAGTGGATAGATCTCATGGAGGAGAAGTGCAATGCACAAGAACTACAACTCTTTCTCTGTTTCACTTTGGAGTTATTGTCCTTTGTTATTTTTGATAGTTAGACTTTATCTCGAGCATATCTCATAAAGTATATATGCCATCAACTTGAAACTTTAGATCTCATGATGGAGAAGTGCAGTGCTTAAGAACTCCAACCTTGCTTGCATAATTTGGGAGTTATTGCCCTTTGTTATTTTAAATACTTAGATTTAATAGCAGGTAAATCTCTTACAGTACAAAAGAATCCTTTATCTATTAGGCTTCAGTTTACTATCAAGCTTTCGCGGCGGGGGATGGCCATATCCAACATGGCTAATGTTTTTGTGACAATGCCTTATTCGGGGAGCATAATCCGTCTATGACGGCTCTTGTTGTAAAATAGTTTTATTACATTTTTATGATCTAAAATTATAGAAAAATCAATGAAATTGACGTCTTGAGAATTTCACAGGAAACGAAGCGAGTCATTTGGCACGTTGGATATATGCCGTCAAAAGCATCAATGTTCCAGCATATACAATACAAATACAATACAAATACTTAATTCAATGAAGTAATTAGGCCACCGGCCCATAATACATACATCAATACACGATTAACAGGACATTTTTGTTTATAGAGGTTATGTCCCTTGCCTTAACTGTTCATAAGAATATATGTATATTGTTACAAAAATTTTATTACTGTTTTATTATCAGAATGTACTAAAGAATAGAAAATACGCTTTGTCGAGCCTCTCTTATACCAACTGTATAGATACAAATTTCTAATTTCATCATATTTTTTACAATGAAAGAATACATGAAACTCGCATTCTAATATCATAGTTTTTGGAAACAAAAGATTCTTTCATCTCGTATAATGTTTGCATGGCGGCTAGTTTCAATTCAAAACTTTTGGTTCGAACAGCGTAATTTCGCATGGGCAATTCTATTTTTCATAGTAATTTCTAGGGTTAAATATTTGTCGACGTTTAAAAGAGACTTTAAATGTTGATAATGGTAACATCGACTTGATGCGGTTATATATGAAAGCCAATTCTGTTAAAACAATCTATCAACCGCCCTTTAATTTTTTTTAGAAATGAATTTATGTCACCAACATCTTGACAGATCCAAACAATGCCGAATCAATATAAGAACAATTAGTTCTTTGCGTGTGTAGCCCATGTTCTACGTCCAGAATCATCTAATTACTTTAACATTAATAACAATTACGTGGGTTTCGGCTATTCGGCATCTGTAACAATTTACACCAGTAATTTATACACGATAAATGGTAATAAATAAAAGGTGGATAACGTCCACATTGTCCTAGAGCTACCATAATTATTTGTTGTATTGTTAAGATTATTTTTTTTTGCAAAATTCAAAATGTACTGATTCTATTGCCTGAGAGTATGTATGACCCCAAATAGGGACACCGTAACATAAAATTGGTTTGACCATTGCCTCTAACAGACAGAACAAATCTTTATAAGGGAAGTATCCAAATGACGTTTGATATCTATAAAAAGAATATATGGCTTTTTTGCCTATGAAGTAGGTTTTTCTTCGGCTAAGGACGAAGACAACATTGGGGAATAAAGAAGACCCATATACTTATAACACGATGTATTTAGAACGCGATTACCATTGAAAAGTCATTTCTCATACATTGTAAGGGGTCCGCCATTTCTAAAGACAATGATTGCAGTTTTATCTAGGTTTACTTTCATTCCAGTTTCCAAAAAGAAACGTTGAAGTGTGTGTAATTGTTTTGGTGAATTGTCAAAAGTCAAAAGCCTTTTTAAAATCAACATACAAACAGTAAAAACGTCCGCCTTTCTCGGAAATATATTTTGTATAATTGCTTTTAATGTATAAAGATTATCTATAGTAGAATAATTCTGTCTAAATCCTACTTGACATTCGTCTATCATTATCAGATTCTGCCCAATTATACAACTGTTTGTTAAAAATATTAGAAAAGACTTTGTACAATGTATTTTTTATAGAAATACCACGATAATTTGCTGGATTACTTTTACATCCAGGCTTGTAAACAAGACAGATTATTGATTTAGACCATTCTGTTGGAAAATTTCAAGTACACATTATATGATTGAATAAATTAAACAAAATTGGGCTTATTTCATTATTGTTTATCTTATGAAAATTGGATGGGATACCATCAGTTCCAGTGCTTTTCCCATCTGGAAGGGAATTTAAAGCTGTCTTAATCTCGTTTAGACTGATTTGTTCATTTAAGCAAAATGCTACTTGATTAATCCAAGTTTGTTCCTCGTTGTGTATTACGATCATAAAGAAATGATTAAAATATCAGTACCATCTTGATGGACATAAAGAAGACTGACAATTTCGGTTAATTGGGGTATTTTGTTTCAACAATGTCCAAATCTTTTTAGAATTATTTTTATTGATTACAAGATTATTTCTTTGGGCTTCATTACAGGTCAGTTGGTTTCGTTTACATAAGGCCTTATATTTATTTCCATTGATAATGTATTTCCTAAAATCGTTGTCATTATCTGACCTTCGAAATTGTCGTAAACTCTTATCCTTTATTGATTTTATTCTTTTACATTGATCGTCCCACCATGGAGAATTTTTACGGACTATATCTTTGTTTTTTTTTAATATTCGCATTTTGTGTTTTTCGCCCGCTTTTTGAAAAATAAAAACGCATTGAACAGTTGTTATCCATGGTCAATATTATTTTCGATAGCTTCAAAAATGTTTTTCTTATTACTGCATAATAACTCAGCAATAGAGTTTTTAAATGCACTCTCGTCTTGCTCACGCCAGACATATTTATTTATTTTTTGCAATGCAAGATTACTATTTTTACGTTGACTTTTCTCTCGGAAAGACAATGTGCAAAATATAGGATAATGATCGGACATATCATTATCAGCAACTGTAAAATATGAAACTAATTCAAAAATATTTTTCGAAGATATGAAATAATCGACGACACTTTACCTGCGTAAGAAATACATGTATAATTACCAGAAGAATCGTCATGCAAGCGACTGTTCATAATATGCATAGCAATTGATCCCTAAAATTTCGGTCAAAAGCTTTCCAAAGTTGTAAAATCTCTTACAATCTTTATTATTACGAGGCATATTTAATTGGTCCCATTGTAGTCTATATCACCATGTATAAAATGGACACTATCATCTATAATGAAACCACAGAAATCTTTTGTTCTAGCGTTAAAAAAGATTAAGCTGAGTATGAAAATGAGCTATCTGGGTGAACAGTAAAACACATGACATTCTTTGCGATTATTTTTTTATGCAATTTCTTCTTATTTCAAATATGCGTTATACACCATCGTGTTATAATAAGCGTTTTAAAGGGGTTATTATCCTCTATAAGTTTTGGAATATCCCAGTTAGAAGCAATAGAATCACAGGGAAAGTCGGATCACCCACATATCTGGATGCCTCTGAACAGACGCTGCTTACAATAACAACAGTCGTTGTGCTAGACAGGGGTGTATCTGTGTACCTCGAAGAGTTGAATTAGAGGTTCAATTTTATTGAAATTTCATGATACACATTAAGATATTATATACATCTAAAAGGACTCGTTAAAGCCGTATCCGATTATGTCAAATACATTTTTAAATGATTTAAATGTTACCTTGTGAGATATTTCTAACAATTCCATATTTGCGCCATCGAAAAGTGAAGACCCAGATCAAACTGAAAAGAAAAGACTCTGGCCAAGCTGTGTGCAGAGTTTGACCAGAGTCTCAACATTGCAGTCTTTTGCTACAGTTTAGACCTCCAAAATAGTAAGAAAGCCAGAGAATTTTCCTTTTACACTGCGTTGTTAATAGCCATCTCAAAGTTTACGCTTGACGTTGGTTACAGAATAATTGACATGTCACACACAGAACTCAGATAATGTAGTCTATTGTTTGATGGTGGAATGGAAGAAGATAATCAATGAAAGATGAACCGATTATCTTTATCTACGTGTCGATTATTTTTTATCTAAAATGACCTGGCACTCATTAACTTCCGTTAGTGCTCGAGTATTCCCGCAGCGTAACTCAACTTCATTTCAACGTTTTACTTACATTCAATATCCTCTTTAAAAAGTCGCGGTGATTCCCGTACACCGACAAGTTATTTGGACGAGTTCAATTCCAGACAGAGACACATATTTCAATAATTGTGATTATCATTAACATATTGATTTTTTTCACTTTTTTAAATTACATCTCTTATTTTTTTTTTCAATTACGATTAATATTTTTAATCATTACATCATTCAATTTATGTTGTTTGCACCAACCAAGATTATTGTTTTCAGTTCGAGAGTAAGATTTGTTTCATAACTCAATGAAAAAACCATAAAAAATTGTTAGTAAGCTTTTACCCAAAAAGTAGTCCCAGTAAAAATCTCATTTACTTCATGATATTGAACTTTAAGATATGAAGAAAAAAGTACCAAACAAGAATTCGATTAAGATGTTCAAATCATGTATATGCTTTTGATTTCATACCGGCATAAATTTAAAAAGTGCCTCTTCATCTCTTAAATATAGATCTAGATACATTTCATAATTATTTTCAGTAATTTGTAATGATTTATGGATATGACTTTGCAAAGGTCAAACTGAGGCTGGCGGAAAGACCGTGCCGAATACCAATAGTCTGATGCAACACTATTCAAAAGTATCAAAATAGGTACTCAAAAAAGTGAAACCCTTAAAGAAAAAGTTATACTTCTGGTCATGGCCCGACTTGAACCTATGACTTCACGATTATGGGAGCGCATCCTAACCACCGCCGCAAAATTTCCGTTTGTACTTCCGTATGCATATTTTTATATTTTAACTTCGCGAGTATAGTCTATATTCAGAAACATATTTACCGTCTATCAATAGGGGTCAAAAGGAATATTAATTGAGTGCAAGGTCATTGTAGATAAATAATATCTGAAAGGTATATAAACTATTTACCTTTTTTGTGATAACTCAACATCCTTCACATCAATCTACAAGTTAGTTATTTAAAAGAGGACCAGAGTGACCCTTTATCGCTATGTATAATATAAGACAAATCAAGAAGAAACTTGCAATTTAAGAAGAAATTTGCCAAAGAGTTTGGAAGGGTTTTTTTAATAATTAAATAAATAAATCAAGGTTTTTCCATGCCATTTTTTTTTGGGGGGGGGGGGGGCGGGGTACCAATCACCATTTTATTTATAAGTTTTAAAATGGTCATCTAAGGAATATTTGGGCCAAGTTATAATGAAATTGGTTCACTCCTTTGTCATGAGTCTTCGGGGTTAGAAAAAAACCTGTGATGCTTATATTTTGGGATCAATTAAAGAATCACACACAACTTTTGAAATGGATCATCAAAAGAAAAAAAAAGACCAAAAATTGAAATTGGCCCACTTGTCTTTGTTAAGAAGATATTTAAAGATTTCAAAGTTGGTAGAAGCCCCATCCTACAACGTCCGTATTTGGGGTAAAGCTAATTTTCACAAACGAGTTTGAGAAAGGTCAAATAAGGAACGTTTTTGCCAAGTTTTGTAACATTTTGGCAATTTGTTTATGCAAAGAGGGTGTTTAAAGATTAAAGATAAAGGAAAGCCCCGCCTTTAATGTGGCGGCAATTAATTTTTCCAACAAAAACTTTGTGAAGTGTTTCTCAAGTAATATCCCAGCCAAGTTTGGTTGAAATCGCCCAAAATCAAAAATGGCAGATACATTTTTGATGATTGCCTACTAAGTACATTTCTGCCAAGTCAGGTTGAACTCCACCAATTATTTATTGAGAGGAAGATATTTAAGGATATAAGGCTATTCATAAGGCTGCCCTGCTTCGGCGAGATTTAAAATAATTCAAAATTTCATGAACATGATGTAAAAATAGTCATCGAAAGGAACTTTCTGCAAAGTTTTGAAATCCTTCTCTAGAATCCTGAGAAGAATTGAAAGAATTGTTCACGACTCCCGACGAACGTCGCACGACGGTCAAGTGATCACAGAAGCTCAGGATAATAGGAAATGTAGGTTTGTCTGACTTTAGAAAATATTGATGGGTTCCACATGCTGATCACCTGTAAAGAAGCAATTTCTGATCAGCTGTATTTGGCTCATTTCAAGTCAGTCTCCTATGTTGTTTGTACTTGCACGAATTAGGATATTCCTGTATTCTAGTTCCAACTGTGTGTAAGAATTCACTCCTTTTATTGAGGTCAGTCTGAGTAAAGATTGCATTTTTATACTACAAAGATATTTCTAGCATTTTCATTGGCCAATGCTGACCTGACAAGACCCCAGCTCTGGGGGTTCGAAATAGTCGGCTGCTGCCCATGTAGTCAATGGTATGACCCCTTACAAATGGGCCCACTTGTTTGCCGTGGGTGGAATTGTCGCAGCATCAAAGACAACTTTGAAGAAATGAATCTATTAGTTTCTTATGGAAAACCAGTGGCAATCTGTTTGCAAGAAACTTTTCTGAAAGATACTGACAAATTCTCTTTGAAGCATCACACTTGCTATTTGAAAAATTTTGAAGGGAATGAGAAAGCTTCAGGCGGTGTCGGAATGATTGTTAACAACGATATTCCTCATCGCAGCATTCCTCTTAATATTACGCTACAAGATGTTGCTGTCAGCGTATCTCTCAATAAAACAATTACTCTTTGTTTTAATTTATATTCCACCTAGGTCTCCTATAAATAGTAGGAAACTAGAAGATCTTGTCGGGCAATTACCAAAGCCTTATATTTTAATGGGAGATTTCAATTCCCACCATACGCTTTGGGGATGTTCTAATACAGACAACAAAGGTCGTATTATTGAAGACTTCATTTCAAATTACGATTTTGCTTTATTAAACGATAAAACCTCCACATATCATCATCCGGCCACAGGCTCTTTTTCTTCACTGGATTTAACTGTTTGTACTCCAGACATTTTCCCGGCTTTAAGCTGGAAAGTGGACTCTGATCTTCATGGTAGTGACCATTTTCCTATTCATATATCTGAATAAGGACCATTGGTTCAAGAACGCCCAAAACGTTGGAAACTCCATAAAGCTAATTGGGAGTTGTTCAAAACTACCTGCGAACAAACAATGAATCCACAGGCTTTGAAGATTGTGAAAACTCTACAGAGCTATTCACATCCTTACTATATTCGGCTGCAAAGAAAGCTATTCCTAGAACGTCGTCTGACCCTAAACACCCTAACAAACCATGGTTTAATGAAGATTGCGAAAGGGCTATAGTTGAGAGGAAATCTGCTCTCAGATCATTTGATTTGAGACCATCAAAGGAGAACCTTTACAAATTTAAAATTGCACGAGCGAAAGCTCGTCGTACCATAAAACAAAGTAAGCGTTCGTCTTGGAGACAGTATGTTTCTAACGCGTCAATTGGAGTTGGTCATTTAAGAACTGACCTCAGTGACGTTTCTTTCATAGCTGATATTGCGAATGTATTGGCAGATACGTTTGCCAAGAAGTCATCATCATCAAATTACTCACCTACCTTTCAAAAATTCAAAGGTGAAAAAGAAAAGTCAAAACTTCATTTCAGTTCCAGTCGACTGGAACATTATAATAGAGACTTTTCTGTCAAAGAATTGAAGAAGGCTTTAAAGAAGTGTCATGACACTGCTGTAGGAAATGATAATATACATTATCAATTTCTCAAACGTTTGTCCTCTCGTTCTTTGCATTGCTTACTTGAAATTTATAATCAGGTATGGAATACAGGAAGCATTCCAGCCTCTTGGCGGGAAGCTATCGGTATTCCTATACCTAAACCAGGTAAAGATTCTACAGATCCTTCAAACTATCGCCCTATTGCTTTAACTAGTTGCATTTGCAAAACCATAGAAAGAATGGTAAATGACCGTCTTGTTTGGTTTCTTGAAAAGAACCACCTAATAACGCCAGTCCAAAGTGGATTTCGTAAACAGAGAAGCACTCTTGACCATCTTGTTCGCTTCGAGACTTTTGTTCGAGAAGCATTTATTAAGAAAGAACATGTTGTTTCTGTCTTTTTCGATCTCGAAAGTGCTTATGATACCACATGGAAGTATAGAATTATGAATGACATGTATGATTTCGGTATACGAGGTCGCCTTACTTATTTCATTTCTGCATTTTTGGATGAACGTCAGTTTAGAGTCCGAGTTGGAGATACTTTTTCTGATCCCCATGAACAAGAAATGGGCGTTCCACAAGGAAGTATTTTGTCTGTGACACTTTTGAGTGTCAAAATTAACAATATTGTCAAAACTGTTTGCCCTGGGGTTGAATGTTTTCCCTATGTTGATGACTTTTGCATGTATTAAAGATCAAAACATATGTATACGATTGAAAGACAGCTGCAGCAAGTCTTAAAAAAATTTCAAAATGGTCGACTGAAAACGGCTTCAAGTTTTCTAAGACTAAAACTAAATGTATGTATTTTTGTCAATCTAGGAAAATGCAACCTGATCCAAAATTAAAGCTGGATGGAGTGCAAATTGAAGCTGTAAAAGGTTTAAAATTCAGGGACTCCTTTTCGATTCTAAACTGTCGTTTATACCTCATATTGACAACTTTAAAAAATAAGTGCTAAAAGGCACTAAATCTTTTACGTGTTGTATCTAGTATGGACTTGCGAGCTGATAAAAAAGTTTGATTACGACTTTACAGGGCACTTGTCAGATCAAAATTAGATTATGGTTGTGTTGTTTACGGTTCTGCATGCCCTTTTATACCTTCGTAAACTTAATACCATTCATAATCAAGAATTGCGCCTAGCGCTGGGTGCTATTAGAACAAATATCGAAGAGCGCTTCTCTCGCTACATAGTATGTCAAGTGTACAGCCGATTGAGAACGAGAAAACCGACAACCCGATTATTGTTAGATTATTAAATTCAATAGCCCAGCTACATGATATTGATTTGATTTTCTGCTGGCTTCCGAGCCACGTTGGTATTTGTGGCAATGAAGAGGCAGATAAAGCTGCCAAGGAGGCATTATCACTAGAAATTTTACCTTTTGAAATGCCTTTTACTGATTTTAACCTTTAATTCATGTTTTCATTCAGGATGTCTGGAAGAACTGTTGGTCCGATCCAGCGAACCACAAAAATAAATTATATTCTGTTCGTCAAGATCTTGGCGAATGGTTGCCAGGGTACAGGTCAAGTCGTTGTGAAGAACTTGTATTGACTCGACTACGCCTTGGACATACGCATCTCACTCACTCCTACCTTTTAAAGGGAGAGGAGATGCCAATGTGCATTCCATGCAACACTCCTCTAACTGTCAGTCATAAATTTATAGAATGTATAGATCAGAGACAATTATTTTTAAGTTGAGAGTATGAAAACCCTTTTTGACTGTGTTAAGATTTAGCTTATTTTTGACTTCCTGGAAGCCATTGGCTTGTATAATAAAATGTAATTTTACGTTTATCTGATTTTGAATTTATTCTTAGACTTGATAGCGTTAATCGTGAATTTTAAAAGTTTTTTTGAGATCTTCTTTTCTGTACATTTTTACCATGCATACTGAGTTGTCTTATCCTATTAACCATGATTTGTTTTAAAATGATTTCGTATAGTATAGTTGTGATGTATACTTGGCGTTATTTATTATATAAATATATATATATTATATTGCTATTCATTTTTTTTCAAAATGCTTGCGCCCAACATGACCTTAGTTGTCGGCGGACCATAAAACAATATTCATTCATTCATTTATCCAAGTGAACAATACGGAACAATATGGAATAATGAATGACCTACATGATTTCGGTATTCGAGGTCGCCTTGCTTATTTTATTTCTGCATTTTTAGACGAACGTCAGTTTAGAGTCCGAGTTGGAGATACTTTTTCTGATCCCAATGGACAGGAAATGGGTGTACCCAAGGGGGGTATTTTGTCTATGACACTTTTTAGTGTCAAAATTAACAATATTGTTAAAACTGTTTGCCCTGGCGTAGAAGCCTTTCTGTATGTTGACGATTTTTGTATATGCTACAGATCAAAACATATGTATACCATTGAAAGGCAATTGCAACAGGTATTGAATAACCTTTCTTAATGGTCAAATGAAAACGGCTTCAAGTTTTCCAACACTAAAACGAAATGCATGCATTTCTGCCAATGTAGGAAAATTCACCTTGACACGGAATTGAAATTAGACGGAGTGCTTATTGAAGTTGTTAAGGATTTTAAATTCCTAGGTCTCCTTTTCGACTCTAAACTGTCGTTTATACCTCACATAAATCACTTGAGTAACAAGTGTTAAAAAGCAGTTAATTTTACGTGTTGTATCCAGTATGGACCGGGGAGCTGACAAAAATGTTTTATTACGCTTTTACAGGGCGCTTGTAAGATCAAAGTTAGATTATGGCTGTGTTGTTTAGGGTTCTGCACGCCCTTCATACCTTCGCCAAATTGATACTATTCATAATCAAGGCTTGCGCCTTACTTTGGGCGCATTTAGAACATCACCAGTCAATTGTCTTTATACTGAAGCTAATCAACCTTCCTTAAATCTTAGAAGAAAGAATCTTTCACTGCAATATTACTTGAAACTTAAATCAAATCCGGAAAACCCTACTTACAAATGTGTGTTTGAACCTAAATACAGACAGGATTTTGATAAAAAAAAAATCCAAGTGAATTCCCCCTATTTAGTTTACGTTGCGAAGTAGATATCAACTCTCTAGAATGTTAAAGTTGAACAGATTTTTGATTTCCTGAAGGCTGTTAATTTGTTCAGTAAAATATAACCTGAGATTCTTTTGATTTCATGTTAATCTGATTTTAGTTATTTTTATTGATCTTTTGATCATTATTTCCTTTTAGACCTGCAATTATTTACTTACATTGTTACCATTATGATTATTTATCTTTCTTTAATGCTTTTCAGTGGTTTATCGAGAAATAACGGTAGATTATCACTTGATAATCTCACCGCAAAAGCAGTGAAATTATCAAAAATTTATACCCTGCTTTTGTGCATTTCATCCTATCTGACGTCATCAATGCGGGGCGAAATAAGTGACGTCACAATGAACGTTGCATAGCAATCACGCGCAAAATGACGCGCTTTACGAAAATATGTACTAGAAATGTCAAATTTTGTCTCGTTTTTAGCTCCACTGGCCGAAGGCCAGCGAGCTATTGTCATGGCGAGGTGTCCGTCGTGCGTCCGTGCGTCCGTGCGTCCGTCCGTGCGTGCGTGCGTAAACTTTTCTTTAAACATCTTCTCCTCCTAAACCAATGGGTGGATTTTGACAAAACTTGGCCAGAATGTTCCTTGGGTGACCCTCTTTTAAAGTTGTTCAAAAAATTTGGATTGACCCCCAAATATGGGCGTGGCAGGGCGGGGCTTATTTTGACCCCGAAATCTTTGAACGACATCTCCTCCCAAACCATTGGGCCAATTTCAATGAAACTTTACCAGAATGTTCCTTGGTTGACCCTCTTCTAAAGTTGTTCAAGAAATTTGGATTGACCCCCAAATATGGGCGTGGCAGGGCAGGGCTTATTTTGACCCCGAAATCTTTGAACGACATCTCCTTCCGAACCATTGGGCCAATTTCAATGAAACTTTACCAGAATGTTCCTTGGGTGACCCTCTTCTAAAGTTGTTCAAGAAATTTGGATTGACCCCCAAGTATGGGCGTGGCAGGGCGGGGCTTATTTTGACCCCGAAATCTTTGAACGACATCTCCTCCCAAACCATTGGGCCAATTTCAATGAAACTTTACCAGAATGTTCCTTGGGTGACCCTCTTCTAAAGTGGTTCAAGAAATTTGGATTGACCCCCAAATATGGGCGTGGCAGGGCGGGGCTTATTTTGACCCCGAAATCTTTGAACGACATCTCCTCCCAAACCATTGGGCCTATTTCAATGAAACTTCACAAGAATGTTCCTTGGGTGACCCTCTTCTAAAGTTGTTCAAGAAATTTGGATTGACCCCCAAATATGGGCGTGGCAGGGCAGGGCTTATTTTGACCCCGAAATCTTTGAACGCCATCTCCTCCCAAACCTTTTGGCCATTTTCAATGAAACTTTACCAGAATGTTCCTTGGTTGACCCTCTTCTAAAGTTGTTCAAGAAATTTGGATTGACCCCCAAATATGGGCGTGGCAGGGCGGGGCTTATTTTGACCCTGAAATCTTTGAACCTCATCTCCTCCTAAACCATTGGGCAAATTTCAATGAAACTTTATTAGGATGTTCCTTTGGTGACCCTTATCTAAAGTTGTTCAAGAAATTTGGATTGACCCCCAAACATAGATGTGGCATGGCGGGGCTTATTTTGACCCCGAAATTTTTGAATGACCTCTCCTCCTGAACCATTAGGCCAATTTTAATGAAACTTTACCAGAATGTTCCTTTGGTGACCCTCATCTAAAGATGTTCAAGAAATTTGAATTGGATGAGATCCACTTGATCAATAAAATTCAGGTGAGCGGTTTAGGGCCATTCTGGTCCTCTGGTTTCAATCTACATCTAAATAGTTTTCTTACTTGTAATTTTACATATAAGTTAATTAAGTTCATTCCTTCATAAGTCAGTTTCAACCTAGAAAAAGTCTGAATTCCTTCTGAATGTTGTTCACTTTCATTACCTTCTATTTGCAATATCTCTCTTTCAAATCTTGAGATTTTAAGCCAGTGGAGCGATACAGGCCCTCTTGGGCCTCTTGTTGTATGAAAGAAATACAATAATCGTTTGTTTTTCGTGTAAGATCGATTAATATTTCATTTCGTGAAGAACAAAAGCTATTTTTTTATAGCTTTTGTTGTACACTCAATGAAATATAAATCGATCTTACACCGAAACAAACGATTATCCTCTATTTCTTACCACGATTGTTTTTATAGTGTTATTTCTAGTTAAGTATTAAACGTATAATTAGTCATCATTTTAAGTTAATCTTTTAATGTTTTGCGCCCAACATGACCTTAGTTGTTGACGGGCCATACAACAACATTCATTCATTCCTGTGCCGATGTTGATCTGAGCGAGCCATTGAAGTGTGGACCCTGTGTAAAATGCAAGAGACGTGCTGAACTTATGCTACTTCTTACAAAAATTGCAAATACATCAGAGAAATCGGGCATATTTGTGGACAAGGAAGGGAACTCTGAAGAACTGTGCGAAGAGATTCGATTGATTGATTGAATGGAGTTTTACGCCGCTTTCAACATTATTTCAGTTATATCGCGGCGGCTGGAGCACCTAACAATGGTTTCCTGGTATTTCTCTCACCAGTACAACCACCACATCCTTTCCTAGCCTCCAGCTGCTATCTAACATAGGTCTACGATTTTCAACCCATGCGAAGAGATTCGAGCAACCAACAATGCTACAAATGCTGACCCCATTGTCGATACATCTTTTTCATCAAGTTGTTACCCCGTATTTCCTGTAGACTGGATGTGGGAAAAAAGTCCCTAAGAAATCATTAAAAGACAGCAGAGTGATCCAGATATTTAGCCAATTATGTCGGCAAAGAAAGCAGGTGTCAAGCCAAGCAGCGAGTATATGACCACTAAAAGTCCAGCATCCCGTCATTATTGGATCCTATTTGACGTCCTTTTCTAATAGTTCTCTGCAGGAAGTTTGTTAGTAAGAAAAATTGATTCATACGCGCAAGTGGTAATCCCTTAAGAATGGCAGAAGGACATTATAAAGCAAGTGCACAACTCCCCAAATTTTGGATATCTTGGTGCTAAGAAGACTTAAGAGAAGCATTTGCAAATATATGACTGGTTCAAGCTTAAACAGGATATTAAGCTACACATTAGAACATGTGACACTTGTGCCGCCGATAGGGTACCAGCAATGACACCGAGAGCCACAATGGGACATCTGAAAAATGGGGGCCCGTGTGAAACATTAGCAATATACTATTTGGGTCCATTTCCAAAGTCAGAGCTTGGCAAAAAGTACAACCTAGTTATGACTGACCACTTCACTAAATACGTGGAAGTGATTGTTGTACCTAACCAGCAAGCAAAGGATTGCGCATTGCGAATAATGAATGAAGTAATATTAAGATGGGGTACACCGATTTCCATTTATAATGATCTAGGTACGAAATTTAAAAGTTTACTTTTCCCAGACCTTTGCAGGCCTCTTCAAGTAAGGAAGACTCAGACAAGTCCCAGGAATCCGAGGGAAACGGACAAACTGAGAGGTTCAACCGAACCCTCCTTAAAATGAATCGACCCTACCTCAGCAGTGAGCAGCGTGACTTGGTCAAGCATTGGGAAATTATTTCTGGTGCCAACCCACATGAGGTAAGATATCTTACCCCAAATATGATGAGTATCGGGCGAGAAGTCAGGCTACCAGCTGATGTTGTTTATGGTATTCAGCGGTGAAAAGGGAAAAAGAGATGGGCAATGTCAGTGACCATGTAAACACCCTACAGGATAGGATCATAAGAGCCCATGAGATTGCCAGAAAGAACCTCAAGAGGACCATGAGGGCCCTAAATCGCTCACCTGAGTAGTATTTTGATAATGTCAAAAGTCCCGAAGAAGAAGATCAAATGCAATCAATTTTTAGTAGTACAAAGTGAGACAAGACGACCATGATGGTCCTAGAGTCTCTTTGCTCACAGGGACATCACATCAATTAATCAGGCAGATGTCATAAAGAAGATAATTTCTACATTAAAACAAGTTTCACAAATTTTGTACCATATTTAAGGCCATAAGAGTTATATCAAGTAAATCATCATTAAGACTCCTTTTGTGATATTGGATGAATCCTTCCCATTTTCAACAGAGTTCATTTTTGTGACCTGGCAAACATTTTGACCAAGTTTCATGAAGATTTTACCATATTTGTAGCGTCTGAAGCTCTTACAAGAAAAATTGTCTTTAAGGCCCCTTTTCCTGTGATATGGCACGGATCCTTCCCATTTTCAAAAGATTTCATCCTCATGACCTCAAAAACATTCTGACAAAGTTTCATGATGAGTGGACTACTTGTGGCTTCTACTGTGTTAACAAGAAAATTGTCATTAAGGCCTCTTTTCCCGTGATATGGCACGGATCCTTTCCGTTTTAAAAAGGGTTCATCGTTGAGACCTGACAAACATTCTGACAAAGTTTCATGAAGATTTGACCACATTTGTGGCGTCTGAAGCTCTTACAACAAAATTGTCATTAAGGTCCCTTTTCCCGTAATATGACACGGATCCTTCCCATTTTCAAAAGAATTTATCCTCATGACCTAAAAAACATCATGATTAAGTTTCATGATGATTTGACCATATTGGGTTTAAGAGTGTAATCAAAAAAAATGTCATTAAGGTCCCTTTTCTAGTGATGTGGCACGGATCCTCTCTATTTTCAGTAGGTTTCATCCTTGAGACCTGACAAACATTCTGACAAAGTTTCATGTGAATTGGGGTGCCGCCCTCATAGCGCAGTTGGTTGCGCGCTGGACTGTCAACTTAGAGGTCCCGGGTTCGATCCCCGACGGCGCCACTCTTTCTTTCCGACTATTTGTCTCTCACCAATGGATTGTTCATCGTAGACCTATGTGAGATAGCAGCTGGAGGCTAGGAAAGAATGTGGTCGTTGTACTGGTGAGAGAAATACTAGAAAACCATTGTTAGGTGCTCCAGCCGCCGCGATATAACTGAAATTATGTTGAAATCGGCATAAAACTTCATTCAATCTATCAATTCAATCATGATGATTGGGCCATATTTGTGGCCACTAGAGTGTAAACAAGAAAATAGTCATAAAGGCCCTCTTTCCCATGATAAAGCATAAATCGTTCCCATTTTCCATAGGATTCATCCTTGTGACCTCGAAAACATTCTGACCAAATTTAATGATGATTGGACCATATTTTTGGCCAATAGAGTGTAAACAAGGAAATTGTCATTAAGGCCCCTTTTTCCGTGATACGGCACGGATCCTTCCCATTTTACAAAGAGTTCATCCTAATGACCTTACAAACATCCTGATTAAGGTTTATGATGATTTGACCTAATCTGTGGCTTTTAGAGTGTAAACAAAAATGTCATTAAGGTCCCTTTTCCCGTGATGTGGCACGGATCCTTTCTTTTTTCAATAGGGTTCATCCTTGAGACCTTACAAACATTCTGATAAAGTTTCATGACAATTGGACCATATTTGTGGCTTCTAGAGTGTAAACAAGAAAATTGTCTTTGAGGTCCTTTTTCCCTCTATTTTAGCACTTTTTACAAGGGAACGCCCAAGGAATATTTATGCCAAGTTTGGTTGATTATACTCAATAATTTAGGAGGAGATGTCGTTTAAAGACATTGTTGATGCCGTGACGGACAGACAGACAGAGGGACAGATTGACAGACGGACGTAAAATATTTTACGGTTCATTCAATGGTTTCCTTCCATTTGGATTTTCAGACTCTAGTCTATTTTTTAAAGTCAATTTCCGAATCGTTTTTATTAAAGTGAGTCAGTCTAGTCATTAAATTCAAATAATATTAATGTCTTGGTTAGAAATGAGATCAGTGTGTGTGTGTGTGTGGGGGGGGGGTAATGATGTGTTCCACATGCTGGTCACCGGAAAAGAAGCAGAAATATTTTAATCTATAGTCGCGGTTTGGTGAATTACAGCTGCGTCATGGAAAAAGGGGTATCCTTGTAAAAGTTCTTGTGAACCCTCCTTTATCTATGAATCTAGAGGTCCTGGGTTCGATCCCCGAGGGCGGCACTCATCCTTTCCGACTATTTGTCTACCACGAATGGGTAGATAATCGTAGACCTATGTGGGATAGCAGCTGGAAGCTTGGAAAGGATGTGGTGGTAGTACTGGTGTGAGAAATACCAGGAATCCATTGTTAGGTGCTCCAGCCGCCGAGATATGACTGAAATAACGTACAGAACGGATAGACTGACGACGGGCATTCATCAGTTAGAATGGCTCAACTTTAGTGTTTCGCTCTCGGGTGAGTTTAAAATGAAAACTTACCTCCCGAATCTTCAGCTACATATTGGAGAACATATGGAAAGTCGTCAGCGATTTTTGTAACAGCCACATAAATCTGACCGGAAGCCGACACATGAAATGTAGAATCAGTGTTTCCAGCAGCTGTATTGATAAAGATGATAATATGGTTGTGAGCTGTTGAAATTTATGGGAATGCATAGGTCGGTCCATTGGTATAGTAAGTCGGGCTTGTTCTTAGGATATGGCAAATATTTTCTGTCTTGTGCTATGTCAGGATCAGGATATTCGTAAAAAAGATTCCATCTAACGGTCACGACCGCTCGGCATGAAAGCGAAAAATGTCTAAAGGGGCACTGTACTAACAAAAATATTCATTGCGTTATAAACCTAGGCGTTATTAATTACTCTTGTGATAGTGCCAAGTTTCAAGTGCATATCTTCAGGAGTTATACAGTTATAAATGCGGTTAAGGTTTGTCACGCTGCCCACAACTCCAACGTACTGCCAAAAGCTCGACATTTTGTTCCAATTCAGCGGATTATCATGCCTCTAGATTTTTATGATTATTAAATGAGAATCGCAGACCAAAAATTCCTTGTTTATCAATAAAAGGCTACGTCTGGGATTTTGAACGAAATCGCATCCAGGTGAATTATAGTATAGAGGAGTCACCCGATAATGCAACGTGTGGAATATTTAACCTTGCGGTTTTCAATCTTTTCATAAATATTTATTTGATAAGATGAACTGTAATCTGTTTCTTTGTTACAGTAATAAATTCCGCATTGGTAGGACCCAAACTGGAAACTTTGGTTAATCTTTTAACATCGTTTCTAAATAACCATTAGACCATGACATCTATAAAATACTTTTAAATCCTTTTGACTTATTATCACTCTGTTTCCATGATATAATATGACAACGGTTTTTAAAGCGAATTTATTTCTTATTTCAACTAAAGTGAAATCCCAAGTTTTCGTTAGATTTTCCTATTCGTTAAGCAGATAGAAATAATCCTTTGGTGGACGACATACGCCAGACCATCGAAGAGTTGTCGAATGGTTCTAATTACAAAATCTTATTTGTTTGCACTCCTTATTGAAATAACACAGTGAAAATTATTCAATTATTGAAAAGAACAATACTCTTTACATTGTTTAATAGTCTACATAGTCCCTTTGACAACCTTTTGAAATTTTCCTGCTACTTACAGATGTAATAACGAAAAATGATTCCGTTAATTCCTGCGTCGACGTCTATGGCCGTCACTGTCCCAGCTACCGTACCTACAAAAAATCATCGTTTAAATCGTATTTTTCAGGTTAGGGGTGTTGAGGTAGGGGTTGGAATGGCGTAATAAAAGGAACAGGTCGGTCAAGAAACCTTGAGATTGGTACTTATAAATGAATCCTTTGTTGTTAAACCCGAATCAACGAAACGATTTTTAGGAGTTTCCACAACATATTTAATTGAGAAATTCACAATAACATACATACGTACTAAGCGATCATTCCCATTAACGACCGATTTTTGGTGGTTCCGTAAGTGGTCGCTTAATGAAATTTATACTTTCTGGCTGTCCGCCCAAAATCGTTTTCATTTTGAAACAAGAGCTTGGCATATGATGTTAATTTATACCCTTGAAAGGATTTTCGGTAAATGAGATAGATGTAAATCATCGAAATTTAAATATATTTTGTTTCCTCGATTAGAGAGGGGCAATTAAGTGGAACTTGGCATTTCAAAAGCATGATTTATGAAGGACAGTTTAAACAGAAGTATAGAATACAAAATAACAACGATTCATTTACAAAAAAGAAAAATAATGTCTTTATTCAAGGGGAAATGATTCTAAAACTGGCAAATTATTTTTTGTAATAAAAACCTTTTCCAAATTTTGAACCTGCGGTCATTGTTTGTATAAGATTTCATTTCTATTTAATGAAGACCGAAGAGGGAGTTAACGTCCTCTTGAACCAGGGGAAGATGAGAATCTGAAACCATATCATGCAAAACCTCCGAATTTTACCAATATTTCATTACCATTGAATCAAATTTAAGGAGGACTCCCGCCACGCAAAAAAAGAATTATAAGATCCAAAGACGGACTGACAGACATACCTTTTCAAATAAACCGCCGAAAGAAATCGCTTTGCCGAGCTATACCGAGAGCCTTTTTCACCAAATTATAAACTCGTAAGTGGTCGCTTAATGCAGTTTTAACTTTCGGTTGTCCGCTAAAAATGGTTTTGTTTTTTTTTTATTTTGAAACAAGGGCTTGTCACAAGATATGACTATTCAAACCTGGGAAATAGTTTTTGTAATAAAAGCATTTTACAAATTTGTGGTAATTGTTTGTATAAGGTTTCATTTCTATTTAAAGAAAACCGTAGAGGGAGTTTGCGTCCTCTTGAACCAGGGGAAGATGTGATCCTAAAACTTTATTTTGCAAAACCTCAATATTTTTCCAATGTTTCATTACAATTGAATCGAAATGAAGGAGGGCTCCCGCTACGCAAAAAAGTAGTATAAGACCTAAAGACGGACGGACAGACAGACTGATCCCAAAATACCGCCGAAAGAATTCGCTTTGTCGAGGCATACTGAAAGCTTTTTCACCAAATTATAAACTTGTTTTTTGGTTTTTGGAAACAAATCTGAAAAATGATAACGTGCACGTTTCTTTTTCTGTTCTATTCTAACATTCTGTTGATTGAAATTTCAAACGAATCTGACAGTTGTCTAAGTCGTTTCGTTATTGTTAGAACTCAAAACTTCCAAAATGAAATATGGATTTAACACTGCGCTTTATTATTGCACTCAAGTATTTGTAGCACGCTTATTTTTGTGTGTATCGATATATTATTACAGTCATTATTTTGCCTTTGAAAGTTCTTTAATACCTAGACGGAAGAGCAAAACGATAAGAATAAAGCAATACAGAAGCAAAAGACGCATAGCTTTACATTTGATATGCTAACATTACTGCAAAGACCCATCTAAATTACCAACTAGAGCTTACCACAAAATAATACTTAATATCCTCGCAAAAACTTTCAGAGAATGAAAAACTTGTTGCTAATTTTAACATAAATCGAATAAAGTTGATTCCTTGAGCTGAAAAAGGCCAATGGATATATGGCATGGGTAATTGAATATAGCGCATGAAAAGCGAATGAAAAGTGTAGATATGGTTTTATGCCTCACATAAACATGAAATATTAATTAGAATCAGAGATAAGTGTCCGTGTGTAAGGAAATTATCTGCAATGTCAAGGGAAGACCATTCATAAACCATTTAATTGCAGGGGTGGTTGAGACTTGTTAAAGCAAACCTGAAGGAGGAATTTCGCAACACAAAATTGCTCGTATTCATATACAAAGACGAATAATGTCTAAAGGGAAAATCATTTCAAAGAGTGTGTCTTTCAATATGATATCAATTTGTATAAAGTTAATTCAGTTTTGCAGCAATACTGATGATGTTTGTGACACAAAATTGGTAAAAAGGATGTACCCGAAAACAGAGGATTGTGTCAAGTTCAAGAAGAGATAAATCTTCAGCCAGAGGAAAATGACACTCAAAAATTGCGTCTTGTAAAGCTTCAAAATATTATCAATGTTTGTATTTTGTTTCGTGGGGTTCGCGACACAGAATTGGTAGTTCTGTGGGCAATAAAAGGGTTGAATCTTATTCTGCCAGAGGGAGATGACACGCCAAAATTACTTTGTTGCAAATTTCAACATGTTATCAATTGTATGATGTTTCGTTTGATTTGAGGCAATACTGTAGGGGGGGTGTGCGGTAAAAATTTGGTATTACTGTGGACAATGATATACATGAAGAGGAAAGATTGTATCATGTTCAAGAGGAGACATTGCTTCTGCTAGAGAGTTAACAAATTGCGTCTTGCAAACTCCAATGGTGCAAAGGTGAAGTAATTCAATTTCCCGCGATCTGTCACAAATCATTAGGGAAATAACGGTCCATAGAGAGAAAAATTCAAGATGATCTCTGATTGGTCAATATTGTTGAAATTCAAAATCATTTGAACATTTTTATTGTTAACAATTAAATTAAAGATTTTAAACCCTTTTCCTAGTCCAATAACTATTTTTAAACAGGGGTATATTTCTTTGAGGGGCCGGTAAAAACAGCTACCCACCTCCGTCCACCCTTAAAAAAGGGGTAACATAGGAAAACCCTCAAAAATCTTGCTCTCTGAACATATAAAGCAGACAGCCTTAATATTTAGTATGTATGATCAGTTTTTTTACCTCTTCCAAGTTTGTTCATATCAAGACCCTGTGGTCATAATAAGGCTCCACCTGGGCGGAATCCTTTTAACATAGAATCAAAGAGCGAAAATCTTCAGTAAAATTCTCTTAAACCAGAAGGCAGATAGTTTCTATATTAGCTTTGTAGCATTATCTAGAGGGCCTCTACCAAGTTTGTTCATATCAAGATCCTTGGGTCATGTTTCGGCTCCACCTGAACAAATCCCTTTTGACACAGAATCAAAGACCAAAAATCTTTAAATGAAATCCTCATCTCTGAAACCAGAAGGGAAAAGGCCTTCATATATTGTACGTATCATCATCTAGTTAAACTTAACCTAGTATGTCCGTATTAAGTCCCTGGATTCAAATTTTGGCTCCACCCGGGCGTATCTCCCTTACATAGACACAAAGTGCGAAAACTTTAAAAAAAAAAAAAAAAACTTCTTCACTGAAACCATAAGACAGAGATCCTTTTTTTTGATATTACATTAGCTAGCAGACCTTACGTATTTTTGTTTATATCATGCCCCTGGGTCATAATTAGGGTCTGAGTGGCCCCACCCCCTATTAGACACCAACACTAAAAAATGTGCTCTGAAACCAGAAGGCAGTGACTTTTCTTAATAGTTTCATTTAATTATTTTGCATGAATATTTTCAATACATGTTTCGATGTTCATATAAGGGCTGTGCCCAAGCATATCCTTTTTATTCTTGGCTGAAAACATTCCATGGTATTGATCTTGTTATCTCCTTGTTGCCATCTGCCTATTCTGCCAAGTCCTCTTGTATGTTTTGTGTTTCAATCTATTATTTTTGTCCATTTTTGTAAGTCCTTGATATTGAATAAAGCTATCATAATAAATCATTACAAAAAGGATCGACGATAAAAAAATGAATGGCTGCTAGTTTTCAGAATTTTTTTTTTTTTTTTTTTTGACAAGCCTCATTCTTTTTAGCTCACCTGAGCACGATTGATTGAATGGAGTTTAACGCCGCTTTCAACATTATTTCAGTTATATCGCGGCGGCCGGAGCACCTAACAATGGATTCCTGGTATTTCTTTCACCTGTACTACCATTACATCCTTTCCTAGCCTCCGACTGCTATCTCACATAGGTTTACGATTATCTACCCATTGGTGAGAGACAAACGTCGGAAAGGATATTTGCCGCCACCGGGGATCGAACCCACGACTTCCAGATTGGAAGTCTTATGCCTAACCAACTGCGCTATGGTGGCGGCCCTCACCTGAGCACGAAGTGCTCAAAGTGAGCTTTTGGGGTTACTTGATGTCCGTCGTGCGTCGTCAACATATACCTTGTGGACACTCTAGAGGCCATTTTTTTAGCCCAATCAAGCTGAAAATTGGTCAGAATGAATATCTTGATTAAATCTTGGACAAGTTCGAAATTGGGTCAAGCGGGGTCAAAAACTAGGTCACAGGGTCAAATCTAAGAAAAACCTTGTGGACACTCTAGAGGCCATATTTTTAGCCAAATCATCCTGAAAATTGGTCAGAATGAATATCTTGATGAAATCTTGGACAAGTTTGAATTTGGGTCAAGTGGGGTCAAAAACTAGGTCACAGGGTCAAATCTTAGAAAAACCTTGTGGACACTGAAGGCCATATTTTTAGTCCAATCATCCCGAAAATTAATCAGAATTATTATCTTTTTGAAATCTTGGACAAGTTTGAATTTGGGTCAAGTGGGGTCAAAAACTAGGTCACAGGGTCAAATCTCAGGAAAACCTTGTGGACACTCTAAAGGCCATATTATTTGCCCAATCATCCTGAAAATTGGTCAGAATGAATATCTTGATGAAGTCTTGGACAAGTTCGAAATTGGGTAAAGTGGGGTCAAAAACTAGGTCACAGGGTCGAATCTTAGATAAACCTTGTGGACTCTCTAGAGGCCATATTTTTAGCCCAATCAACCGGAAAATTGGTCAGAATGATTATCTTGATAAAATCTTGGACAAGTTTGAAATTGGGTTCTGTAGGGTCAAAATTTAGGTCATGGGGTCAAATCTCAAAAAACCTTGTGGACACTCTAAAGGCCATATTTTTTGCCCAATCATCCCAAAACTTGATCAAAATGATTATCTTAATGAAATCTTCGACAAGTTCGAAAATTGGGTCAAGTGGGGCAAAAACTAGGTCACAGGGTCAAATCTTAGAAAAACCTTGAGGACACTCTGAAGGCCATATTTTTAGTACAATCATCCTGAAAATTAATCAGAATTATTATCTTGATGAAATCTTGGACAAGTTCGAAATTGGGTCAAGTTGGGTCAAACACTAAGTCACAGGGTCAAATCTTAGATAAACCTTGTGGACACTCTAAAGGCCATATTATTTGCCCAATCAATCTGATAATTTATCAGAACGATAATCTTTATGAAATTTTGGACAAGTTCGAAATTGGGTCAATTGGGGTCAAAAACTAGGTCTTGGGGTCAAATCTTAAAAATACCTTGTTGACACTACAGAGGCCACATTTTTAGTCCAATCACCATGAAAATTGGTGGGAATGATTATCTTGATTAAATCTAGGACAAGTTCGAAATTGGGTCATTTGGGGACAAAAACTAGGTTACGGCGTCAAATCTAAAAAAAATCTTGTGGACACTCTACAGGCCATATTTTTTGCCCAAATAACCTGAAAATTGGTCAGAATTTTTATCTTGATGAAATCTTGGACAAGTTCTAAATTTGGTCAAGTGGGGTCAAAAACTAGGTCTTTGGGTTAAATCTTAGAAATACCTTGAATATTTTTTAGACTGTTAATTCAGGTGAGCGATTAAGGGCCACTATGGCCCTCTTCTTTTAAGATTCTTCCTCGAAGACTGTGTAGATCTTGCGTTTGTTTTTTAGTTTTTAGCTCACCTGAGCACAACATTCTTAGAGGAGCTTTTAGGGGTTTAGGGGTCCGTCGTCCGTAGTCCGTGGTCAACAATCTTTAAAACTTCTTCTCCTCCTGAACCACTGGGCCAATTTCAATGAAACTTTGCGAGAGTATTCCTTGGGTGTCCCTCTTTAAAAATTGTTCGCTTAATTCTGATTGGTCCATAAATATGGGCGTGGCAGGTTGTGGCATTTTTTCACTTTGAAATCTTTGAACGACATCTCTTCCTGAACCACTTGGCCGAGTTCAATGAAACTTTACCAGAATGTTCCTTGGGTGACCCTTTTCTTAATTATTCGCGAAAATTTGATTGGCCCATAAATATTGGCGTGGCAGGATGGAGCTTTATTTGAGCCCGAAATCTTTGAACGTCATCTCCTCCTGAATCACTGTGTCGTTTCCAATGAATCTTTACCAGAATGTTCCTTGATTGACCCTTTTAAAAATTTCTCGTAAAATTTTGATTGGCCTTTAAATATGGGGTTGGCGGGGATGGGCTTATATTGAGCCCGAAATCTTTTAACGACATCTTCTCCTGAACCACTGGGCCGATTTCAATGAAACCTTACCAGAATGTTCCTTGGGTTTGTAAACTTTTACGCAAAATTTTGATTGACCCATAAATATGGGTGGGCAGGGCGGGGCTTAATTTTAGCCGGCAATCTTTGAACGACATCTCCTCCTAAACCACTGGGCCAATTTCAATGAAACTTAAGCAGAATGTTCTTTTGGAGACCTTTTTCGAAAACTGGTCGTAAAATTTTGATTGGCCAGTAAGTATGGGCATGGTAGGGGGGCCTTATTTTGAGTGGCTTCCAGCTGGACCAATAAAATTCAGGTGAGCGTTTTAAGGGCATTCTGGCCCTCTTGTTTTTATATACCCATTTTTCTCACTTTCTAATTTCCTTTAAGGTACAATGTTACCATCATTACCGAAATGCAATTCTTTGTTTGCCTAGAAAACAAACCTGATGATGCACCATAAGGTAAACACAGGCTGTAACCGTTTGCTTGCTCAAAGGTCGGGTTTTCATTCACATCTATCAGTGATACCGTCAATGTTGCCGTGTACGAGTTTGGTATTATATCTATAGCACTAAAATACAAACAAAATTTCACATTTACTAGTAGTTCTTGAACTCGTTTGTCAGACTTTTCGAAACAAAAATATCCTTGGTGTAGGATTTCTATCTTTGAAAAGACACATTTCAAAATATTTAGAACAACGAGAGGCTCATAAATGCCTGATTGCTGAGTGCTGCTCTAGCGATGCTAAAAATCATGTAGAGTTCTATCAAAAAGAAATAGCTGCGTAACATTAGGTAACTAATTAATGCACTGAAAGTGCAGATGGTGAACGTTTCTGATGACATTCTACAGTGATGTTTCTTTTACTTATGATGGTAATCAGTAAGAGACGAAACTTAAATGATCGTCGATTGAGGGGTTTGCATTTCACAACATATTTATAACTTAAGCGTTGGTTTTCAACAAAAACGCTGAAATTACAAGTTGTTGTTTTTCTTTTCATTGATATGTAGAGTTTCGTTAAAGAGTAAGTATCTGATGACAATGTGCATAAAAGAATAAAAGAAAAAAACAATAATACTTTTGTAGGTAAGTATTTTGTACAGGAAATGGATTGTCCAAGCAACGACGTAGTTTACATTCTAGTACTCATACCAACAGGTTGATAATCGTGAACCTAAAAGCGTAGAAGGAATATGCTGGGTAAGGATTTAGGCTAATAATAGCAATAGTAATAATGATTATGCAAATGAGCTCAAAGCGAATATTAACGCTATTTTATAACCGCGAAATTGGCGTCATAATGTATATATTGTGACATCAGTTTTAAATGGCGTTATAAGTTTCGCGGAAAATCGAAATGTTAAATTTTAAGATTTTTAACGATTTTTCGCAAAGAATCGGGTCATATTATGAAAAATGTGTTTTCAAAAAATATAGAATTCATTAAAATCGTCATCTAAAACAGATGAAAACACGGCGCAGCCTCGTTTTTATCTGTTTACAGTTGACTCGTTTAATAAATTCGGTATGTCATGACTACTCAATCATTTTCCTCTATTTCATGTTTAAAAGCTCGAGTCCTGGGACGATTATTTCAAAATCCAAATTTCGCCTTTTAGGTTATTATATAAGACCGTCTATATATATATCCATATATGGCAAAACTCGGATTATAAATCACCTTTGCCCCAGGCACCGCGATTTGACAGATTTGTCACCGTATTCTGCCGCCGTACTATTTTAGACGGGTTTAAATTATAGAACAATTTGGTAGACAATCATTCGGCCACATGTTGCCCCATTGGTCTGAGAATTAGTCAATATAACTGTCGAAACTCGGTCATGCAGGATCCAGAACTTGGTAGGGGGCAAATCTTAGAAATACCTTGTAGATTTTCTAGGGGTCATATTCTTTGCCATTACAACCGAAAATTGAACGGAATTATTGTTTAAACGTTGATCATCTTCGAATTTCGGACAAAAACAATGTCAATGGCAAATCTTAGAAAGACCCTCGAGAGGCCATATTTATTCTGCTCAATCAACATAGGAATAGGTCGGAATGATTGTCTTGAAATTGGGTCAAGTAAGGTTAGAATTTATGTCAGAAGGTCACATCCTAAAAAAAACATAGAACACACTGTATAGTCCATGTTTTTGTTCATTCAGTCTAAAAATCGCCTTTGGGTTATGTTAAGTCTTGAAACATTATCGTGTTCATTCTATAGAACCTATTTTTCGCTTACATTGTAACTACCGTTTAGCAATCTCGCATTATTTGTCTACATAATATACATAGGAGATTAATTTTTTTTTCATAAGGAACTTTGCATGTTGCAAAAACATAACCAATGCATCAGGTGTGTGCTCAAAGGCAAATCTCACTCTCTGTTTGAAGAAATTCCCATGACAAGCGTTTAACTCTGTTGAATTGATAAGTGTTTTCAATTCAAATATTATAAGGTTCATTTTCCCTCAACACTTGACAGATCAGTACATAAATAGAATGAAACGAACCTTTTGAATTTACAATTATTCTGAATTAGTTTAGAATAAAGTTGGATGCGACATTTAAATTGTTAAAGAGGTGTGTTTTTTCGTTCGTGAATTTTCATTAGGCCGCTTTTCTCTGAAGCAAAACGGATCGGTCCTATTTTACATGATGGTAAAATTATACAGTGAAAGTTCTAAGAAAATTTGATAAAATTAGACTCTCAAGCGTTTACAAGAAAAGTATAAACAGAACGAACGGAAACACATTGTCCCTGACGCCCGCTGACTGCGGTCAGGGGGACTTAAAATGGACCTAAACTACACGTATTTAATACAAGATTAAATTGTTCAATAAAAACCTTTACAAGTTGAAGCATTCAATTTTTTCATTAGGATTATTTAATCATCACTCGTCATTTGATTCATTTGAAAAATCCTGACTCTGCAAAGACGAGAAAATAATTGACTATCTGATCGTGGTTGCGTGTGTCGATTTGTAACAGCTTTAAAGTAGACAGCTGAAAATACACTAGGGATACCTTTGGTATACGTACTATTGGTACTTCATACTCACATGTTAGCCAGGTTGAAAGGGTGTTTGTTCGATGTTTGTTCGTGACCATTTTGGGAAAGGTAAATTTCAAAGGGCACAGTACTATGAAATTAAACTGCTACAAAGGCAAGGTTCATTTTTCCAAAAATACGGGTTTGTTTGCTTGAATGGGGTTTTATATCGTGGAGGCTGGAGCACCTTACAATGATATCGTGGTATTTCTCTCACCAGCCCAATCATTTACCTTTTTCTAGCCTCGAGCTGCTATCCCGCACAATTACGATCTTCAATCCATTGGTTGGAGACAAATGGTTGGAAATGATGAGTGACGCCGTCGGGTCCATGAATATTGAACAAAAATATCTATTGGTTAGATTGGTCGTTTAAAGATAAAAAATAAATTATAATCATTATGCCCCGCAAAAAAAGATCCGGGCATATTATTAGTCATTTAAGCTAGTCCGTTCGTTTATATGTTTATCCCAAAAAAAACTAACATTTGTCATTTGACTGGTAATTGGTGAATAGAGAACAATCTGGTTATGTCTGATATGAAAAGTAATTCACACACAAGAATGCGTTATAAAGGCGTCAAAAATCAGTCGGGAGGACAGCTCATAACATGTTCGAGTAAAATACTTTTTATATCATACATTATCAGTTGATTTTTCTATTCATTACTTTCTCTATAACCCTTTTAATTCATTAGATTCAATTCATCTGATTTCATGCCTTCGGAAAACTTCCAATATTACAATATCAACAGTCGGATAAGGTTTTTGATTGTTTCGTTTTCTTTCTATTGTCCTAGATCAGATCAATTAACTTTTTTGTTGATAATATGGGGTTCAGAAACTCCGGTGGCGGATCCGGAGGGAGAGGGTGGGGGAGTCAATCTTCTATAGCTAAAAATTTATATTCGCTTTGATATTTAATCAAAATCGCTTAACTCCATAACTTAACTCCATCAATATTATTAGTCAAAGGTTATATTGCCAAGGTAACTTAATGACAAAAGGTTTTTTTATTGGTCGGATACATTTTGACTGGTATGTTATAGAGACTTCAGTTTTTTAAAATGTGTTTTTCTTGTCCCAACATATTTCTGTTTGTACAAATTCCAAGGTCACTATCAATGCCAATGCATGTAGGTTTTAAATTTGAACTTTCCGATTAGTCATAACTGTTGACCGGTGAATGATTGACATATCTGAAGTCCAAGGCCGTTTTGCCAATGTAAACATAAAAATTAACATTGAAAATAATTGATGTATAGTAAATGATAGAATCGTCATTTTTTACACAAGTACTGCTTGTCTGCAGACATCTTTTGCTAGTTTCATTATCATCAGTCAAGGTAGTTTTTTTAAGTCAAATTTAGTTCTGTATTAAAAGCACCTGTTTCAAAATAACGATAGGTGCTTAGGCATTCGTGTTTAACAAACAAATCTTGTTATTACCATTATTAGCCCGACTGGCCAAAGACCAGCGAGCTATGGTCATGGCGGAGTGTACGTTGTCAGTCCGTCTGTGCGTGCGTGTGTGCGTAAACTTTTTCTTTAAACATCTTCTCCTCCCAAACCGATGGACGGACATAAATTAAACTTGGTAGAAATCATCCTTGGGTGACCCTCTTTTTGAATAGTGAAAGAAATTTTGATTGGCCCCAAATTATGGGGGGTGACAGGTCGTGGCATTTTTTCATGTTGAAATTTTTAAAATCTTCTCCAAAACCATTGGACTGATTTCAATGAAGCTTTACATGAATGTTCCTTGGTCGACACTTAATAAAAAATTATTCAAGAAATTTTGATTGATCCCAAATATGGGCCTGGCAAGGCGTGTCATTTTTTCACTTTAAAATCTTTAAAAATCTTCTCCTCCCAAGCTATTGGCTGATTTTAATGAAACTTGGCAAGGATGTTCCTTGATTGACCCTTTACTAAATTTGCTCTCGAAATTTTGATTGACCCCCGAAATACGGGCGTGGCAGGGCGTTGTATTTTTTCACGTTAAAATCCTTTAAAATATCCTCCCTAACCATTGGGCCGATTTCAATGAAACTTGGCATGGATGGGATGTTCCTTGGGTGACCCTTTACATAGATTGTTTAAGAAAGTTTGATTAACCCCCAAATATGGGCGGGGGATTTTCTCCACGTTTAAATCTTTAAAAATCTTCTCCTCCCAAACCATTGGGCTAATTGTAATGAAACTTGGCATGAATGTTCCTTGGATGAGCCTAAACTCAAATTGTTCAAGAAATTTTGATTGACCCCCAGATATGGGCCTGGCAGGGTAATAGTCTGGGGTTAAAGCCAGTGGAGGGATCAGGCCCTCTTGGGCCTCTTGTTATTATGAATATTATTATTAATGAGGTCGATAATTATCATTATTTCTGTCCTTATTATTATCATTATTTAGCTGTCCGTTTTTGGTCTGTGCCCCCCAGCTGGGCGGGGGATATACATAGTCGGCTGCTGTCCATGTAGTACATGGTAAGACCCCAAACAAATGGACCTGCCCGTATGCCGTGGGCTGCGACCCGGAATGCCTGATGACGGGATCCTGGTGGTTGAGTGACCTCAGGGATTGGCTAGGCCCTGTGTTTGCAACACGCCACTTTGGCCTCGAGTTGGGATAAACGGGAGGTCGGGCGGACCCGACCCTATCAATCGGCTGGTCATGCCTTGCCCTAGGGCGTTTAAATTTAACCTTTCCCTATCAAATCTTCGATTTCATTTGAAAAAGATGTTTCTTTCACATACCTTAGAAGGCGGTGGCTCAAGGGCCAATCGGGTAAACATGGTGTTTGATCGACAATTATACTTTCCGTTTTTTATTCATGCTTGGGTGAATTAATTATCGGAGGTGTGTGTTGCTTGATCTAGCCATTTTGCACCGAGTAAATCGGCGATGTATCCCCGGCACCTTTCCCGAGATGAAATTCCCCAGGTGAGGTGTCCCCATAAGTAGGACTCCGAGGGCGGGTGGTTTGGACCATCGCCGCTGAATCAAACACAAATTAACATGGCTTCATCCAAAAAAAAAAAACCCCAAGAGAGTGCTTTCAGATTCTGAGGATGAAAATATCACATTACTGCCGTTCCCAAGATTTATAGTGGTCGAAAGTAAAGACCAACAGTTTCCGATAGCAGAACTTTCTCCTTTTGATATAGAAAAGCAAATCAGGGCAATTATTGGAACTCCAAAATCAGTAAAGAATATGAAGAATGGAAATGTGTTAATTGATGTTTCAAAAAGGGCTCAGTCAAAGAATCTTCTGAAAATAACGAAGTTCTATAATCACAGGGTCAAAGTGTACTCCCATGAGAAATTAAACTTCCAAAGGTGTTATACGTTACAGAGAGTTATCCTCTTGCATGATATATGAAATAGAGCAAAATCTAAAACCCCAGGGTGTCATTGCAGTCAGAAGAATTGAATTCACAAGAAACCAAAAACGAATAAGAACAAATACTTATGTCTTAACCTTTAACGAACCTACCCTACCTAAAGAATCAAAGTAGGCTTTCAGATTGTCAAAGTTGATGTGATGGCCCAACCCTCTGCGTTGCTTTAACTGTCAGAGGTTTGGCCATCACGAAGATAACTGTAAGAAAACAAAAGTTTGCAGAAAATGTGGATTCGAAGGAGATGAGGATGAGCATTATGAGGATGATTGTCAAAATTATTTCAAATGTTGTAATTGCGGAATGGCACATCCTGCAAATTCAAGATTATGCTCAAGATTTCAAAAAGAAAAAGAAATCTTAAATGTTAAATCAAAACAATGTGTCTCCTTCTTTGAAGCAAGGAAAATAGTCGAATCCAGAAACGACACCAACAGCTATGCAAACAAAGCGAAATCTGCACCTGAGCCAAACCAAACTTTTAAAACTAATGAATGCACCACTAGTGAACGTATGCTTAATATACTTACAGAAATGTTTCCGGAAGTACGTAGCAAAGTCGACCAAGTTTTATCAGGCGAAACGCCCTTGAACAAATCAACGGAAGTAAAAGATAATAAACAAACCTTAGATTTTGAAAAGAAATCACCCGTTTCACAGTAAAACAAAGTTTACAAAAATGTCAGTAAACCGTCTCAGAAAGATAAGTCTACAACTCAATTAGAGTCCATCAGTCAGAGAAAGCCTCTAGTTAATCTGGATAAGGTTTCCCCTCCTCCAATTTCGACAGGCAATCGATTCGCTGAATTAAGCGAATCTGGGGATGAGGAGGAGGAGATGGATGTACCCTCTCCCCCTTCCTTCAAACCCACCCCCTTCAAACCCACCAATTTCAAAACAAACAGATGCAATAAGGCAAGGTGCAAATAAAATAAATTTAATAGGAGTTAAATAATAGGTCATTTCTCACTTCCATTAATAAGTGGTATTATTTTATATTGACCTTCATAAAGGCGAATAGCCTTATGCAATGGAATTGTCGCAGCATCAAGGCCAATTTTGAAGAACTTAATCTTCTAGTTTCCAAACAAAAACCAGTTGCAATATGTTTGCAAGTAACGTTTTTAAAAGATACAGATAAGTTTTCTTTGAAGACTCACTCTTGCCTTCTGACTAACTTTAAAGAACGTAAGGGAGCATCTGGTGGTGTGGGAATTATTGTAAATAACAATATTCCTCACCGTCAAGTTACCTTAGATACCTGTTTACAAGCAGTAGCTGTAAGTGTCTCTCTGAATAAAACAATTACATTGTGTTCTATTTATCTTCCTCCTTGTTCCCCCGTAGATGGTGTTAAACTGTATCTTGTTGACCAGCTACCACGACCTTTTATTCTTATGGGACATTTCAATTCTCACCATAAGTTATAGGGATTCTCCAATACAGACGACAAAGGTCGTACAGTTGAGGATTTTGTAACTAGACATGATCTTGTTTTATTGAATGATAAATCTACAACTTATCTTCATTTGCAACAGGAAATTATTCTTCACTGGATTTGACTATTTGAAGTCCTGATATCTTTCCTGATTTTTCATGGAAAGTTCTTTCCGACCTTCATGGCCGTGACCATTTCCCTTTTTAGATCTCCGAATTAGGACCATCTATTCAGGAGCGCTCTAGACGTTGGAAACTCCATAAGGCTAATTTGGAACTTTTTAGAACCACATGTGATCAGTCGATAAATCCAGAAGCCTTTGATGACTATGAAAACTCTGCAGATCTGTTTACAATTTTACTTTATTCTGCTGCAGAAAAAAGTATTCCACAAACATCGCCTGACCCAAAAAATCAAAACAAGCCATGGTTCAATGACGATTACAAAAAGGCTGTAGCTGAAAGAAAACGTGCTCTTAGAGTATTTGGCTTAAGGCCTTCAAAGGAGAATCTTTAGAAATTTAAAATTGCACGGGCGAAAGCACGTCGTACTAATAAACAAAGTAAGCGTTCGTCTTGGAGACAGTATGTCTCAAGATTAAATTCTAGATCATCTGTCAAAAAGACTTGGGACATGATACGTAAAATTAGTGGGAAGAATACATCACTTAATGTCGGTCATCTTAACACGGATGACGATAACACAGTTTCTTCAAAACATGACATTGCTAATGTCTTGGCAGACACGTTTGCCAAGAAATCTTCCTCTACCAATTATTCACCTGCGTTTCAGAAGTTTCAAGGTGAAAAAGAAAAGTCTAAACTTAATTTCAGTTCCAGAAATTCGGAACACTATAACAGAGACTTTTCCGTTAAGGAATTGAAAAAGCTTTAAAAACAAAGTGTCACGACACAACTGTCGGATCAAATGCTATTCATTATCAATTCCTCAAACGAGTCATCTCGTTCCCTTCATTGCTTACTTGAAATTCATAATCAGGTATGGAAGACGGGAAGCATTCCAGCCTTGTGGCGGGAAGCCATCGTTATTCCAATACCTATACCAGGTAAAGATTCCACAAACCGTTCAAATTACCGCCCTATTGCTTTAAAAAGTTGCATCCGTAAAACCATGGAAAGAATGGTTAATGGTCGTCTTGTTTGGTTTCTTGAAAAGAACCACCTTATTACGGAAGTCCAAAGTGGTTTTCGTAAACAGAGAAGCACTCTTGATCATCTTGTTCGCTTCGAGACATTTATTCGAGAAGCCTTTATAAAGAAGGAACACGTTGTTTCTGTCTTTTTCTATCTCGAAAGTGCTTATGATACCACTTGGAAGTATGGATTAATGAACGACATCTATGATTTCGGTAAACGAGGTCGCCTTGCCTTTTTCATCTCAGTTTTTTTGGATGTCGTCAGTTTAGAGTCCGTGATGGAGATACTTTATCTGATCCCCGTGAACAAGAAATTGGTGTTCCCCAGGGGAGTATTTTATCGTTGACACTGTTTAGTGTCAAAATAAACAACATCGTTAAAACCGTTTGCCCTGGTGTGGAATGTTTTCTCTACGTTGACGACTTCTGCTACAGATTAAAACATATGCATACAATTGAAAGACAATTGCAACAAGTCTTGAACAATCTTTCAAAATGGTCAAATGAAAACGGCTTCAAGCTTTCATAGACTAGAACTAAATGTATGCACTTTTGACAATCGAGAAAAATGCACCTTGATCCAGATTTAAAGTTGGACGCGGTACCGAATAAAGTTGTCAAGGAATTTAAGTTCTTAGGACTATTATTTGACTCTAAGCTTTCGTTTATTCCACACATTGACAATTTGAAAAATAAATGCCAAAAGGCACTTAACCTTCTACGCGTTGTATACAGTACGGATAAAAAGGTTCTATTGGGCCTCTATAGGGCACTAGTTAGATCAAAGCTAGACTATGGCTGTCTTGTTTATGGTTCTGCGCGCCCTTCATACCTTCGTAAACTTGATCCTTTTCATAATCAGGGATTGCGCTTGGCGTTGGGTGCATTTAGAACATCACCAATTAACAGTGTTTATACAGAAGCAAATGAGCCTTCCTTAAGTTTACGCAGGAAGAAGCTTTCCATGCAATATTATTTAAAACTAAAATCAAATCCCGATAATCCTACTCATAAAGTTGTTTTTAAACCTAAATATAGAGAGGCTTTTGAAAAGAAAAAGAACCCAATACTTCCTTTTAGTTTGCGCTGTGAAGCCGATGTAAGTTCTCTAGATTTTGACCTAGAGGACGTGGCAGAACATATTGTTCCTGATGTTCCTTTGTGGACATATAAAAGTCCCACGTTTCTTTATGATTTTGCTTCAAGCAAAAAGGATAAAACAGATCCATCTATTTTTAAAACCAAATTCTTGGAAGTCAAAGAAAAATACACATCTTATGAAGAAACATACACTGACGGTTCAAATGATGGCGAAAAAGTTGCTTCAGCCACTATTTTAGATGGCGAAAAATATCAATTCCGCCTTCCAAATAACTCTTCTATTTTTTCAGCCGAGCTTAAGGCCATTGATCTCGCACTCGATCATATGATCGCAGAACGTCTCTCTCGCTATATCATTTAAGTGACTCTATGTCAAGCATGCAAGCGATTGAGCACGAAAAAAACTGACAATTCCCTTATTGTAAGGCTACTTGATAAAATAGCTAAGCTTAATGATGTTGATCTCGTTTTCTGTTGGCTTCCTAGCCATATTGGAATTCGTGGTAATGAAGAGGCAGATAAAGCTGCCAAGGATTCATTATCACTTGACATTTTACCCTTTGAAGTACCTTTAACTGATTTTAAACCCCTTATTCATAGTTTTATTCATGATGTCTGGAGGAACTGTTGGACTGATCAAGCCAACCAGAATAATAAGTTATTCTCTGTTCGACCAAACCTCGGCGATTGGATTCCTGGTTACAGGGCAAGCCGTCGCGAGGAGCTGGTTTTGACTCGCCTACGAATTGGCCCTACTTATCTTACACACTCCCATCTTTTAAAAGGAGAAGAGATGCCAATGTGCATTCCATGCAACACTCTTCTTACAGTCAAACATATTTTTTATTGATTTCATTGATTTTTCTTTAATAAGAGACAGGTATCTTAAAGTTTATAGTATGAGGCAGTTGTTTGACCATATAAAAATTGAACTTATCTTTGACTTTCTCAAGGCGATTAATTTATATAGCAAAATTTGATTTTTAGGTATTATTGATTATGCTTTCTTCTTAATTTTTAAAATGGTTCTATTTAATTTTACCGATTTCAATGGCTCCTTTGGCTATTATTTCTTATACATTTGAAATTATTTTTTTTGATTCTTATATGTTTACATTGAGATTGTTTTAAAATGTTGTTTACTTAAGTTTTCATACAATGAATGCTCCCTTTTGTGAATTTTCCGGTCGGGTGGACTCGCACATGGGCCGTTCTCCTGATCTGGGGAGAGTCTATGTGCTTTCGTGCTCACGTCGGATTATTCCAGTTTTATACATGAGTGTTTGCGCCCAACATGACCATAGTAGCCGACGGGCCGTAAAACAATATTCATTCATTCATTCCGTTTTGGTCTGTCTGTATTGTACTCGCTCTAAGATTGAGAGGAATCGGGTTCAAGCACCGCTCAAACTCCTTTTTTCTCTATCCCGCTGTGATATTATAACACTTGGGTAAATCAATATCATAATTTAAGACCATAATAATTTATTTCAATCGCTACGTTTGATTCTTTTGTATTTGTAGACGAAGACGGGTTGTGAAACAAAAGGACCATTGGCTCTTAAGCGCTCACTTGAGACATTTAGTTGACAACGGTGGCGAAGTGTCATAGCTACTTATTTGAAATTCATGATCTGATAAATTAGTCATATAGATTACCGGATCGTATAGTGGATTTTCATAGATAAAATAAAAACGATAACTCAAAATGTTCTGTACGATGCAGCTTTACAAAACCGGATTACAATAGCAATACAACATGACATCAAGATATCATTCTCCTCTCTCTCCCTTAGCGGCTTATTAACAGGAAATTTATTCAAAGATAAAATGTTCATCAATCTAGGACCTCCCTGTATTGTCCTACCATATACCAATTCTCAGAAAGTACATTATTCCTAGCTCCGCCTTCGCCGGCTCCAGGAAATATCTAATAATAATTTGCTCCCGTTACATGATACCATTATACATTTCCCTTTCTCAAGATGTATGCCCGTTGAGGCATATCATCAAGACAAAACAGTAATGTTATAGGTCATTTCCGAGGATAAGGACCCTCATAAATAATCACAAAATTACGAACAATTTAAGAACAAATACATAAAAGACATATCAACACATACACTTAAAAACAGTCTATAGTTTATATCTTTACGGTTTGACTAAAAATTTTACACTATACTACTAGATAATCAATATTGCGATGTCTAGAGACATTTCTAGAATACGAATCATTAAAGCGTTTTCTACACTTGAACACTATTACAGCTTTAACCGTAAACATTTGATCACTAACGCAAAAATAAAAGACACAATTTTTAAGACTAAAAGTCTTGTATCTTCACTGTGGTCAGTTTCCCCAAACTCCGCAAAGTCTATTTGAGGATAAAGATGAGCGACACTGTTGTCCCTGTTTCCCAACCGTGTAAGAATGGACCGTTACTTCATTCGTAAGTGCGACGTTTGTGGGTTCGCACCTCTACTAGGTAGCCCTAGTTCAGTCTCGTGGAAACTATTTTAGTTCAGTCTCGTGGAAACTATTTTTCAGTTTTGAACTCTGCAAATTTCCAGTCAAACACGGAACGACACTGTGGCCCATTACAATAATAATCGTCCACATTTGGCACAGCTTACCCACGTAATTGCTATTTTCTTGAAAGGCGGGCTTGAACTGGTAGCTGGTTCATCCCCTGAACTGGTAGTTGGTTTCTCCCCGGAATTGTAATCATTTTGCCAGTTTTCTGTTTCTGGAATTATATTCTGTGATGTTGTCTTGTTATCTTTCGACATTGTGGTATTTTATAAAACCCAAAGTCCGTTACTTGGTTGTATAAACTAATCCTGGAATCGCGGCAACATAAAAGCTTGTATCTAATATAACGTAAATTAGTCTTATAGATTACCGGACCGTATAGCGGATTTTTATAGATAAAATATAAACGATAACTCAAAATGTTCTGTACGATGCAGATTTACTAATACGGATTACAATAGCGATACAACATGACATCAAGATATCATTCTCCTCTCTCTCCCTTAGCGGCTTATTAACAGGAAATTTATTCAAAGATAAAATGTTCATCAATCTAGGACCTCCCTGTATTGTCCTACCATATACCAATTCTCAGAAAGTACATTAGTCCTAGCTCCGCCTTCGTCGGCTCCAGGAAATATCTAATAATAATTTGCTCCCGTTACATGATACCATTACACGTCTCCCTTTCTCAAGATGTATGCCCGTTGAGGCATATCATCAAGACAAAACAGTAATGTTATAGGTCATTTCCGAGGATAAGGACCCTCATAAATAATCACAAAATTACGAACAATTTAAGAACAAATACATAAAAGACATATCAACACATACACTTAAAAACAGTCTATAGTTTATATCTTTACGGTTTGACTAAAAATTTTACACTATACTACTAGATAATCAATATTGCGATGTCTAGAGACTTTTCTAGAATACGAATCATTAAAGCGTTTTCTACACTTGAACACTATTACAGCTTTAACCGTAAACATTTGATCACTAACGCAAAAATAAAAGACACAATTTTTAAGACTAAAAGTCTTGTATCTTCACTGTGGTCAGTTTCCCCAAACTCCGCAAAGTCTATTTGAGGATAAAGATGAGCGACACTGTTGTCCCTGTTTCCCAACCGTGTAAGAATGGACCGTTACTTCATTCGTAAGTGCGACGTTTGTGGGTTCGCACCTCTACTAGGTAGCCCTAGTTCAGTCTCGTGGAAACTATTTTAGTTCAGTCTCGTGGAAACTATTTTTCAGTTTTGAACTCTGCAAATTTCCAGTCAAACACGGAACGACACTGTGGCCCATTACAATAATAATCGTCCACATTTGGCACAGCTTACCCACGTAATTGCTATTTTCTTGAAAGGCGGGCTTGAACTGGTAGCTGGTTCATCCCCTGAACTGGTAGCTGGTTTCTCCCCGGAATTGTAATCATTTTGCCAGTTTTCTGTTTCTGGAATTATATTCTGTGATGTTGTCTTGTTATCTTTCGACATTGTGGTATTTTATAAAACCCAAAGTCCGTTACTTGGTTGTATAAACTAATCCTGGAATCGCGGCAACATAAAAGCTTGTATCTAATATAACGTAAATTAGTCTTATAGATTACCGGACCGTATAGCGGATTTTTATAGATAAAATATAAACGATAACTCAAAATGTTCTGTACGATGCAGCTTTACTAATACGGATTACAATAGCGATACAACATGACATCAAGATATCATTCTCCTCTCTCTCCCTTAGCGGCTTATTAACAGGAAATTTATTCAAAGATAAAATGTTCATCAATCTAGGACCTCCCTGTATTGTCCTACCATATACCAATTCTCAAAATGTACATTAGTCCTAGTTCCGCCTTCGTCGGCTCCAGGAAATATCTAATAATAATTTGCTCCCGTTACATGATACCATTATACATTTCCCCTTCTTAAGATGTATGCCCGATGAGGCATATCATCAAGACAAAACAGTAATGTTATAGGCTATTTCCGAGTATAAGGACCCTTATAAAAAATCACAAAATTACGAACAATTTAAGAACAAATACATTAAAGACATATCAACACATACACTTAATAACAGTCTATAGTTTATATCTTTACGGTTTGACTAAAAGATTTTACACTATACTACTAGATAATCAATATTGCGATGTCTAGAGACATTTTCTAGAATACGGATCATAATAGCGTTTTCTACACTTGAACACTATTACAGCTTTAACCGTAAACGTTTGATCACTAACGCAAAAAAATAAGACACAATTTTTAAGACTAAAAGTCTTGTATCTTCACTATGGTCAGTTTGCCCAAACTCCGCAAAGTCTATTTGAGGATAAAGATGAGCGACACTGTTGTCCCTGTTTCCCGACTGTGTAAGAGTGGACCGTTACTCCATCCGTAAGTGCGGCGTTTGTGGGTTCGCACCTCTACTAGGTAGCCCTAGTTCAGTCTCGTGGAAACAATTTTTTCAGTTTTGAACTCTGCAAATTTCCAGTCAAACACGGAACAACACTGTGGCCCATTACAATAACAATCGTCCACATTTGGCACAGCTAACCCACGTAATTTCTATTTTCTCCCGTCACATGATACCATTACAATGACTGGCTAAACAAAAGTCCAAGATATCAAGAAGACAAACATTCTGATGATATTTCAAGACATTGGGTCAATAGGCTATGGGCCAGTAGGGTGATTCCTCCCCCCTCAGGGGGAATTTTCGGGACTAAGATTTTTTGAAAGCCCAATGTCTACCGAGTATATTCTGAAAGTCTGCAACTTGGTGGTTGGGGCTTTTAGGAATTATTGAGGTCAAAGGTCACTCAGTGCACACTAATTTAAATCTTAACCTTAGTCAGAAATTTAGATTTATTTTGTTGATTTGATAATTTCTTTGGACCCTTTCAACATAATTCAATACCCAAAATATTATTTCAAAGATTAAACACATTTGTGTGATTTTCAGAGAGGCTTTGGGAAAATCAAAGCACTGAAAGTACCGAAAATCAACAATTTTCTTTGTTAATAAAGATTTTATCAAGATTTAAAAAGATTTTTTCTGTCTTTAACAATATTTTCTTTTATTCTTAGCATGCTAGAGGATACCTTGAAGCCTACAAGCAAAGTTTATTAGACATTTCCTGCTTGAATTTTGTTCAAAAACTGATTAAAGCCATGGCATGAACAAGCCAAAGCTATAACTATACTATTATTCATATTTCACCATTTGTCAATATATGTTTTTATTTGATGTTAATTATATTTTAAATTACATGATTCTTAAAGGTAAATAAAGAAGAAAAGTTTCAGGGCATTTGAGCACATATAAGGTTTATTCTTAGCAAATCAAAGCACTGAAAGTACTGAAAACCGACGTTTTTGGCTTATATAGATTTAACATGATTTAAAAGGTTTTCTGCTTCCCTTTCCAATAATTATATTAGTCTAGACCTGCTGGAGGATACCTTTAAGCATTTGAACAAAGTTTTTTAACATTGCTTGCTTAAATGTGCCCAATATATGATTACTTTAATGGCCTGAGTATGCCAGTGTCATAACTGTACTAATATATATTAGTACAACTTATTGTCATTATTGTAATTTGGAGTGATCATATTCAGCATGTAATCATTCAATAAAATACACAATTACAAAAAAGGTTCAAGCCAACTGTAAATATATAAGTTAATTCTACCTAATTAAAGCACTGAAAGTACCAAAATATGACTTTTTTATTATAAAGGTTTTAACACAATATTCACAGGAATTTATTTTCCAATCCATTCAAATTTACTTATAATTGTTATACAATTGAATAATTTGAAACTATCATATGTGCAATTTTTAGTGTTGCTTACCTTAGCTTTTCTCCATAATTGATTAAAAAAAATCTGGTAAAGGGGAGCTATTGTGACAAATTCACTCCATTTGTTAAGTAATGTCTCACTCTTTTGCCAGCAATATTTGTTATTTGGTTTGTACAATATTCTGAACGTCATGATTCAATTCAATGAACAGGTGATTCAAATTCATAAAAGTTTCAAGACATTTTTGAAGAGAACAGGCTTGTTTGTTGAAATTCAAAGCACTGAAAGTACCAAAATATGATTTGCACATTATAATCTTGAATTTCTTTTTCAATTTACTTTTATTTCCTTATATGAATTACCCTAATTGCATATCTCATCCCTTTGTCAGTAATGTTAGTTCTGTGGTTTGTTCAATATTCTGAACATCATGATTAAATCTAGTCAAAAAGTTATTCAGATTTGAACTGATTTGTGTATATTTGTTGTATTCATTTTGTTCAAAGCAATGTACCGAAAGCTTTGAAATCTGGCAAAAAAGTCTTTTACCAAGGAATTTTTTTCCCACTATGAAAATATCCTACATCAATTAGTGAAACAGGTCAAAGAGGATTGACATAATACAATTAGCATGTCATGACTGGTTTTCATACACAAAATGGGCATCATATCTAAATTGATATATAAATGGGTGCTAAATAGTAAACCATTCAATCTCTTAACATTATAACCTTATAACGATACCAGTTGACAAAGCTTAATGCTAATTCAAACTGATGGTCATCACATACTCTTTTATAAATGTGGTTTGTAAAATGATATTGGAATATGGTCAATGACTTTTCCTTCGTCTTAGAGAAAAGATACATCTAGAGTTTCTGTAAACATCTCTTTTCCAAAGCTTCTCTTTGTTTCCATAAAACTTCCTTCATGTATTGTCTTAAGCCTCAACATCGTAAAAATTGCATTAGAATTACAAATGAAATGAAATTTAAGTTAAATCAAATATTAAGTCATGAGCATTAACATTTTGATGGAAAAGGACAGGGGATTTGAAAATGAAAAAAAATGTGTGAGAACAATGAGTCAAGCAGGTAAAAAAACAAGAATTCTATTTTCACAAGGATTTTGTTTCATCAGTTTCAAAATATCAACAGTATTGCAACATAACCTTAGAGAATTTCATCAAACTTTAAGTGATTACTAATTTGCACTCTGTATGATCTTTATTTATATATACATTAATTATATTATCAAAATTGGTAAGAAACAGAAAACAAACACTTATGTTAAATTCAAGTCATGGTGGACATCCTGGACGAGAGCTTTATCGTATTTTAATAGACCTTTTTACAGTATTTTGCATTCAAAATCTGGCAAGAAGAGGGTATGGGGAGGCCACAAAAAATTATATTAGGAGGTTTAGATTTCACTATGGAATTTGTGAATGAACAAAAAGCCTCAAATATATATCTCATTCACACTTACCAAACTGACAATGTTTATGCTCATCTTACAAGATAATATATTTCAGAAATTAAATAAACATATCTTTGTTAGATTGAAGAGTAAATTGGGGTGATCTGTGTGCAATGTAAGCAAAAAAAAAATCTTTATGCTAACAGTGCTTATGTCCACACACAAAGCATATTAAAAGGATTGTAAACTGAAAAATCTTCAATGAGCCATTGATAAAAAATGATTTCTGCACATACATTTTAAGAAAAACATGTGACTTTTTTTAAAAAAAATTGTTTGTGAGCTCTTTAATAAGTATCAATAGTATTAATTTATAGCTGATGTAGTCATCATTTTGATCAGCTTCTATATAAATGATAATTTTTCATGAAAAAGTTTCTCGAAAGGATTCATATAAACTTAAATTTGAATACTGATATTCAGTCTAGCTATGCAATTTACTGGACCTACCAGGTCCCTTGCTTTTTATATGCTGGAAAGGGTGGTCATCTTCCAAAAATATTGGCTATATGCCTTAAGACACAGAAACAAAATATGAATTTTCTGATGAAATGTTTTTTACAAAAGCAAATTTTGAGAAACAAAAAAGCATTCAGTAAATCAGAAACAAGTTTGCAAAATGTAACAATGTGAATATCCATTGGAAACATAACTTTTCCATTAAGGTTTGAATATTGTAAATAATCAAGTCCACTTAATGGACAAAGAGTTGGTTAGAAAGAATTCCATTTTACATTCAAGAAAGCCCATGTCCCCATGCCCCCCTTCTAGACTCACACAATTGTGATAACTGTCGTTAGACTAAAGAAAAATGGATTTGACTCTTAAGAGATTAAAATTTGGTTTCTTTTTTATCTTTGACATTCAGTGCTTTCAGTACTTTGATCTATAAAAAAGTAATAGTTATGTGCTTTAAAGCTTAAACCATTCAATATTTAGATGACAGTGAGTAACTGCTTTAATTATTAGAAACAGTGATTAAGTGCTTATGCAAATTAAAAAAAACCCCCGCAAAATCTAGCTTTTGTCCCATTTTATCTATACTTTCATTATGCATAGAAGTAAATCTATAATGCTTTTATATCTATACCTAAACTAATATAAAGCACAACTATAGTGGACACAATCTGACACCGGCATGAACTTTTACAAGGAACGCAAGATATAAAAGAAAGCAAAAGGGATGTTCCACTTTTAAGAATGAAAAAGCGTATTCCCTATGTTTGAACATGTATATAAGCAAAGATATACAGTCATTTCAGTTCTTTGATTAAATCTATGAAGATGCAGTTTACTCTCAAAGCTGCCACAGTTGATACCTTCAATAATTTTGAGTTGTTAAAGTTGCCTCAAAATGTATTTTATTCGTAGAAACTTGAAAAAAAACCAAGTTTTCCTTTCAATTTATCTACGTAAATATGTAATATTCATTTAAATGCACTGGCTGACTTAAGCTTTAAAACCAACAAATACAATAGAAATCAAATGACAAATGATACAAATTACCTTCAGGCAAAATATTGTTTAAGTTGATGGGAAAATATAAGGAAAAAATCCTCCTTTGGTCTGAAATGACCTATTGTCTATGGTTTAATCTCTTATATATGAACCGATTTCAGTACTTTCAGTACTTTGATTTCATTAAAAATTATCATAAAATTACCCTAAAATGAAATTTCCCAGCAGAAAAATATTTAGTGATTCATCTAGAACCAATTCCTGCTCAATTTCATGAAAAGATAGTTGAATATACCATTTCAAATCCAGCTCATTTATTCTTTCATAGAAAAAGTGCACTTGTTGACCTTTGACCTCAATAACTCCTAAAAGCCCCAACAGCCAAATTACAGACTTTAAGAATATACTCGTTAGACATTGGGCTTTCAAAAAAAACATAGTTCCGAAAATTCCCCCTGGGGGGGGGGGGAGGGGGGTGTATACTGGCTCATAGTCTACAAATATGTTGCCTATAAAGTACTAAAAAAGTTTGAAGATTTGAAGAGGTGTCCTAACTTTTGACCCTCTAAGATTTCAAGACAACAATCTGACAATATATTCAGACAAAAAAATGTTCTGTACAGTGCAAAAAAGGGTTTGTTCTAAATTTGAAACATTGACTCAGTTTTTTACCTTGACTGAGATTTCATGAAGATAAACATTCTGATCAAATGTCAAGACGTTTGATTAAAACATGTGGCCTCGAGGGTGCACACAATGTCTTTTCTTAGATTTGACACCTTGACCTTATTTTCGACATCACTTGAACAAATTTCGAACTTCACCGAGATTTGATGGAGACAAATATTGTGACAAAGTGTCAAGGTATAAAGGCCAAAATTGTGGACTCAAGAGAGCACACAATGTATTTCTTAAACTTGACCCTTTGATTCCATTTTGACCCCACTTGGCCTTACTTGAACTTCACCGAGATTTGATAGAGACAAACATTCTGACAAAGCGCTTGGGAAAAATGTGGCCTCTAGAGTGCTAATAAGGTTTTTCAAGATTTGATCCCTAGATCACATAGTTGACCCCGCTTGACTCAATTTGAACTTGACCGAGAGTTGATTGAGGCAACCATTCTTACCATTCAAACAAAGTTTCAAGACTTTTTTGCCCAAACAAATAGCCTCTAGAGTGCACACAAGGGTTTTTTTTTAAAAAAATGTGTTCCATTGACCCCATTGGCGATCCCACTTGACCCAATTTCGAACTTAAACTAGATTTGATGGTGACATTCATTCTGACAAAGTTTCAAACCAATTCGGGCAAAATGTGGCCTCTAGAGCGCCTACAATGTTTTTCATAAATGTGACCCCTTGACCCCATTTTCGCCCAATTTCGAAGTTTGCCAAGCCTTAGAGGAGACAATCATTCTGACAAAGTTTCAAGAAATTTTGGCTTACATTTGACCTCCATAGTGCACACAAGATGTTGAAGGACACCGGACACAGCCCGATCACAATAGCTTTCTATGAGCATTTCTTAATCAGTTATAAGTCTTGCGTAAATTTCAACGAAAAAAATGAGATAATTAAAAAAGGACGTCTACTTACGAAATGGTAAGAGTATATGTAGGCGTAGTCTCAAAATCAAGCGTCGTGATTCCTGCTGTGTTAACAAGAAGACTATTACCAATTATTTCGAATTCATTAGACGTCCCAATAATAGCAAACGTAACGGAACCAGTATGTCCAAATACAGAAGCGAACAGGTCAATAACAGTTGTCCCTGGCAACGATTTCTCTCGTATCATGGCGTTAGACAAGGCTAAGCGGATTTGGGCATCACAACCTAGTAAAATAAACAAGATGCTGGAATAGCCCTGAATCGCGTATTGAGCTTAATAGGATATAGGATGAATAAAGATAAACTTCAAGCAAGTTTTAAAAAGCTCGACCCAAGCAAAATCGTTGAAATATTTTGTGATCTTAATATTAATTAGTAAATAGGTTCTATCTAGCATCCTACATATTTAGTATCCACGTCCGTATTTGGAAGGCATATCAATAAACCATAAAGACTTTGTGAGAAGTTCACCCAATTAACATTCCCTTTATTTTCTTATTTTGGAAATTGTGTATCAGGCAACTATGTTTGATACTTTTTACCCTTTGATTTTACATTTCTACATGTTCAAGTTCAAATGAGTTATATGGTATTTCCCCGTCTTTATATTATTAGTTGTTCCTACTGTCTTAGAAAAATGACAGCCTCGGGTTTTGAGTAGGGAGAGTTTTATACAATGTTGAATTGTCGTGAAAATGTTTTGTTTATTTAAAAAAAAATACTATACCTTTACGGAAAAGTACCTTTTCTTTACACAAATGTTTAGAAATAGTGATTTCAATCTGCATTTCATTCATTTAATATAGTTGACTAGTCAAGAAGAACAGAGATACAGGAAAAGGGTATGTAGGCCTTGTAATGATTACCATGGATGGAAATACTAGAAACAATTTGGGAAACTGGTTTATGTAATTTTCTTTTCCAAAATTTTATGTATATGTTCAATGAATTATTGAAAAGGTCATTCTGCTCATCATATTGTATTAATAAATCTTATATGGATATCTGTTTCTTTAATTCATTTAGTGTTTTCCTTACAATATACTGTAAACAAATGTTGACCTTTTCCGTACTCCGTTATCCAAGTTTCCCCTTCAAATCAGGCTTATCTGGTTAATTAGCATAAGGACTTATAATAGGACAATTCAGATTTATGAGGATAATATTTGATTAATTAAAAGCCATATTTGACTCTTGTTACAACATAATAAAGACATGTGTCATGAGTGAATCTGATACTAAAGCTGACCTTATGCCAGAAATTACCCCTATGCATAAGTTTTGGTCAACATTATGACAACCGTACAAACCAATCAGAGGCTTTGGAAGGTCTCGTTTAGCTATTCTGATCCTGGCTGACAGGAATACTGTCAAGTGAAAATAACAATTCCTGGCAACTGCAGCCATTTTGCAAGGAGCGAATCCATTCAAATGCAATTATTGCATTCAAATAATCAATATAAATAATAGTGCAAAAGAATAGACAGAGCACACCAAAACATAATAATTATTGATACCTTAGACATTAAACAAATCATACAGAAAAACTAGCATTTGACATTTGGAAAATCTGAAGTGGCCAGAAATTCAAAGATTCCCTCCTTTCTGACTAAGGTTAAGATAGTGGGTGGGGTACTATTTCCAAAAAGCACTATCTCCTTACAGTACCTCAAAAATAGTGTATTTAAATTTTGAAGTTATCATCCTTTTCGGCGGATGAGTTTGTGTCCGATCTGATTTTCCAAGGCACCACAAATTAAATTCACGCATTTTACATCTTCTTAAAAAATGAAATTGTCGAATTTAAAGCAAAGCAGAACGATAAATTAAAATCTCAATCGGAACATCGCTTGGACTTTTCCGTAGAGTAGGTTGTAACTCGGACGTAAGTGTTATAATTTTGGGCCATTTATGTAATTCGGTTTATGGTGGTACTTCGGTAAATACGTTAGAGGAAAAACACGTTTCGTTTATGTTCTCTTATGTAACGAACATTGAGCGCAAAGTGCACGTCAGTCTGTACGTCCGCCTGTCAACAATTTCTTTAATCATCTTCTCTATCACTGGGCTAATTTAGATGAAACTTGGCAGGGATGTTCTTTGGGTAAAGCTCTACTAAAATCGTTAAAAAAATAATTCCATAAAAAACCCTGTTTCTATGGTAACGGAAATATAGAATTTTTCCCGATAATCTTAGAACGAAATTATCTCCACCTAAACTACTGGGCCAATCAAGCTGAAACTTGACAGGGGTGTTCTTAGGGTGTAGGTCTACCAAAGTTGTTTAAAGAATTCAATTACATCAAAAACTCTGGTGGCCATGGTAACAGAGAGGTTGAAAATGAACAAAAATTAAATAAAAAAAATCAAATTGCAGAAGGAAGAAAATTAAAGTCGGGTTCTTTCTAAACCGCCCTAATGTGCATCAAACAATTTCTGGTATTTATAACATTGTTGACAAGTTATCAGTTGCTTTACTCATGTAAGCGATTGAATTATTGAATGGAGCGCTGAGTGAGTGATTTGGATTGATTTTGATCAAGATTTGCGTCAATTTCACAAAGTTAATAACTGTACCATATTTCCCAATGTATTTTGAATTTTGTATAACATACATTGTAAGCTCACCTGAGCATAACTTGCTCAAGGTAAGCTTTTGGGAAAACCCTGAGTCCGTCGTGCAACGTGCGTAGTCCGTCGTCAAAATCTTTAAAACTTCTCCTGAACCATTAAGCCAATTTTAATGAAATTTTTTCTGAATGTTCCTTGGGTGAACTTCTTTAACACTTGAGCGCTTAAGTCTGATTGTCTCTCAAATATTTGCGTGGCATGTTTTTACTATGAAATCTCTGACCGACATGTCCTCAAGAACTATTGGGCAGATTTCAATGTAACTTTGCCTGAATGTTACTTTAATGTTCGGAAAATACGGAAGGATTTGTCCATAAATGCAGACGTAGCAGGGCGTCTTATATTTTCATTATGAAATCATTGAAAGACATCTCCTCCTGAACTCAATGAAAATTTTGCAGAGTGCTTCTTATGTGATCATCGTCTAAACTGATTCGCGAAATTCTAATTTGTCCATAGATATGAGCGCGGCATTGCACGGCATGTTTTCACTATGAAATGTTCGAACGACATCTCCTGAACCATCGGACCGATTTCAATAAATTTTAACAGATTGTTCCCTTTGTGACCCTCTTCATAGATTGACGCGAAATTTTGTTTGGTCCATACATATGGTTGTGGTATTTTCCTTTCTTCTTCTTTTTTAATAAGAATTTTTTGACTGAAATTTTAAGCACTGGACCGAATTTAAAGAAACTTTCTTGGTTGACCATCTCAAACAATTGTTTGTAATTTTTTATTGACCATGAATATGGGCGTGACATTTTTCAACTTTGAATTCATTTAATAACATCTTTTCTTTATTCATTCGCCCAATTTCAACAAAACTTTGTCAAAATGTTCCTTAGGTTGCCCTTTCCATAATCTAAAACCTTTTATTGAAATAATTATTAGTCTTTGGATAATGGCATGGTAGGCATTTTTCACCTTAAGATAGTCGAAAGATATATAATCCTTAAGTATTTTCACTGAAACTTTACATGAATGTTCCTTGCTTGACATTTACTGGATCATCACAATTCAGGTGATCGGTTTATGGCAATATTTGCCCTCTTGTTTTAAAGATATAGTCTGGGATTTCGTGCAAGCATTACTGCTCGGAAACAGAAACTTTTTAAAGATGTATGAGCATGTGCGTGAGATTGCCAACAATTTCAAATATGTGCAAAGCAAAGACTCTAACCAGCCTGTGCATCCGCAAAGTCTGACCAGAGTATTCACTGTGCATTTAGTATTTAGATAAGGTCTCAAAGTACCTGTAGACCATCAGGTAACTTTATATTTACAGTATGTGCCTGTCTACACTACTCAATGTTTGTACCTCATGAGTATTTCAAATTGCTGAAAATGTCACGCACAGACTCATATGATCTGTTATCTTGCAAATAAACACACTTTTTTCTTGTTTAATGAATAATTATATTATAAAATATCAAAATATTTTTTTCGTATTTAGAATTCGGATTAAAACAGTTGTACTGACATTTACGTAAGTTTTACTCATAACAGGCTCATGAATAAGTTTTAATTATTGCAAGAAACTACATTCCAAAATATTTCGTAATGTGATGGCTTTTATTTTTATATAGATTACACGTTGAATTTGGTGCGGCACTCCTAAGTAAAGCTGGTTTGACGTAAAGGTAGGATGTTTTGGTAACCAACTGACGTTACTTAACTTTAGTATGATCAATGTATTTTTTTTTTTTTTTTTTTTTTTTTTGCCCAGGCAGAGCAGAGCCTAAGTATCGGATCGTTGCATTTAAGGTTAAGGAAAACAGGCTTTGATAAATGTTTACTCCTTCTTTACAGATAGTCGACACATGTTACTTGAAACGTAAAGTGGTAGGTGGTTATCCAATCCTTCGTAACTTCAGATTGGACACGCTGAAGTTACGAGGATTAGCATTCCCAACAATGAACTGTGTTCACTTTCATTTGGCAAATTAATCGATTGATTTATGATACTATTGTTAACAAGCATTTCCGATTCTTGCTGACAAACGTTAAAAGGAATCAAACGTTATAAGAGAAAACAAATTACGAGGGTTGTCCAGGAATCCGTGAACGTTTGCGATAACTTTTATATTAAACGTCTTTTGAAACTGAAACCTACAAGTAATGTGGATTAATCGATTTTCTTTATTCTGGTGTAATTACAGAAGTAAATTTCCAATACTCTCGAAGATATGAATCAAAATGTGACACTAGGAAATGGGTGTCGGCACATCATATTAACGTCGTTTAATGATACACGAAACGTCGTTTCGAAACTGAATTATTCTTATTATCAAAGTAGCGTCCATACTGGCCCCCATTGACTTTTACTAAAAAAGAAACCTTAGATATATACTATTGCAATGCATTTAATAAAATATTTGATTTAAACAAGATTTTCTCAATCTTTTGTGTGGATACGCAATATTGTATATTTTGTTTTAGCGCGAGAAGTGTTGGGTGAAGTGTTTTTTTTTTTTTTTTTTTTTTTCATAAAATGTCGTTATATTCTAAGACATTTTTACTGTATTACTCTCACAGGAAATAATTATTTGGGTTTGTTTTGAATATCAAAGTATTGCATTATTATACCTGAATTAATCGAGACAAACCAACAAAAGAAATCTGAGATTACCGAGGTACCTCACCCAAATCTGTCTTGATGCCAGTCTGGCAGAAATAAGGGCTTTTTTGGTCGGACCTTGATTTGGAGTACATAGAAAACATTTTTACCAATTTTAAAAGCTGAGGCGGCCTTCAGCTTTAAGAATCCATCGGATGACACCTTGTCATCCTATAGTATTTCGAGAAATCCAAGATGGCGTCCAAGATGACTATCAAAAGCTCTAAAATGGCTAATTCATTGTATAAAAATCTTTCTTTTTGCGTTCTTTTGCCAAAAATCTTTGTTTAGCTTAATAGGAATTATACTTAAATCATTAATAATGACGGTCAATTTTCATTCAAAGTATCGAAATTTCATTGAGAATGGCAGCAAATACTTTACATCCGACAAGTTTTATGTAAGCATGTTTTTCAATGGGATTCAATTTCAATTAGTTGTCTGAAGAACATTGAAATTATAAAGTACTGAAAGAACTGTAAAAAGTGCTCTACCAAAAGCTTAAAAAAATATCTAAAAAAAATTAAAATTGTTGATAACGGCAATAAAATGTAACAAAAAGTCATTATTCAATGGAAGGTCTATACTACAATACGATTAAAACTTAAAATATTCTGAAAAGATGCTGAAATAAAATCAAAGTACTGAGAGTACCAAAAACCTGGCAGCATATACTCTGAAAATGGCGCTTCTTAACACGAGTTTAAATTGCAAGTTTTAGTGTTTTTTTTATCATCCGGATATAACCAAAATGCTTTTGTCATCAACTTGTATTGTAATTTGATTGTATGATAAGCAGGGAGAAAGTAAATCCAAATCAAATTACTGACAGTACTGAGAGACAATCGGTAAAATTAAGAAACCCTTCTATTAAATAGATTTGATTTTCGTTATCAAAAGCTGTGTTCTAACAAAAACAAGTGCATGTCGTATTGCGATGCAATACAGGAGTCCCCCACCGGATAACAAAAAATCCTCTCTTATAATATACCTCCTACTTAATAGATCTATAACTGTAAAAGTTTAAAGTTGCAAGCACTTATAGTTTAGGAGATATGATCGGGACAAGAATGTAAGACTAAAAAACAACAAAGGGCAATAACTCTAAAAAGTGACATGGCAGAGAAACAGTTCTTCTACATGACACTTGTCCTTGATAAGATCTATCAGTGTACTAAGTTTGAAGTTGCTAGCACTTATGGTTTAGAAGATATGATCCGGACAAAAATGTAAGGGTAAAGACAACAAAGGGAAATAACTCAAAATTTGGGCGTGGCAGAATAACAGTTCTTGAACATGACCATTGTCCTCAACAAGATCTATCACTGTAAAAAGTTTGAAGTTGCTAGCACTTATAGTTTAGGAGATATGATCCTGACAAGAATGTAAGGGTAAAGACAACAAAGGGCAATAACTCAAAAAGTGGGTGTGGCTGAGTTACGGATCTTGAACATGACACTTTGCCTCAATGACATCTATAAGCGTACAAAGTTTGAAGTTGCTAGCACTTATAGTTTAGGAGATATGATCCTGACAAGAATGTAAGGGTAAAAACAACAAAGGGCAATAACTCAAAAAGTGGGCGTGGCAGAGTAACAGTTCTTTAACATGACACTTCTCCTCAATGAGATCTATAAGTGTACAAAGTTTGAAGTTGCTAGCACTTATAGTTTAGGAGATATGTTCTGGACAAGAATGTAAGGGTAAAAACAACAAAGGGCAATGACTCAAAAAGTGGGCGTGGCAGAGTAACGGTTCTTAAACATGACACTTCTCCTCAATGAGATCTATAAGTGTACAAAGTTTGAAGTTGCTAGCACTTATAGTTTAGGAGATATGTTCCGGACAAGAATGTAAGGGTAAAAACAACAAAGGGCAATAACTCAAAAAGTGGGCGTGGCAGAGTTATGGATCTTGAACATGACACTTCTCCTCAATGAGATCTATAAGTGTACAAAGTTTGAAGTTGCTAGCACTTATACTTTAGGAGATATGATCCGGACAAGAATGTAAGGGTAAAAACAACAAAGGGCAATAACTCAAAAAGTGGGCGTGGCAGAGTAACGGTTCTTGAACATGACACTTCTCCTCAATGAGATCTATAAGTGTACAAAGTTTGAAGTTGCTAGCACTTATACTTTAGGAGATATGATCCGGACAAGAATGTAAGGGTAAAAACAACAAAGGGCAATAACTCAAAAAGTGGGTGTGGCAGAGTAACGGTTCTTGAACATGACACTGCTCCTCAATGAGATCTATAAGTGTACCAAGTTTGAAGTTGCTAGCACATATGGTTTAGAAGATATAGCCCGGACAAAAGCGTGACGGACAGACGGACGGACGGACAGACGGACGGACGGACGGACGGACGGACGGACGGACGGACAGACAGACGGAATCGAGCAAACCTATAGTCCCCCAACCGGTAACCGGTGGGGGACTAATAACAACTTTTGTGTTTAAGTTAATGTTCAGTACCAATTCAATAAAACATGAAGAACTGAGAAAAATAACACCAAAATATTAAAGATATTGAAAATGGACTATGTCAATTTAAAGTAAATGCAACGCGGGGAAAAATGACATATACTGATCATCTTAAAGAAAAGCACTTACACTACCGACGGTTAAGCAGTAAGCAGTGCAAAGATACTCTAGAACTGGGAGACATGCAGTTAAAACTGAAAAAGTTGAATACAATGAACATTTAAAAATGAATTTGTGGTGAAGCATTACACAATAAAAGATGTTTTAGGAAGAACAGACCATTTTCAGCATCACTTGCCTGAGGCCAGCGAGCTTTTGTCATGGCGGAGTGTCCGTCGTGCATGCGTGCGTCCATAAACTTTTTCTTGAAATATCTTCTCCCAAACCAATGAGCGGAATTAAACGAAACTTGGAAAAATGATCCTTGGGTGACCGTCTTCTAAAATTGTTCAAGAAATTTTAATTGACCCCCCCCCCCAAAAAAAAGGGCGTGGCATGGTGGGGCGTTTTCAACCTTTAAATCTTTCAAATTCTCATCCTACCAAAGCATTAGGTCAATGAAACTTGGCATGGATGTTCCTTGTATGACCATTTACTTAAACTGTTCAAGAAATTTTGATTAGCCCATTAATATGGACGAGGCAGGCGAGGCTTAAATTGGGCCCGAAACCTTTGAAGGACATCTCCTCCTGAACCACAAGGCCGATTTCAACGAAAGCTTACCAGAATGTTTTTTGGGTCCATCTTTCCAACAATTGCTTTCGAAATTTTGATTTGCCCATGTATATGGGCATGGCAGGGCGAGGCTTATATTGGGCATGAGATTTTTGAAGGACATCTGAACCACGTGACCGATTTCAATGAAACTTTAGCAGAATGTTCCATGTGTAACCCTTTCCAAAAATTGCTTGCGAAATTTTGATTGGCCCATTAATATGGGCTTGGCAGGGCGGGGCTTATTTTGAGCCCCAAATCTTTGAAAGACGTCTCCTCCTGAAACTACTGGTTTGATTAGATAGGTTAAGGAATGCAGGTTCATGGTTATTGAGTATAATGGTGCAATGTGGACCAGACCCAGTCAATTATAATGAAATAAGTCTTAAGAGATTTCAAAGTGTTGTTTTCATTCAAAGTAAGCTATATTAAATGAAAGTTTAAAGATATTAAAACCATTGGAGCGATACAGGCCCTCTTGGGCCTCTTAATCTTCTTTCTGCAAAGATAAAATCTTATATAGACAAAGTCAAGTGATTTAAAAGTCAAAATTATCATAACAAAGCCAGAAAAATGTCATTACTTTGATAATGAAATTGCATGGTAGTTATTATTAAAGTAGTGCTTTGTAAATACGTTCTTGACAATGTCATACTATATAAATACTTTCAAAATAGGCGCATAAATTGAAATAGAAATAAAGGCAAAATTGCACTGAAATGTATGTAGCAATCAAAAAAGCTAATGTATCTCAAATATTGAAGATTACGACTTGCAAAAAATAAAGATTACTAAAATACTCGTACTCTAATACCAATGTGAAAAATGACTAGTTCAGTGGTACATATTTAAACAATAGGATTCTCGGCTTCTGGGATAACGTTTGCAAAATCTGTATTATCATAGAAATAATCATTAACATAATTTAGTTTAAGTTGTTCGACAAGAAATATTTCAGATTTTGATAGTATTGATACAAGCCGATGGGTTAAGGAAAGGAATGATATCTGAATTATGTCTGAAAACCCTCTTGATTTGAAGATAAAGCTGGAATTAGATGCAGGGCTTAAAGACGTTTCCATTCATTTTTTATCACCAAGAAATAATTACACTTAATGAGAAATGATAAAATCTAAGAGTTCTCGAATTTTTACATGCATTTTTTAGCTCTTTAGAAGCAGTGAATGACTGAGGTACCAATGTACCATTTAGCACAGATAGACAAATGACAGCTTTACAATTGTCTTTACAAGTTACGAGTTACGTCTCTTGAATGGATGCACGGTTTTACGAGCTGAGAAAAAATTAAAAATATCAACGATGGGAGATAGTCTGGTGTCCTACAGGATGAGAATTGGGTTATTTATCATGCCGAAGAAGTGTAAAAGTCGAATAAAGACATTAAAAGTGAGTAAAACCACCATGAGTTTGATTAATCGAGCCACGCTGTTCATGACCTTGCTAACAACACTGGGATAGGATGTGGAATTGAACCACGGTCCACCAAAGTCACATCGTCAAAAAACATTAGATTTTACTGGGGCGGCTTCAACTGGCAGTTTGCAACAAGAAAACGTGGCTCTTATTACGAATAGTCCCGTCCAGCTTCCAACAACAAGCAGAAAAACCAGGCAGAGTGATAATAATGAACTTTTGACCTTCATGCGAGAAATGAAAATTGCCCTTAAAAATGACCAGGCTAGCTTAAATAACAAAGTGACTGAAATGAGCATAACGGTACAACAATTAAAGCAAGAAAATGCCGAATTAACCACCAAAGAAAACAGTGAGATAAAAGGAGAATTGTCAAAAAAAACTGCAAAAGTGGATAAACTCGAGGGTCATTCTCGTCGAAATAATTTGAAGATTTACGGTGTGAAGGGCAAATATGACGAGTCATGGGAAAAACGGAACAAGTTACTAGAGAAATTTTGCGCGATCAACTCCACATGAAAAATTTCAAAGAAATTGACATTGAAAGGGCTCATCGTCTTAGAGGGAAATATAAAGACTATTATCCTATCATAATAAAATTTTCACGCTTCAAAGATCGCTGTGTTGTTCTTAAGCAATCTAGAGATCTGTTGGATAGAGAGTCGGAAATTTCGGTGCAAGAGGACTTTACGGATGCCGTGAGAACGAAACGTCGTGAACTCGGAAAACGAATGATCGAAGCACGAAAAAAATAATGAGTACGCTAAAATTAGCTTTGATAAGCTAATAATAGATCAAAGCACTGAAAGGACTGATGGTGGACGTTTCTGTTCGCATACTAGAGTGATTTTTTTTCCATTTGTGGATATGGGGAGGAATTTTACATGTAAAATTACGATGAAAAGAAAAATGGCCTGACCCAAGTTTGCATCTTTTTTCAGATATACATTCTAAACATATATCGTCGATCGTCAACCAAAGTCCTGTAATTACAAGGTTTTCATAACTTTCGGCATTATGCTGGGTGTAGTTTAAAGAGTGATTGTCTGATCCATTGGGTATAAAAGGAAAGAAATGACAATTAGATTATCTAGGTTATTATTCTTATTTTGTAATGCAAATTGATTCTCCGTAATCTCATAATAAAAATTATGATTATGTTGTTATCTGCTTAACAAGAGGGCCATGCAAAAAAGTCATGATTGCAAATATGATTTGTTAGAGTTTAAACAAGAAAATTGTGATTAAGGCCCTTTTTCCACTTGTGGTGTCCGTGGTCTGGAGGTAGAGCGTCGGCCTCTTGACCCAAATGTCCTGAGTTCGATTCCCGGGAGCGGCCATCGATCTTGCTTCTTTCATTGGCCCACACATTCGACGTGAGTACTGTTGAATTTTCCAGGAAGCAAAGTCGAGATGGATTAATTTAAGTTGTAAGAACTTGTTTCCCAATCGATGTGAAATAAATAGGTATAGACCAAAAGCCCTTTTTACCATGATATGGCATGGATCCTTCCCATTTTCAATAGGGTTCATACTTTTGAAACACATGCTGACCAAGTTTCAAAAAGATTGGATCATATTTGTGGCATCTAGAGTGTAAACAAGGAAATTGATATTAAGTCCCCCTTTCCTGTTATTTGGCATGCCTCCTTCCCATTTTCAAAAGGGGTCGTCCTTGTTACCTGACAAATATTCTGACTAAGTTCCATGATAATTGGACCATATTTGTAGCCTCTATAGTGTAAACAAGAAAATTGTCATTAAGGCCCCTTTTCCTGTGATTTGACACGGAGCCTTCCCATTTTCGATAGGGTTCATTCTTGTGACCTGGAGAACATTCTGACAAAGTGTCTTAATGATTGGTCCGTATTTATGGCCTCTGGAGTGTAATCACTTAAATTGTTGACGTCTGACGACGGACGACTCACGACGGACATCCTATGATCACAAAAGCTCACCTTGAGCACGATGTGCTCTGGTGAGCTAAAAAATTCTATAAAATTATCATTTTTTCTTCGATTTTCATTCTCAAATAAAGAAAGAAAAGATAAGTGTTTATATACACAGATAAAAAATTGCAGAAACTCGTTTCGAGATTGGCTGTGTTGTGTTGAAAGTGAAGTAAAACCCCTCTGCATAAACCTTTATCACACGACCTGAATGTACCCCTATTCATGTGTATTCCGTAATTTCCATTAATTGGTCATTGTTTTATAAACATAAGTAGTGTCAGGGCGTGTGGGGTACCATTCCAGAAATTCCATTCACCAAGTGACCTCCTATAGACCATTGGAAAAAAGGGGCAAATTACTCACTCTACCTGAAAAGTAGTTCTACGCAAGCAAAACGTTCACCTGATCTCAGAATTGCATTTGATTTCGCACTTAAAAGATGTCTTTGAGGTTTCAACAAGTTAGGAAGATTCCTTGTTTCACTCAATTTTTGACATGCATAGTTGTCAGACGGATACAATTCTTGAAAAAAAAGTAAATTGAATCTAAGTGAGCAATGCTGTTTTGAAAACCTATTAACATCTGACAGGATAGTTCTTACATGGCATTAACACTGGTGAACGTAAACGTCCACCAAAAATGAGGTCTTAAAATATGACGAATTCAGCGGAAGTGTTGTCCGAGTCGGCTTTGTACGAAGATGGAAACAAACGAATGAAAATGAACACGTGCCACCCGTGCAACATGATATCAACTTTACTCAATCACAGGACGAGGATTCCGATACAACCATTCAGGACAGTCAAGCCTACTAGATGTCAACGCCCATATACGGACACAAATATAAACATATCATCGTGGAACATACGTGGCTTAAAACGAATTGTAAATTCTAATGATTTCGAGAGTTTTCTTATTTCATATGACATTATCGGGTTCGTGGAAACATGGGCAGATAGTATAGGTGAATTTTCAGATTTTCTTGATAACTACACTGTATTTGTTTCGATCCGACGTAGACCAAAATTTGCCGTTCGAAATAGCGGCGGGGCATGTTTATTTATAAAAAATAGCCTTTTGAACAACAACTTTATTGAACGCATTTATTCGGATATAACAGATTCTGTCGTTTTGTACATAAAAAAGTAGCATTTTCGATTGTATGAATGATATTGTCTTGGTTTCCATGTTGCTCCTGAAGGATCAAAAAGGTATAGTTTAGACCAAGGAAATGGGATTACAAAATACTCGGCGAACTAAGTGAGCGATTGCGTCAACAATATCCAAATTGTTACCTTTATGTCATGGGAGATTTCAATGCACGCACCATGGATTTTTTGGATTTTATGCCGAACGATAACCTAAATATTGTGTTCAATTCGGAATTAGATTATTGTTCTGATACTTTTGAAAAGTCGGCAATAATAAAGAGAATGAAACTTACAACACTTTTAGTAAATCTTTTGTTGAACTTTGTTCCTTAAATGATGTGCATATTTTAAACGGCCGCTTATTCGATGATTTTGTTGGCAATCATACATGTACTGCAAATAATGGCAAAAGTGTGGTGGATTATCACATTGCCTCGTCGCCTATATTTCCGTGCGTAAGCTATTTTACCGTCCTAAACAGGGATGACTCCGACCATTTTCCGTTGCAATGCAATTTGACTTTCAAAGGGGCAAGGGAGAAAACCATGCAAGAACAAAATGACAAAACAGTTGAATTGTTTCCCTTGGATCGCTTTGTGTGGCGCAATAGTGATTAAACCAATTTTATAACGAAACTGTCTAAAAATATACAAGTGTATTCCAATGTAATTAGCAATCTAATTGATAGTGATATTAATGAAGCAATAGAAAAAATAGTCTACATTTATAAAAGAGCTGCCTTTACCACGAAGAAAGTTAATCAAAGGCTCCGGTGTATTTCAGAAACCGACCCACCCTGGTGGGACGAAAGTTGTCGTAAAGCTTAAACTTATAAGTACTCGTTGCTGCGAAGATTTCTAGTCACAAATAACTAAAGGGACTTCGACGAATATATCAAAGCACGTGATTCTTTCAGAAAGATTTGTACTCAGAAGAAGTACAATTTTCTGCATCAAAAACGCCAATTACTAGTAAAAAATAGTAATAGCCCGACCGAATTCTGGCGTACGCTCCGTCATCATACTCGCAAAAATCAAACAGAAAGTACTATAAATAAACACAATATCGGTAAATGGTTTAATCATTTTAAAAATCTGTTGAATAAGGATAATCAATTAAATATAAGACAACATTTCGCGATGATGGAACATACATGTCCGACAAATGAACATGATATAATCCTAAACTCGCCCATTACACTTGATGAAATCATCTTAAGTATAAGTAAACTTAAAAACGGTAAGGCTTGTGGGAAAGACGGAATACCTGCTAAATTTTATAAGTGTTCTTTTCATTTAATATCACAGATTTTGTTACAGTTTTTAATAAAATCTAAGCAAATGGTCAAATTCCTAATGCATGGTGTGAAAGCGTGATAACACCAGTGTTTAAAACTGGCTCACGTGTACAAGATTTTTTCTGATATTTTAAATGACAGATTGTATGTATTAACAGAAAGATTCGAGTTGATAGATGAAAGCCAAGCAGGGTTTAGGGCCGGTTATTCCGTAATTGATAATCTTTTCAGATTACAAAGTATGATACAAAAATACACGTGCAAACCACGTGGCAGATTCTATGTACTTTATGTTGACTTTAAAAAGGCATTCGATTCTTTGGTGCACGAAAAATTGTTCAATATTCTATACCAGAGGGGGATAGGGGGAGCATTCGATTCTTTGGTGCACGAAAAATTGTTCAATATTCTATACCAGAGGGGGATAGGGGGTAAAATTTTCAAGGTTATGTTATCAATGTATTCCAATCTCCATGCCTGTCTGCGTCTTGATGATAAAATTTCTACTTCTTTTAGGTGTAACATAGGTATAAGGCAAGAGGACATAACTAGTCCAATAATCTTTAATCTTTTCATTCAAGAGTTATCGGCTTTGATTAAAGGATCGTGTTCTGGAATTTATATATCCGAAAACGTCCCATCTATTCCATGTCTATTATATGCAGACGACGTTGCTCATTGTGCCGACACAGTTAATAATTTACAGCGATAATAGAATAAACTTTCAGAATTTGCACCGAAAATAAATTAGAAGTTAATCTAGATAAAACAGAGATCATCTTAGAAACGGTGGTCCATTAAGATCAAACGAAAAGTGGAATCTCATTGGAAGACCAGTTAAAATAACTTCAACATATAAATACATGGGTCTTTTATTAACCCCAAAGCTATCATCGTCTGCAGCAAAACGCAAACTAGCTTCTCAACAAAAAAATCCATTATGTCCATGAAATCCTATCTAAACAAATTTGGCCACTTCATGTATAAAGAATATTTTAAGTTATTTGATTCGATGGTTTTACCTATTCTTACATTTGGGGCAGAAATTTGGGGTTTTGAGTATTCTGAAATCATTGAAAATTTACAAATACAATATTGTCGTCATTTCTTGGGTGTAAACCACAGTGTAAATAACAGTGTAGTACTATCAGAATGCGGTAGATTACCCTTATGCGTCACGTATATGACGAAATTTGTAAAGTACTGGTGTAAGATAATACGCATGGCAAATCATTGCTATCCAAAGCAATGGTTTGAAATGTTAAAGACTCATGACGCGTCAGGAAAAACAAATTGGGCAACAAGAATCAAAAACATCATTTTTACAAACGGCTTCGGTTATGCATGAATCTCCCAAGAAAAAGGTGATATTGACTTTTTCATTAGACAATTCATATTAAGAATTTCAGATGGTTGTGTTCAACATTTACAAGAAAACATAACTCAACGCGATGTGACCTCTATAAGCATATATCTTCTCTTTTAAACCCAGAAAAATATCTATGTTGTGATATTCCTTTGAATTTGAGAACTGCATTAGCAAGATTTAGGTGTTCAAGTCATAAGTTTAATATTGAATCAGTCCGTCATTTTAACATAGATAGAGAAGACCGAATATGTCATTACTGTTTAGTACATTATTTTGGACTCAAAATAAGCCCCGCCTTGCCACGCCAATATTTATGGGTCAATTAAAATTTCGCGATAAAAAATCCAAAAGGTTTCCCAAGGAACATTCTGGTTCAAAATAAGCCCCACCATACCACACCCATATTGACATATCAAAATTTCTCGTACAATTTTTGAACAGGGTTACCAAAGGAACATTCTGGTAAAGTTACATTGGCATTGGCCCAGTGGTTCTTGGGGAAATGTCGTTCAAGGATATCGGGCTCAAAATAAGTCCTTCCCTGCCTCGCCAATATTTATGGATCAAAATTTCGCGAACAATTTTGAAAAGGGTCACCAAAGGAACATTTCGGTAAAGTTTAATTGAAATCGGCCCAGTAGTTCAGGAGGTGATGTCGTTCAAAGACTTCGGACTCAAAATAAGCCCCGCCCTGCAACGCTCATAATTTTGGGCCAATCAAAAGATCGCGAACAATCTTGGAAACGAGTCACCCAAGAAACCTTCTGGTGAAGTTTCATTCAAATCGGCCCAGTGGTTCAGGAGGAGATGTCGTCCAAAGACTTCAATTTGAAAAAAAGATATCACGCCTTGCCACGCCCATATCTTTGGGCTAATCAGAATTATGCGAACATTCTAAAAAGATGGTCCCCCAAGGTATTTTAGCAAAGTTTCATTGAAATCGGCCCAGTGGTTCACGAGAAGAAGTTTTGAACGCTGTGCTCAAGTGAGCTACAATAAGCAGAAACACTCATTTGTAAGGAAAAGTGGGTATTTTTCAAGTCTTAATTATTGCTTTTTACAGTACTGTCAGTACTTTGATTCTTATTTCAATGTTTTTTGGACAACAAGCTCAAGTATTTTAACATTATTTAGTTTAAAAAATATAGAAAAGGAAACGTTTGAAAAGCCCGGTCCCACAGCCAAACGGACACAAAACGTATGCTAAACGGACACGACACAAGAGTTAAATTTCCATACGTTCTCTTTCGTTTGTAAATCTGATAATTGTTGGGAAAATTTACGAAACAGAACGGAAAATACCGGACGCGTTAAGTATGTAGCCGGGATGTTGAGTCGATGTTCATCGGAAGCCTTGCGGGTAAGATTGAATGGCGGATAAGAGGGATTATCGGGTGCATTTGTGACGTAAACTAATAGCGGAAAGAGCGGATGCATAAAGCATTGGACGTATGCATAACGTATGCTGAGCGGTCACAAAACGAACACAGTGCGAATCATTAATTTTTAGGTGATGCATACGCTATCATGCTTAAATACCCGTCTTTTCCCCTTTTATATACTTTTCGTATCTTATCGTACCTAATAAATCCACGCTGTGTATGTTTTCATCCAAAGCGGATAAGAGTTCCGAGGATACCCTACGGATGGATTGAGGATGTAGCGGAAGTTTAACAGATGCTATCGGATACGTAGCGTGTGTTCCTCGTATTGAATCGCATTTACACCGTACATAGCAGAAGAGTTTATCCGCTGTACAAGTTTTGTGCAGTCTTGGACACCATTTTGGATTTCTCAAAATGCTTAAGGATGACAATGTGTCATCAGAGGGATTCTTTAAGCCAAATAGCTCAGCTTTTAGAATGTGTAAAAACATTTTCTATGTACTCCAAATCCAATCTGCCGGACTTAATTGTTCACTCGCGCGACTCATGATCAATTTCCTATCAAACTATACACTGTTTAAGTACTTATTCTAAGTTTCTGTTTATCCGTTGATCAATGCGTTCTGCGACACTCGAAAACATCTTTTATTACTTAATCGAGGCTGCTCGCATTAGTTCTTCCTTAATCGATTTTTTCCTACCGTCTTTCAGTCAATTTTAACTTTGTACATATTTTATCAATCATATATGTGTTTGTTCCTCACACAAGTATGGTCATCCCTCATTTCGAAGTCTCCTAAAGGTATTGATATGTCTTATTTTGCTAACCAGACCAATATAAATGGTTTATTGCGCCGTACGTTCCTTTGACGTCACCTTTTTTGACGCCGTTCTACTTGCACTTGGATATAAAAAAAACTTTAGAACTGCGCACTGTGTAATGCCATTTGTACGAAAATAAATAATCTCCAAAGTTGACTGCTTTCAAAATGTTAGTTTTTTAACAAACTCCTCGTAAATTTTGAAATAAAACACGTTCAAACATCTACCATATAAGATACGTCAATAACAAATTAGGAGTACGTCGACCAAGCGTGTCTTTAATAGCCGTATTTTTAACATGAAAATATAAAAGCCATAAAACCTTTATCAATCTGTTGCAAATTGACATGTTTATTCAACTCAAGAGTTTTACTTAAATCAGACGCTCGATTTTCACCCGCTAAGAACTGTTACAACGGACAAATACCTCTGCATGAAAACATGTTAAGGATTCGCAATGAAAACAGTCACGATTTCCGTTTTTTGGAAAACAAAAACGCTACCATTTTCAAAATAATATGTGATATTTTATCAATCGAATGTAAAAAAGACAAGTATACATTCTGATAGTTCGCATAATCATTTACTTTCATATCTTATCCTGCAAATAACTAGAACTTTGAAGATTAAAGGAAAATTTAAGCACTCTGTGTCTTTTTCCAAAGTAAAGCCATTAAAAGCTTTTAGATTGCGTTTTATACTGGAAATTCATGCAATCTCAAACGATAATTCCAATTGAATAAATTGGTAATAATTTTCCTCCCAATTTTCACAACTCAAAATAAAAAATCGAAAAAATATAATATAATATATGTTACGGTGCATGACAGAGAGTGTTACAGTATAGTAACTACATCACTGATAGAGGTTACAGATTCTTATGGCAAACATCTCTTTTGTTTTATTTATTTGAATGGGATTTATTAGCTATTCTAGCTATGATTTTCCGTCTGTCTTCATATCTACCCGTCCGCCCGTTTGTAAACTTACACTTATTTTCCCAAAAGAGTCCACAATCTCTATCCGATTTGCTTCAAATTTTCACATAATGATTATACCAACATCAGAATATTTTTTGCTCGAAATCAGTTCGAAAAACATCAAAGGAAAAGGAGCATTAAGGATATTTAATTACAATATACTCGTTATAGCATAAGAGTCCACTGCTTTCGTCCAATCTGTTTCATGCTTACACAGAATGATTGAATTAACATAAGAATCGGCCCTTTCGAAGTTATGACAGGTCCGTCAAGTACCACGAGAAAATTGACGAGAAAATTGACATTTTTGGAATTTATTTAACAAAAATCTCCGCTATCGAAATAGAGTAGACAGTTTAATCTAATTTGCTACAAACGTCAAATAACTTTAGATAGATGGTTTCCCCTAAAGTACTTTAGAATAACATGTGACTATATCGTATACAGCCATTGGCTTTACAACTTGCAAAAAGTTCAAGAAATGGTTCTAAAGCGTTCTAGAGCACTTAATGTCAGTTCAAGTACTAGTTCTAGAACTAGTTCAAGAGCTAATTCGACTGTTCTTGAATTGCCAATTAACGTTCTAGAACGTCTAAGAACTACTTCTTGAACTTTTTCGCAGGGAAGGAGGTGGTAGAGCGTCCCAGACTCTCGTGGATGTCCTGTGAATTCGAAAAGTTTAAAGACTTTTGAAAATGTTTAATCCATTTCGATTTGGGGATTTTAAGCTTACACTAACTTGACAAGATCCCTTTCATTTAAAGCAGGTGAAAGTTGTACGATGATGATTAGACTACCATGTATAGGCATTCGTATAATTAACATTTTAGAGCGCTTTCTTATCCTGAAAGTAAGGCGGATATGATTGAAAAGAAGGAAGGCATACTGTTTTTCATGAATTAAAAAGGATATCAGAGTGTTATTTAAGATACATCGTATAAAATGAAGTTTTGGGACTTTTCTTCCCTTCTACCTCGTATTTCGCAGTAAAATACTTAAATATAAGATAACTCGGATTTCGTTGCGATTTCTTTTTATGTTTTTTAAAAATCCTGGCGTCAAGAAAACTGGGATTTTTGTATGCAATATAAATGACAGAGGTTGTAACGCTGTAGGGAAGAACTTGTAACATACCAAAAGAATTAGACAGAGTCCGTAACATGCATATAAAGATGAAATTATTAGGTTTCGAAACAGAAGACATTCCTTTCAGGTAACGGGTATATGAAAGAAGGCTGAGGGGGTTTTAATGCCAAACAGATAAAACGTTTCAATATTTCTTCTTTCTGATCTAAAAATCCAAAAAGAGTTAGATAAAACACTGATTTTCGATCAAATTTACCTCAAAATTCTTTTTTACCGAAATATCAATATTAAAAATATTTCGACCAGGATTATTCATTATCTAAGAAAGGGAATAGGAATATTTAAAAAGTCTAACGTGTCTTCTGGTTATACAAATAATGTAGAAACCGTCATGGATTAAAAAAAAATAGCAGACGCCTTAACAGTTTTCATTGTGAATCCTTAACATGTTTTCACGCAGATGTATTTGTCCGTTGTAAAAGTTCTTAGGATGTGATTTTTGAATAATCGAAAAAGTTAACGAATTTCTTGGACAACCCTCGTACTTCACGAGTAAGCCATGCCTGTCTTGTGAAAAAGAAAAAGAATAAATGATTTAAAGTCTAACTCCATTCTAACGTCGTTGTTGTTGTTGTTTTCTTCTTTTTAATTACACCTAGCCTTATTTCGAAGCTAGCACTAGCCAAGTGGTACAGTCGTGGAGACTTTAACCGACACATGTGTGTGTATTGAACACGCAACGTTTCGAAAGTCATAAACTTTTACTGTGTTAACCGAGGTTTCATATTTTTTAAGTTCAGACGACCGACCCGAGGACCACGAAAGACGACGTAGTAATCTAAAATGTGCATGCGGAGAGAGGACATCCATGTGAAAGGAGTTCTCTACCGTTAGAAGTAAACATCATAAAATGACACCGTTACAAGATCGGATTACACTTGAGAATTCTTTTTATCTTATAACTATACAAATATCCGTATGATAACATCTCGTATGATATTTTTTATGATATCACATAGTTATTTTTAGAACAATTATATTATGCAGTTATTTTTAGAAACTTGCATTTCAGTTAGAAACATCGACGAAAACAAGACAAAAAGAGGTTATAAGATAAATATAATACGTACTAAGTGTATTGTATGAAAAAATATCTAACTCGGTTGTGAGAATTGACAATTGTCTCGGCAGAGCCTCGACAATGATCAATTCTCCCAACCTCGTTAGATATTTTTTTCTGATACAAAACACTAAGTATGTATTATATATTTAACGTATCAGTAGATGTGACCAACTTTTGTAAAACATTATATCTAAAAGAACAAAAGTATTTTTTTTTTTGTAAAATAAGTCAGTCCCTATTTTTACATTCGAGCTGTTTTGCACTACTTTTCAACGCCGTTCTTGAACCCAAAGCACCGGCCTGACCCAGGATCACAAGTATCGAGGCTAAAAGCTAAAGATAACGTCACATGACTCAAAACAGAGGTCATTCGAACGAGATTCCAGTTAACTTGGGTCAATTCCGATTTCCATATGAACTTACCCAATGATTTCATTAGAAAACACCGGTTAATATTGTGATGAATAATGATTTCCGAAATGCAACGGAACTATTATGGATCCACTACCTTAAACTGTAAAAAAAGACATAAATGTTACCAAGAAATCGAATTAATTATATACTTACAAGTAAGCAAAAGAATAAAGGCGCCTAAGAAATAAGACCTTCGATGTGAATATCCCACTCTTCTGCCCCACAAACCCATCCTTCATCAAAAGAAACCGCACGCAAACTGTAAATCTGTGTTTGATGAATGAGTAGTCTTGGTTGTATAAATACCCATTTGACGAATAGGGGTGTCTTTGGATATCGAAAAAATGTGCATGAATATATTGTAGATAATTTTGTCGATTATAAAGGACAATCGTCTAGTTATGTAATCCATACATGCTCAATATTATTTATATACAAACATATATTCTTTGGTTTATCGAGAAATACCGGAAGATTATCACTTGATAACTTCATCGCCAAAATGGTGAAATTATCAAAAATATATTCTGAAGTCATGATTGCACTTTTTTGTAGTGATCATGTTTATAAATTTGTCCAAAAAGTTCACATTTCGTTCCATTTTTGCTTTTGAATTGAAAGATATTAGATAGTCATTTCTTCTTCCTGTGAGGTCGACAAATGTTTCACTTAATGTAACAAAAAAAAACAATATTTTCATTTAACCCGACTAGTAGAAAAATTCAAAAGGTACCCTGAGTAAGATAGCCATCTTGGCTTTATTTAAGCGGTGGGTGCCCGATCTGAAAGCAGTGCAGTTTGTTTTCTAGGAAGGGGGGACAACTCTACGCGCCCAAATTTTGATTATCTACTTTTATATATGCGGCATTTTAGAGACATGGCTCAAAGGTCCTATTTTCTTTAAAGCGATGAATTATTTTATTCGTTTTATCAACATATCACACAGCTCTAAACATACTGGAGAAAAATAGATCAAGTTTTTCATATTTCTATTACCGTAATTGCTCTGTTATTTGCGCTGCATTAAGTTTTCAAATAATAGCATTATAAATTTGCGTTTGAGTGAAGGGTTTGATTGTAATGAAATCTTAATTTCAGCTTAATACCATTCCAAAAAATTAATTTCTGAATATAGAATGGTTTCAAAATATTGATTTTTTCTATCTAGTTAATGTTATTATTTTCCGCGTGTAAACACGATGGGTGATGGAGGCTGTTTAAATGTAAGAAAATGTAAACATATAGTAAGACACGTCGTCTTATACTAAACATTTGTCATAAGCAATGTCCATTATTCCTTATTTGGAAATGATAATTAGCAAATCAACGGATATGTCATCTATAACTTAAATATAACGTGATTTGTACTGTTATAACTCGCCTGCTTATCCCAACAACTTCGTTTAACAAGGCTTTTTGATTGGTCTAAATATGTGGATATGGAGTTCATCTTAGAATAGATAAAAACATTTATCAATTATCTGGTCAAACGGATTTGAACAAGGAGAAAAAACACCTACATTTTATATCCTAGGGAAGTAAATGTCTTCGACAAAATCAATTTTATCAAATTACTCAATTTTAAACTAAAAAGACTCACTTAAAAATCATAAACTCTTGACTCGGCCCCTGTCCAAATCAGAACTTTTTTGGATAGACAATGCGGTGTTCTGTTAAATACAGACACAAGAATGTATGACAGACTGAGAGTTAACATGTAGACGGACGGGCAAAATCTTTATTTTACATCAAAAAATTCTGAAAAACGAAAATATTTATGGGGTTAGATGGAAAATATGATTTGACAAGAAAAAATACGTTTCAATAATTCGATTCTGAGATTTTTGGCAAAATATTGGTCCATATGGAAGTCAAACGGACTATTAAGACTTTTTTAAATAACGGTATTTTCTAAAGCCTGTATATTTTGCACGATTCTGCAATATTGATGGGTACCATATCCATTCCCCTAAAAGTAATAGAGGAGAGAATCATAGAAAATGATTTTTCTTTCCTTATATTTTGCTTCTTGTTAAAAGCGTGATAGGATAGGATGAATCCGTAAAACGATCCTTGTGTGTCGATTTTAATACTTAAAAACCTTTTTCTGTACATTTTCCAAGTTTAATTGACACTTTTAGAAATAATTATACCCGTTGATAGAGGAGGGATAACATTTTGATGCTGTGCCTACATCCTTCAAGTTAAAGGTTATTGTTCAAGTAAAATATCGAAAAGTAACATCTGGAGCAAACATGCATCATTTATAAATGAATTCGGAAATCATTTGGCACAGTTGTTCTCCAAGTCTGCTTTTTTTATTTATTTGTTTATTTATTTATTTTTTGATCAGGTGAAAAGAAAGACTGTTATGAGTGGAGGTCATTTTTTTCACCTTTTACTAATTAGTACTAGAATTACCTCGTATCAGGTTTTGTAAGATTAAGATTAAAGTTATATTATTGGAAAGAATATTACTTTCAGGGCAGAGGTTATTTCCATATAGTTTGAAAATCATGATCATCTTCTAAGAAATTTAAATATGTTTATTTCAGAAAAATTTTACAGAAATGGTCATTAAGTGATTCTTCATCAAACTGAACGAAATTACTGATATCAAATTAAAAACATAGCTTGTATTGAAGGAAATTATTTCCAATATACCGTAAATTTATGGAAATGGTTAAAAAAAACATTTTTCAAGATACTTTCGGTTAGATTTGTTCCAGATATTGTAAGGATGATACCAGGGTGGTCATTTATTTGATTTTAAAAACTAACGAATAATTCCCTTATCAAATAGGGATATAAATGTTAATTTTTAATATTTTTTCTCCTAAGAAGGTGCAAATATGTTCTTGATTTATTTTTATGATTGTGTGTGGGACTTTGAATGTCTTTGCAGAAGAGATGCCTTTCTTGTGAGGATTGATAGATTGAATGGAGTTCTGCGCCGCTAAAAGAATATACAATATTCCATCAAATACTTCTGTAGGGAATGGAACGTGGTGTATGCAATAAGTTGCCTACGATGTGATAAGGTGGTCTATGTGGGAGAGACAGAGGGACAGTTGAATGAAAGGATGAAAGAACATTTGAGGTATATACGCTTTCAACACGAGAAACCGATAAATCTCCATTTTAAATGGGGGGGGGGATTCAAGCTCTGATGTGAGATTTAGGTTTTTAAAGAAGATGTACTCCGCAGACCGGACAGAGCGCCAAATCCATGAGTCAGCATGGATCAAAAGGCTACAAACTGTACATCCATTGGATTGCATCGCAAAAGACGCACAGTTCCACATAACGTTAGTTGACGCCTAATAATGAGCGGGAACGTCAACGTCGCCTGAACGTGAAAAAACGACGTTGACGTTATATCCTTCATGAGATAAAATAATATGGCTGTGTCGATTAATAGAGAGACCAGATAACAATGATATTTTAAGACACTGACATGTACCTTAAAAATCAAAGAAAAATTCAAAGAAATTCGTTTGAAAGTTTATGCAAATTGTTTCTAAAAATAGACTGCCTGATAACATGTCATATTATCAGACAGGCAGTATCAGGTCAATACAGGTTTCGTTGCATGATGAATATTATTATGTAGTAGAGTAAAGATTTAATTTTTTTTTGAAAAAAGGTATTTTTTGCTGAAATATTGAAATACAGAGTGTTTTATTACATGCGAGAATAACATTTCTAAAACGTTTTCATCTGTTAATATTACGCTTTCTTTGCATCAATCTCTGGTTGGTCTCAACTGGCACCAACATTCTTTCTTATTTTTGTCGTTCGGAGTTTAGACCCTTTTCCACCTGACGCGTCACAAATTAAAATTGAAATACAAGATCAGTCAGCCATACATTATAAAATTTTAAAGGACAATAACCTATTCACAAAAAAGGAGGAGGAAGTTTTAAATATTTAAGTTTATTGAACGAAGTTTTACAATAACTAAAGGAGCCCATCACCAAATTCCTTCTCCGTAATAAATTGCTGAAAGAACTTTCGGAAATTAATGAAAACGCTTTGGATTTCAACATGTAGTCCTATCAATAAGACTAACTGTTCGCATAAAATCTACGTTCCCGGGTCGTTTTAGGCATATATTAACAGACAAAAATCGGAGAGTTGACGGGAGATACGCTGATTAATCAGGAAATTCGAGAGTCGTGAACGCCCGGCCTTTCTTCAATTAAATATCCTCGATCTGGGTCTTATATAATCCAGAATTTTTCCCCTGTCAGGGCGATACCAGGTCGATGCACTTAGGGTCAAAGTAAATCAGCCTTTATTAATTATTATTGCATAAAATGTACGTTTTCGGGTCGTTAAAGGCATACGTTAACGAACAAAACGCTGGCGTTAACGGGGGAAAACTGCCTCGGTGGCCTAGTGGTAAATGCACTCGACCCGTGACTTGGAGGTCCGTGGTTCGAGCCCCACTGTCGCCGGGGTGTGTTTATGGGCAAAACACTTAATAGCCAGCCCCAGTTCATCCAGCTGTAAAAATGGGTAGCAGTTGGTTTAAGCCACTGCCTCTCTCTCGGGGACGTGAAAACATCAGGATTGAGCGTTCGAGAGCGATTCTATAAGCTTAAGCTTTCGTCGCAATCGAACTAAAATAAATTAGTATAAACTAACGGGGGAAAACGTGGGTTAATCAGTAAATTCACGTGCCGTTAACGCCAGGCTTTTTTTACTTAAATATCAAAAATACAACAATAAAAAGATCTAGAAGACTGTACACATTGATTAGTAAAATTCGTGAAAATTATTCATGTTCAATATTATCAAAGAGCATACCTAAAGACGTAGATCAAATTCCCGCGTAAAAATTATGAGTCGTCATAAGCCACGTCGGTATAAACAAAATGGACGGCGTAATGCACGATATAATTGTTCCGGCATATTCGTTAGTTTGTGACTAGTTTTATATCGATTCTATGTAATTATTTCGCAATATCTGTTTGAATTTATACTCTAATTTATCTTTTTATGCATTATTAGCGTCAATTCACATTTTTTCGGGCGTTAACATTTGCAGATATCCCTAAAAATGCTTCAACTCCCCCGTGCTTTGCACTTGGACGTTTAACCATTTTTCATGTCTCTGCAAATATTAACGCCCAAATAAACTTGAATTAACCCTACATTATTTACTCCTAAAGACAGTAGACATAATTGACATAAGACCTTAAGGCGTAGGTTGGAAACCAAACCCTCGCAACTTCAGCTTGTCGTTAACACAGTTATTTGCACGCGTTTACGATTATTGCTGACTAACTTTTCAATGAACCCGAAATATTTAAAATTTAACTCGCCAAATTACGTCACGGCTAAGCTCCGCCCTGCCAGTTCATTAATAATGTAGAATACTACAGTCCGACCGATTGATTGATTGGAGTTTTACGCGGCTTTCAACATTGTTTCAGTAATATCGCGGCGGCTGGAGCACCTAACAATGGTTTCCTGGTATTTTTCTCACCAGCGCAACCACCACATTATTTCCTAGCTTCCAGCTGCTATCTCACATAGGTCTACGATTGTCAACCTATTGGTGAGAGACAAATAGTCGGAAAGAATGGGTGCCGCCGTCGGAGATCGAACCCGGGACTACAGTGCGACCGACCAACATTGTAAGTGACGTCATGATTTGTTTATCATTTTATTGCTATGTGAAATATATAAGATTTAATAAATAGTAAAACACTTGAATGTGACAAGTGGGAAATTAGCTCAGGTAGTCAGGTAGTTCGTGTGTTTGAAAATACGTCTCCGACCTCTCGAAAGTAAAGTGATATTTAATATTGAGGTTCGAAACTCAGACTACACATTATTGCAAGTGTATTTTCAATATAGAAATATAGAAAATAATTAATTTCATTACATGTGTAAGAAAAACTTTTCGTTTTATATTGTTTTTCTTTTCTCTACTGACGTGTCAGTGTTTCCATATTTTTGGTGGACGTTTACGTTCACCAGTGTTATATAACGTGTAAGAACATTCCAGTCAGATGTTAATAGGTTTTCAAAAAAGGGGTGCTGACCTAGATTCAATTTACACTTTTTCAAGAATTGTATCCGTCTGACAACTATGCATTTTGAAAATGGCATGAAACAAGGATTCTACATAACTTGTTGATACAGTAAAGACAACTTTGAAATGCGAAATCATATGCAATTCTGAGATCGGGCGAACGTTTTGCTTGCGGAGATCTACTTTTCAGACCGAGTGAGAAATTTGCCCTTTGTTCCCAATGGTCTATGGCAGATCACTGAAAACTTGGTAAATTGAATTACCGGAATAGTAAATTCCCCTGACAAAACTCCTGTATATAAAACAATTAATGAAAATACCTGAATAAACATGATTATCGATACAAAGCAAGCAGGTAAAGAAAAGTAGTAAGATCGTGCGACAAGGGTTTATGCAGTGGGATTTACATTACTTTTTGAACTATCGACAGTCAATCCTAGACGAGTGTCTGCAACTTTTGTTCGTGTAATATAAACACTTACCTTTTCTTTCTTTTTTTTTATTTGAGTATAGAAATATCAGAACAATTAATTAATATCCTGTAAAAGAATGTTCAACCAGCTAACAATAGAATGTTAATTGAGACATCGAAGAATCGATAAGTGTTGCGAAAAATGAATAATATTTAGAAAATGTAATTTTCCATTCTTTCGTTTAATGCACAATGGAACCAGAAACCTTGTTATTACAGAGCTTTGGTGGACGATCACTCTCTCTCTCTCTCTCTCTCTCTCTCTCTCTCTCTCTCTCTCTCTCTCTCTCTCTCTCTCTCTCTCTCTCTCTCTCTCTCTCTCTCTCTCTCTCTCTCTCTCTCTCTCTCTCTCTCTCTCTCTCTCTCTCTCTCTCTCTCTCTCTCTCTCTCTCTCTCTCTCTCTCTCTCTCTCTCTCTCTCTCTCTCTCTCTCTCTCTCTCTCTCTCTCTCTCTCTCTCTCTCTCTCTCTCTCTCTCTCTCTCTTTCTGCCTCTCTATTTCTTTCTCTCTCTCCTCTTTTCTCCTATCTGTCTCTCTCTCTCTCTCTCTCTTTCTTTAGCATAGGATAAAACCAGACAACGTCTCACTGGTAATCTGTATTGACAAATGACTTAATTAGATTCGATGTACCATTGAAAACTGTTTTCACAAATTCACAAAAGGAATCACTTTGTGTACTATACTCAGTTGTGAAATTGTGGCCCGAATATGCGATTTTCATAATTGAATCGGTCTCACTCGAACAAGACATCTCTCTTCTTATTAATGTTCTTGTAAAAAAATCTTTCTCCAAAGTTGCCGTAGATTTATTACAGGACCGTTTCCGATTGAGGCTACTGGCATCGCGCCAAATTTCGTTTTGCGCAAAAAATTCTACTTATTGTAATGAATCGCTACATCATCTGTAATTAAACGTATTTCAAAACTTTGCCATCGAAAAAAATCGTTCATAGACCAAACAAATAAAAAAATCTGAAAACTCTTCTCATTTTCATTTGAAAGTGACATCAAGTACACAATGACGTCTAGTTTAAAATTCAAAGTTGTTTTTCCTATTTTCCACTTTTATTCGGGTAGACCGTTTGTGAGATAAGGACACCGTTTAGGGTGAAAATGGGCGTCAATGTTCTCCGTTTTCGGGACCTACAGGTTGACGTAAAGCCGCGACTTGCCTTTCAAATGTAACACAATGCATAAAATTACATCGATTCTACTTATAATTACATGTTTTGAATTACATATTCATTTGACGAAAGGGATAAATATCAAATGTTTGAGTTTTCATTTTTGCTAAGTATATGTACAGCAAACATAAAACTAGAAAAAAATATACTGTATTCTAGTAACGTATTCTACCTTTTTTTCTATTGTAATGTAATATCTAAGAACTATTTCGACAGGCAAAAAGGTTTAGGAATTCACAAAATCGGGTCAGGTTGGTTTCCTTTTGTCTTAATTTTACATGTACAAATTATCTTTTTGTAACGAATGGAAGAATCACTCTTGTATACCGACAGAAACGTCCACCATCAGTACTTTCAGTGCTTTGATTCTATTTTCAACTCATACACATGTATTCATATATGTCACAAAAATGGATTTCATGCGGGTTTTTTTTAAATTCTTTCGTGTAAAAATGACAATGCTAATACAATGCATCAAGTTTTGAATCTTGAATTAATGAAAAAGATCCATTCTTTTGCGCCGATACGAACACACGAAGCACATTACTTAAACTAGGGTGCGTTACCGACTGCGCTAATTACATCAGTTGTTTTAATATGGGTTGAATAACAATTTAATTTCAACCTTTCCTTTGAAAAGTAAACCAAAAATGACGTCACTTGCAATGTAGGGTGCTAAGTAATGGATCGTTGCACTTAAGGTTAAGGAAAATCAGCTTTCATCTAAAATAACCTACTTCCAAAGAGAGTCGACATAAATAACTCAAGACCTTAAATCCTGGATTGGTAACCGAATCCTCATAACTTCAGCTTAATCAAGCTGAAGTTACGAGGCATTATAGTCCAACCAGGGTATTCAAAAACGCGGGAAAATGTAGTACAGCCAAGAGTAGGGGTGGACTGAACTGAAATTTAAAAAGCGTGAGATAACGGTACTTGATTACAAATGTTATCACCTATATACTGGTAGAGTAAAGAAGCTCATCACGAAAAACACCTTTTTCTCCCTACCGATATTCAATGCTTTTTGTCGTTTCGTTTTTAGTTTCTTCGCGATGAAGTCGGTTTCGAATGCAGGTTACTTGCACTATTTGACACATAGCGTTTACCGATTTAATCAAAGGATGGTAAAAATGTCAGTAGTTTTGCGTTTCTTTGATCTTTCAGTATAGTCAGAGACCGTGACAGCAAAAAATTCGTTGGTCCCGATTTATCTATATTAACTCGTCGAAAGTCTGTTTGTAAACATTCGAATTGCGTGGTTTATTATTGATCTACAATGACCTGGCACTCATTAAATATTCCTTTTGACCCTTATTGTTAGTCGGTAAATGTTTCTTAATATAGACTTTTACTCGCAAAGTTAAGATGTAATAAATTGTATCACTACTCTTAGAGTATACGGAAATTTAGCGGTTGTGGTAAGGATGCTTTCCCACAACCGGAAAGTCACGGGTTCAAGCCGGACCTTGACCAGAAATATTTTTATTTCTTTTTTTTAGTAAAACACTTTTCTAAGTATCTCTTTTGATACTTCTGATATTTTGAACAGTATTGCATAAGACTACTGGTATTTGGCACAGAATCCTTACTGCCAGCCTGAGTTTGTTTAAAATTTGATCATCACAAAGTTATGCTCATAAATCATCTAAAATGATGATAAATTTTGCAATATAGATCTATATTAAAAAGATGAAGATGCACTTATTTCATTTGTGACGATATAACATTAAAAACATATAAGGGGTTTGGACACGTTAATCGAATTCCTGTTTAAGTATGGTTATGTTATTAACGTCAACAACTCGATTCTCTTCATATGTTATAATTCAATACCATGAATCAAAGAAGATATTTATTGAAACTTCTTTTTAGTACATGCTTACTAAATACTTAATATGTTTTTTTCATTGAGGTATGAAAAAAATCTACACTCGACCAGAATACAATAGTCTTGGTTGGTGCAAAGAACCAAAATTGAATGATATAAGAATAGAAAAAATATTAATCGACAGTGACAAAAAACAATAACAAAATAATGATAAAGGTAATTTAAAAAAAACGAAAAAGAAAAAAATAAAAAAAAAAACCCAATATTTTGATGATAATCACAATGATTAAAATATGTGTCTCTGTCGGGAATTGAACTCGACCCGACAACTTTTCGGTGGTCGGGAAGACGCCTGTAACCACTGTACTACCGCGTCTCTTTAATGTAAATGTGAAATAATTTAACTAAAACGGTGAAATGAAATTGAGTTACGCTGCGGGGACACTCGAGCACTGACGGAAGTTAATGAGTGCCAGGTCATTTTAGATAAATAATACCTATAGTAACCAAACGATGAAATGTGTTCACTCTCTCAAAGCACGTTAATCCTCTAGGTTTTAGGATACAGTTATTTGCACGCGTTAACGATGATTACCGACTAAAATTTGAAACTATCGCACTATTGATAAGTAAACTCGCCAAATTACTTCACAGTTAAGTCCCGCCCTGCCAGTTCATTAATTACGCAGAATATAACTCGAATACGCTAAAGATTGTGACTTGTGATTACAGTGCATCTGTATTCAATCGACGAGGAGTCAAAATACTGAATTCTATAGCCTGATTAATTTGACCCGACTTTGACCTCTGTGGAAAAAATGCTTAAATAACAACTACCGATATATATATTTTATCAATTAACAAAATGTACAATACATTCAATACCGTTTGTTATTCATTCCTATGAAAGCACGTGCAAAGCCGAGTGGGAATAATCAGATTTTAATTAATCTAAATAGCAGGGGTCAAATTCAAGTCAATAAAACCGCGCTATACTTATATAGGTAGATTTTGCGAGCTGTTAAATCAACTTTTTACTGTTAGATTCTCGCGTCATGTATTCGAAATAGATAAACCAGGTTAAAATATTATTGATCTACAATGACCTGGCACTCATTACCCATATTGATAGTCGGTAAATGTTTCTTAATATAGACTTATACTTGTGAACGTAAGATCTAAAAAATTGTATCACTACTAAAGGTGTATACGGAAATTTAGCGGTTGTGGTAAGGATGCTTTCCCACAACCGGGAGGTCACGAGTTCAAGCCGGTCCTTGACCAGAATTTTTTCTGTTTCTTTTTCTTTAGTGAAACACTTTTTTAATTATCTATTATGATGCGTTTGATATTTTGAACTGTGTTTCATAAGACACAGAAATCTTTCTGCTAGCCTAAATTTTATTTAAAATCTGATCGTTGCAAATTCCTGTCCATAAATCACTGAAAATAGTTGTTAATTTTGGAATGTATCTAGATCTATATTAATGAGATGATGACGCACTTTTTTTTTATTTTGTGACGGTATAAAATTAAAAAAGATATACAAAGTTTGAACACGTTAATCGAATTCCTGTTTAACTGTGCTTTTGTTATGAACGCCAAAAACTCGATTCTCATCATATCTTTTAATTCAATATCATGAAGCAAATTTTTTAAACTACTTTTTAGTGAAAGCTTACTAAATACTTTTTTTTACATTGAGCCATGAAACCGATCTTACACTCGAACAGAATACAATAGTCTTGGTTGGTGCACAAAACCAAAATTGAAAGATATAAGAATAAAGAAAATATTGATCGTTACTGACAAAAAACTAATAACAAAATAATAATAAGAAATGTAATTTAACCCTTTCCTGTTTTACAAAATTTTGGACCTATTCAAAGGTTTTGCAGACGAAAATTTAAAGTGGATTTAATTTGAAAAAATAACCATTCAGTAGGGTAGAAAATAGTGTGGAAAAAGAAGAAATTGCTTGTCATAAGCAATTTCTTCTCTTTTCACAATGTTTTCTCAATAATAAAATCACAGGCACGTAAAAAGCAGGGATTAAATAGCAAAGGGTTAAAGAGAAAACATTAAAAAAGTATGTTGATGATAATCACAAGGATTAAATAAAATATGTGTCTCTGTCGGGATTTGAACTCGACCCGTCCACTTTTCGCTGTTCGGGGAAGGCGCCTCTAACCACTGTACTACCGCGTCTCTTTAAGGAATATGAGAAATTTCATAACTAAAACTGTGAAATGAAATTGAGTTACGCTGCGGGAATACTCGAGCACTGACGGAAGGTAGTGAGTGCCAGGTCATTTTAGATAAATAATAACACATTAAGAAAATTTAAAATTTACCTTTTAAACCAACGTCATTGCTTTTCTTAAACGTAGGTTCACTATTTATCTTTCAGATTTCATTAGACAACAGATGACTAAAGGTCATTTTGTAGGAATGATGTTACTAGACCTACAGAGGGCTTTTGATACAGTTGACAACTCCTTTGCTATCATGAAACTGGAAGAAATTGGATTTGGAAATGATATTGTAAATTGTTTTATTACTGAGAATCAACGTACAGATAATAACAAAACTCAGTCTTCATTTGAAAATATCTCGTGGTGTTCCACGGGGGCCTTTCTTTAGTTCTCTCTTTTCTTTTTTGATATATGTGAATGATATGTATGTATAAAAACAAGCCTCTACATTATGTAGATGATTCAGCTATCTTAGTCAGAGATACAGACAATTCGTTTAATTTAATAGCCGTTGTATGATGACCGTAATAAAGGGGTTTTTTTGCTCGTGGCAAAAATCAAATAGCAAAATAAATATTGTACTGTTGTATGATGGAAGTATTATCAATTCTACTTTTTTTGTGAAATATAGTGGTGCAATCCTTTACCCACGTTTATCTGAAGAAAATACGGTAAGTTCTTTATTGCAGAAGGTAACTGCTACGCTGAAGTTTGTTTACCGAAAGAACCGAATTGTAGTTTCTGACTTATACATTTATTTATTCATTTATTTATTGGGGGGGGGGGGTTGTTGTTGTTGTTGTTGTTGTCCAAAAATGGACTGACAAACTTCTGACACTACAAAACAAACTTATTAGATTCGTTTTAGACTTGCACCAACGTTCACAAATCCTAAATCCTTCCAGTTTGTAAAAAGAGTTAAAGAAATTGCTCTGCTGCATTTTTAAAAAATAAAATAAGAAAAAAAGGGAACAGATCCAAAATAATTTAAGACGCAGTCACGTCCCATTAATTTGCAACAAGATTTAGCAGGGGCGGTTGTTTTGCTGTTCCGAGGGCCGGGACCTATGGAAGAAAGTCGTTTTCTTACATGAGCTACTGCCTTTGGAACCCCTGACGGTGGCAGGCATCCTTTCCGACTATTATCTTTAACCAATGGGTTGATAATCGTAGACCTATGTGAGATAGCAGCTGAAGGCTAGGAAAAGGCGTAATGGTGGTAGTGATGTGCGAGATACCAGGAATCCATTGATAGGTGCTCCAGCCACCGAGATATATCTGAGATTGATGAAAATGGCGTAAAACCCCATCCAAACAAACAAAGCGTTTGGAATCGCTCAACATCGAAAATTTGAAATGTAAATTATATTGCTATGTTTAATCAAAGTACTGGAAGTACTGATAAGTTGGAATGCATTCAAGAGACTATGACATCAAGCCACTAACGAAGCTGACGCATCCCGCCCAGGTGGTCTCGACTTTTGACTAAATATTCACCAAACCGCGTTAAAATATGCGCTAGGTCAGATGACTAGGAACATTTTGTAAAAGTTTCATCCAAATCGGTCCATAAATGGAGGAGGAGTTGCGTTCACAAGATTTTTCAAATGAAGGCCTTTTTTCCATGACACGGCTGATATTCACCAAACCCTAGCCAATAGGCACTAGGTCAGGGGACTAGAAGTTACTTCCAAATCGGTCCATAAATGAGGGAGAAGTTGTGTTAACAAGATTTTTTTTACATGAAGGCTCTTTTCCATGACGCGGCTGAAATTCACTAAACCGTGACTTTATACGCAATGTCAGGTGATTAGGAATATTCTGTGAAAGTTTCATCCAAATCCAACAAGAAATTTTGGAGGAGTTGTGATCACAAGAAAAATGGACGCAAGTAAAGACGGACGGACAGACACAGACGGAGAAGATGACGCCAATATACAACCGCCCAAGCTGCATATAAAAATGAAATCCGAGAAAATACTATGCTTGCACAGTCAAAATCGCAAAATTCAAGACTAGCCTTTAGGTAACGCAAATTTATGCGTAAATAAAACGATACATGTTTTTTGAAAGCCCAAATGTTTCTTGAAAGCCAATTTCAATCGTACGATTGCGATACGATCAAATTTCGGTCGTAGGGCCTTTCTAGAACGTGGCCCCTGAAGGCAAAACACGTGGGGTTGGTAAATTCGTTCAGATATTTGTTAAAAACAAAGGCTGTAGTCAACTTGTGATAATCTTAAATGATATTTAAAGGATTGCACAAGTGAATTTATGTCTAAGCAATTTTAAAGAAAATGGACAAAATCAGAAAGAGAAGATAAATGTTTGCCTATAGACCCACAATTTAGAGTGAGTGATCAAAGGTATATTTTGTCTTTACAGGTATAGACAAAATTGACCTTTGATCTATCACTTAAACTTGTGGATCTAAACCTTCATCGATCCTTGCTGCGACCACCATCAAGTGAGACTGTCGCTCGATTTGGAAATGGGGTTCCGTTTTTTAAGAGAAGTAATAAAAAGAGAATATTTGCTGGATCGGGTTGATAATACAGATAAATAATCTGCAGATTTTGCGCGTTTCTAATAATGGTTTACGAAACAATTAGATAAAAAACATTTGAACTACGGTATTTTGTTGAAGTGTGTAAAAAGTTCGTTCAGAACGAGAAACTAGACCTCTAAAAGTAGCTATAACATAATTCTACGAAAAACGGGTCGCAACGTTACCAAATAAGCAGATCACGTGATTGACTTGTGCCATTGCCACAATTCTACGAAAAATAGGTCGCGTATTACCAAATAAGCAGATCACGTGATTTGACAGTGCTGTTGTCAATAGCTTGCTTTATTGGACTTGACTTATCACATGATTTCCAAATATAGTAATGCAAACATTTGCTACAAGTAAATTCGTACGCAATTTTCAATAAATTTCGTTTAAAACATAAATTAGCGTGTTAATAATTTACATGAAGTGATAGTTGTGTAATTGTTCAACATAAATACTTCTTGATGAAATAAACTGTATGTCTATGTCAAGTTGAAATATACAAAATAGGCCCGAGTTTAATCACATCCTGTTCACGTGATATGTGTTATCAAGAAACCCGAAATGAAATTATCTTGTGTTCATTTTGCGGTTTTGTTAAATGTCCATAAACATCTTCTGGAGTCTAAGTGCTAACAATTTGTACATTTTTTTTGTTTGATATGTTGCATTTTTAAGTAAGGCTCATTTAATTGTGATACTTTAGTCATGTTCAGTATTATGCCTCTCTATGTCAGCCAAGTGCAACAAAGTCAAAGTCAAAATTCTTTATTTGGCATAAAACATTCAGTGTTTCATTGCCGTCAATAGGCAGGACATGTATTAAGACATTGAGAAAAAATACAAATAGAACATAGCAAATTATAAAATGAGAAAAGCAGATTTAAGTTTAAAAAATGTTTAAGTCTAAATCTATAATGAAGAACGTGTATTAAAAGCAAGATAAACGTACTTTGCAAGTTTGTTGATTACAACTGAAGATGTACTACCCATCAATTGAATAAACTTTTGCTTGGTAGGCAATCTGCAGTAATACCTCGGAAAAATTTCTTTTCTCAGATTTCTATATTTTGGACAGACCAAAAGAAAGTGGTATTCGTCTTCGATAGCATTCATCGAGCATTGTTCACATAATCTATTTGAACGAGCAATATTGTTATGTCGACCTAGTTCAATTGATAATTTATGGTCGGAACATCTAAATTTGCTTAATGCGCGTCTATGTTTATTGTTTATGACGTCAGATAGGTATTTTTCCATTGTTAATTCTTCCTTAAAAAGACAGTAAGAAGACAGTTTATTCGAATCATGAATATCACTTATCCACTTTTGCATATACTGATCATGTATTCGTTGAACTATAGCTGATACATGACCAGCATTTACATTAGTGTTATTCCACAGATAATGAAAACCTAGTTTATCTAATAATTTCTTAATATTATTGAACCATGTGTTAATATAAGTGGATTCATCTGAATAATAATCACACAAAAATTTGTACATTAGACTATCAGTTCGAGTTGTTATTTTAAACCAATATTTGATTGCTCTGATATTGCGGGTTACGCTTAGCGGGAAACGGCCGCATTCTCCATACAAAGCGACACTAGATACGTTTTTGTTTAGGCGTAAGATTCTTTTCAAAAACAGTAAGTGAATTTTTTCAACGTCCGGTGATTTATGGAACCCCCATACTTCTGATCCGTAATTCAAAATTGGACTTATTATGGAATCGAATAACTTTGTCTTATCTTTGGTATCAAATTCAACTTAATCAAAAAGGGAAACAAAGCGAAAAAAAAGGGCTCTATTCCCTTGTTCTGATAATGATTTTTGGGCTTGGTAGAAACTTGCATTACTTGATATTGTTACACCCAAGTAAGTAAATTTAGAAACTACATTTAAGCGATTTCCATTATAAAAAATATCAATATTCTCAGCTCTATTGCCTTGTTTAAAAACCATGACAACCGTTTTGTCGGAATTTACACTTATTCCCCATTTATCACAGTATAATTGCAATTGATTTACTAAATCTTGTAGCCCTTTTGGTGTGCATGATATCAAAACTGTATCATCCGCAAAAAGTAAGATAAATATTTTCAAATCATTTAAACTGAAAGCATCATCACCATTTAAAACTAAATGCTCGTACATATCATTGATAAATAAGATAAAAAGCAAGGGAGATAACGGCTCACCTTGCTTAACACCTGAATAGCTTTCAAAAAACTGAGAATAATGTCCGTTGTTGCGCACGCACGATTGAACTTTTTCATAGATCGTTCTAAGCATTTTAACCATCTTCGTTGAAGCTCCGTATTTTAATAACTTCTGCCATATTCCGTTTCTATAGACAAGGTCAAACGCCTTCCTAAAATCTACGAATGAACGATACAATTTCTTTTTTTCTCGTTTTACAACCTTTTCAATAATGCAATTCAAAATAAAGATACAATCAATCGTGATCCTTTTTTCACGAAATCCAAACTGGCAATCATTGATAACATTTTCCTTTGCAGCCCACTTACGTAATCGATTATCTAGTAAAATTGAAAATAATTTTGAAAAAATACTCGTTAATGTAATTGCGCGATAATTGTTAACATCTGACAAATCGCCTTTTTTAGGTACCGGGACAATAACTCCCTTGTCCAGCTAAGTGGATAAACATTTTCAGTGTACATATAATTAAAGAGTTTACATAAAAAGGGACCTAAACTCTCTTTGTATTCGATGAACATTTCCGGAAGTAGTTTATCTATACCAGCGCTTTTACCACGATTAAGGCAATTAATCGCTGATACTACTTCCTCAACTGAAAAATCTTTGTCTAATTCGAAGTCAAATTTATCACCATCGCCATTATTCCTCAAGAAATTCTCTGTTTCGTCATTACTAAAAACATTATCGTTTGAGAAAAGAGTTCTTACATTTTTGTATGCTCGAGTAGACACACGAAGTTCACGCCTAGCGGTCTCACATTCATGGTTAAACCACGGGTTATTGGATTTACGGTCACCTTTGTTTTGATAATTACTTCGTTGTCCAAAAGCATGTATTGCACATTGACAGAAAATGTTAGATAACTCATTTATGCCAGTGTCTAATTCGGTTTCATTTTTAATTATTCTATTTATAATATTTTCAACATAACCAATATTAGATACGAATTGATCGCAGTAATCTTCAATCTTTTCGTTTTTCCACCTAATTTGACTGTCCAAAGACGTGTCAATTTTACATTCATTTAAGGTATCAGTACCCCTTATATTCGTGAAAATTTTTAATTCAAGTTGAATTGGCGAATGTGATGAACATGTCTGTAAATCATGAACAATAAAATTATTTATAATAGGAAAAAGGTTACAAGGAAATAGAGCATAATCAATAAGACTGCATCCATTTGTAGACAAATAAGTAAATTGACCATCGGCTGCGTCATCTCCAACCCGTCCATTAACAATTCGCAGACTGCTGTTCTTACACAACTGTAGTAACTTCAGTCCGGAGCTATTAATCGACTTATCTAAACTCGCCCTAGAAAATTTATCAATCGGTAAAATAGAACACTCATTACTTTCAAAATACATATCTAGTACAGATAAATCATTCAAATAATCTAGCCTTTCGCCACACCTTGCATTTAAATCGCCCATAATACAGAAATCGCCGTACTCTGAGTATTTCGAGAGCTTACTACCCAACAAATCGAAATAATCAAAATCTGGCGCCTCATAATATCGCGAATTACTAGGAGGAACATATATGAATAAAATATAGAGGTCTTTATTCATATTGAAAAAAGTATGGTTTAATTTAACTATCATGTAACCATTATTATCCTTTTCCACAATGTTTATACCTGATTTTAAATATGTTTTATACAAAAAACCAATACCGCCATGACCTCTTTTCAGATTACCGTTCATACTCTCGGATCTTGGTACAAAAACCCTCTCATATTCATTAAGTTCAAAATGATCATACTTTGTTTGCCACGTTTCACAAAGAAATATCAGATCGTTACTCTTCGCTATATTCAAAAAATCATCATCATCAATCGAATTACGAAGACCTTCTATATTCCATGAAGCGATATTCAGCATCTGCCTTTCTCGTTCATATTAATCATTTCCCTTCGTTGGATCGTACAATTTGTTGTCTATGTAAAGTTTATCACGGACCAAAACTGCTTTCTTGTTGTTATTTCTGGCTTTATGCATTATTATAGGATACAGTAGCTTCCGTTTAGCCTGCACTTCTGGTGGGAATTGATCTGTCACGTTATAGGGTGAACCACGTAGTTTGACATGACGTAGAGAATCCTTTAAAGTATTCTTCGACCTAGTATCTTTAAATTTTACCACTATTGGCCTAGTTTTGTTATGGACTCGTCCACCTATTCTATGGGCTCGGTCAATTTCAATTTTATCCCTCGGGTTATCAATATTTAGTACTTTTTCACAAAAATTCATAACTTTCTCTTCACAATTTTCATGCAATTTTTTTTCACTGGGATTCACCGTTTTCTCTTCAAAATTGTCGGGTAAATTAATCTCGCTCGGGGGTGGGCTCACGTGGTTGTTTTCATAGCTACTACTTTCAAAATTCTCAAGGACCGTTAACCCGTTAGACTCGGGAATACCGAAAAACATCAAATTGTCCCTCATGGACCTGCACTTTAAATCGATAATATCATCTTTCAAATCCTCCTTTTCTTGTAATGTTTTCGAATTGATAACCTGAAGCTGTGAAACCTTTAACTCCAATGACTTAATATTTTCATTAGCTTTTGCTATGTCGCTGGTACAATCATCGTATTTAGAGCTTATAAAGGTCTGGCTATTTTCTAAATCCTCCAAAGTTTTTTCCATTGTTTCTAATTTAGTTGTAATAGAATTAACTTTTAATGAAATAGAGTCTTACTGATTAAGCCTCCCATTTATATTAACGAGTCGACTGTCCAAACTCTCGAGACGATTTAATATGGTTTGTAATGTGTCACTGCTACCTTGCTGTAATTGTGCATTATTCATCTGTGGTGTAGACTGGGTGTAGACTGGGGATATAGGGTTCATACCTATATAGGGTTGTGGGTACTGGTAAATAGGGGGTAATGAGTACGTATGGTTGACTACTTGGGTCTGGTTAATCTGACTGGCTGGATCGATGTTCTGACTGAACTGACTAACCGACTGGACTGACGCTTGGGTTTTGGAAATATTATGTTGAGTTAAGTTCATACCTTTTTGTGAGGAGTTCATATTGTTACCGTTATTACTGTTTTTATTCGTATTTTTGTTGGAAGCCATGTTTGTTTGTCTCTTGTTTTGTCCTTTGTTCTCAACTGGGGATATTTCGTCTGCTGTTCCTTTTTTCTTACGGCCTCCCATCAAATAATATGATTTTTCTCTTGTTCACTATGAATCACAAAACAGTTTCCTACTTGATATTCAACGAAGATTTCCAATTTAAACGTCATTTCCCCGTTTTTCATTATTTTGCATCACTGGAAAAATTCATGTCTGCTATTGTTGACACATGTCTATCATTTTATTGCCAATTGCGACGTATGCATGCTTGCGACGCAACGGTGAAATGTAATATAAAATGCAATGCATTTAATTCATAAGTGTTCGTGTAGTAAGGGTACGCAACTTCAATTTTAAAATAGTGCTCTGAAACAGTATAAATATAAAAAAAGTGCAGGTCCTTCCCCAACAGTATGGGTGGAGTTTTGCATATAAACAGACGGTTAGCCCTAAAAACACTTGCACTTATTTCGAAATCTGATTTTTCCATAAACGGTAAATATCATATGTAAACCAGTTTAACAAGATCAGATGATGAATTATATGCCCGTGTACAAAACTTTGTAAAGTCGGCCCTTTAATGCATGAAACAGGGATGTTGAGTGAATTTCATCGGAAGCCTAGAGGATAGGAGCGGATGACAGCTACACACTGCGACACGGGTGACGTCATTTTTTCCAACCGGAAGTAAAGCGTCATATACCCTAGCAAGAAACCGTTAGGGTATAAGTGAAGTAATTAAATTTCCCACGTCCGGTCCATATAAACAAAAGTTCAGGGTAGTCTCTGATTGGTCAAAATTGATTGATCATTTTTCTTTGTTTGCAATCTGTCGCTGAAATATTATCAAAAAAACCCAGTCAAATAGCCATTTTTAACATATATATTTCTTTGAGGGGCCGGTAAAAAAGAGGCGTGGTAAGGGTCATCTAAAAATGGCCCACAAAGTCGAAGAGAAAAGGGATCATGCCATACCAATTTTTATTTAATTCCATGCGCGATTGAATGGCCCTCAATTCAATGCAGGTTTGACCATTTTCGCAAATTCTTGGACTAAGCTATTACCAAATATGCTATATGGCCGCCTACGCAAAATGAATTACTTCCCTTAGACCTTTACTAATACTGTACCATGTGTATTTGTGACGTATTCGAATATCGAAAAGGGCGGATGCAAGCGCATAGGAAACGCACAATACGTAAGCTGAAAGGAAGCAAAATAGATAAACCGCGAGTGATTGCATTTAACTTAACGTATCATTGATAAATCCGTACCTTGTACGTTTAAACTTTAAGCAAATGAAATATCATATGATGTCCAACGATTGCAGGTGAGGTTTCATCGGAAGAATAGAGGATGATATGGGATACATAAAGCTTATTTCTTATAATAGTACGCAACTCATCGTGCGTAGCAGAAATTTTATACGCTCTTCATGTTTTAGATAGCTCAAAACGGTCTGTGCAGGTGAAATCACAATGTGGGGGTGGAGGGTGCTCGACGTAATGATTGTCATGATACAAAGAGTGTACATGTGCAGGACACATATAAGCGTCATTTCGGGGGGATGATTGCCATACGTTTGGTATCCTCAAAGCATCTGTTAGTGCAGTGAGACCGGGATTTTAGTCAGAACATTGCTCTTTTAAAGTGTGTAGCATCTGTCTTGTTATTTCTTTTGTCGACCAAAGTAGGTTTGGTTTAATTAATTAATGGGGTTAAATTAACGCTGCTCTTTCACAGATTGGGAAAAGTGATTTTTGAAAATTTTCGTAAAATTAATCGGAAGTAACGATCTCATCATGTTGGAGCATTTATAATAATAAGATTCATTCTTGTATTGTATTAAAAGAAAGACTGTTATTCCTGAATTTTAGCAAAATTCAATCTGAAAAATAAGGCAACTACTAACGCCTCAAAAATAATTTTCTATTTCGAGCCAACTATTTATGCTTGTGAATCCCTCATGTTTCACTTATTCGATCAAAGATTAATGTAAAAGTATTTGACAGCTGGAAAGTTCATGTCAAAACAAAACAAGTAAAAATGAAAGATTACTCACGGAAAAGAACGATTTTGAAATTTATAGATTGGAAATTAATAGACTGGATCCCTTACCGATCTTGCAGCTTTGAAAAAATAAGTTACAAAATTATTGAAATATGCTGTTTTGAGTGCCAATGTCCTTGGGCCATTCTTAACGGTCCCAAATATACACACAATTCCAAATCTTAGAACAAGTTTTGTATTTTTTCTCTGAAAAAATGTGAAAGAGCACCTTTAGCGCCGCTTTCAACAGGACGATTCCAATGAGTACCTACGATTTGAGAATGTATAGATGAAATATTCCAATTTGAAATTTGAAATACCCCCTCTCTCTGTAGCTCTGAATTATATCTTTTATTTCTCCCAGTTCCTTGGATATCACTGTCTCGTTATAGCCTCTCTCTTAGAGAGAAAAGCGCTTAAGAGAGTGTTTTATAACGATTCTTTTCTCTATCGAAATGAAGTGCAAGGAAAGAAACACTGACTCAAATAAAGGATTTTCAAAAATGATTGTTTCATATCGCCGGTGTAGTTCCATAACTACAGCTTTGGTAAGCATGTAGTCACATGGGTTTTCAGAACATGATCGACGGTATATTTTTATCTTTTTGAAATAATGAATATAGTTACTAATTTCATTATTTAGTCTGTTCTGAAACAAGTATATTTAATTTTGTACATATCGAATGAATGTAACAAGCATAGCTTAGTTTATTTGACCTTCGATGACCTATATGGAAAAGTCGTTCAAATATCCATAACTATTACTTTTGATAAAAAAAAATTAATACGCGTATTATTCCCTAACGTTAGTAGGTTTTATCCTGGTAGGCAAGCAGTTTCCCTTTTTTTTTTTAAATGATTCATAGATAAATACATTTGAATAGACATATATACGAGGGTTGATTCAGATATTCATAAAATTGGGTTAAAAAACTTCAGAAAAGTTGACTATCTAAAAAAAACCACTTACCATTCTAATGCAACATCTGTGTAAATAATCTGGACATTTTTGAATGTGTAAGTTCAAAAGCGCCTCTAGAGTGTTTTGTCCAAGATATAGACCCCACAGGTAGGCGCGGGAGCAAGAACGCCAAATGCGACGTCATTATTCACTCTTGTTAACATATTCTACATATTGTAGGTTACATAATTTTGTACAATTTCTGTGTGAATAAATTTTCTAGTATTTTTGAAGATCGAGACGTTGGATCTTTATATTGGGAAAATAATGAAAATTAGTTGGGACGACCTCGTTCGTTGAAACTCCTTTAGACCACTATAAATCCTTTTTGTTAAGCCTGGCCCTTTTTGAATATCCGAGGTAACTTTAGAAAAAGTTCTCTTTTTACATAGTTATATTTTTTCATGAAAGCTCAGTAGATTTTGATGACTTTATAAATCTAACGAGGTTCGATTTTGTTCAACGACTTTTATTGGTAGTCAAATCAATCAACCATAATTTTGTGGTAGATGGGATTTTATGCTTAGGAAAGCCGCAAAATTTCAACTGAGTGCATTTTCAGACCAAATATTCGCCTAACGTGTGATGCACACACAAAACATGCTAAATCAAATGTCTCAATTTAGCAGAAACTTTTTGCTCGCGCGAGTTTTGTTTTCAAATATCGTTTTGTACATATTGTTGGGGGTAGTCATACATTTCAAGGCGATAGGTTGTGTTATTTCAGAGATATTCAAAACTCAAAAGTGCATACTTTCTTTTGGAACTATTTTTTTTCCGACGGCAGGTCACTATTTCCTCGAATATTTAGTCTTAATTAACACACTCCACTTCTGTAGTAATAAAAAGCCGTGCAATTGTGGATACGCGCAAAACAAAAGTTTGAGTTGCCAATTGAAAGATCAATCGATGCATGTACTTTTTATTTGAAAGTTCGATGGCGCGGATTTAAATAGCCGTAAACGTTGGAAAAAAATGGCGTTTTACGGTATGTCGCTAGGTGGCGCTGTATGTTATTGTGCAAGTGATGTACCGGAAAAATGAAACCTGTGAAAAGACCACTAAATATTTATACAGTATATGTACCAATATGATGCAGTTATAAGAGAAATTACTTTTCGACGTGCATAGGCACGAACGTCCTTAATCAGTATCTGCTGTTACGTGTCAATGTAACAAGAACAAAGAAGCCGGCAACAAACTTTACAATTAACAATTTTTATTGACAATAATTACAGAATTATTGACAATATGAAATTAATACAAAAACAAATTACAATACCTTGAATGTTTTATCCTAAAGTTTTTAATTTTAGATCCAATTTATTTAAGTTCCTGGTCCACAAATAATAAGTCCAATAATATCCGAATTTAAATTAAACACGCTTTTAAACACACTTTTAAGATAACGAGAAATCCCCTTTTAGTTTAACACAGTACTACTAAATGTAACCATTAGTCTAAACCAAGTGAACCAAGAATGCTATAGGAACCCCTTTATATAATACCATAGAACAATCTAGAATAGCATTGAACATTAGAAGTCTCTAGAGTCTGAATCACCTTCTAAAAGCCCTTTCTAGAAAGATATAAAATATTCTACATACATTTAACTAACAGTATCAAGAGATAGGAAAATTCCCAGTCTAAAAATAGACACAGTAAAGACCATTAGGTTTATATATAACACCTTCCCCCTTGAAAGAAAAAAAAGAAAGGTTTTTGAAATAAATCTTTCTTTTTGCATTATCTTTAGCATATTCAATGATAATATACTTTACATAATTGATAATATCATGATTTTTTGAAACATTTAAGCACATCTAGCATGAAAATACAAACAATTTTCATCAAAAAAAATGAAAAAAGAGATATATATGCAAACATATATACATACATATATACAAAAAAATAGTGAAATGTAACTGTTAAATGCAATTTAAGTATTAAAGATAAGACAATTCAAAATTTTAGACTCTTGACAGAGCATCTGGTATAATATTGTCTTTTCCTTTAATGTGTCTTACATCAAGATCAAATTCTTGAAGTGACAAACTCCACCTTAATAATCTTTGATTCTTACTCTTAAGTTTGTGGAGAAAACTTAAGGGATTGTGATCACTGAATACAACTATAGGAGAAGTTACAGATGTTAAATAAACTTCAAAATGTCGGATTGCTAAAATCAAAGCAAGACATTCTTTTTCAATGGTGAAGTAGTTTTTCTAATGCTTGTTTAATTTTTTAGAAAAATTACAAACTGGATGATCAATACCCTCATCGTCTTCTTGCAAAAAAACAGCACCAATACCCACATCACTTGCATCAACAGCTAATTTGAAACATTTGTCAAAATCAGGTGCTAAAAGAACTGGTGTGCTCTTTAGTATGGCTTTCAAGCGATCAAAGGCAACTTGACAGTTATCATTCCATTTGAACTTACCGTTTTTCTTAAATAAGTTTGTTAAAGGTTCAGCTATTATACAAAAATTCTTACAAAACTTTCTATAGTAGCCAGCCATACCAAGAAATCGCATCTGTTGCTTTTTAGTAGCAGGCACAGGAAACTCAGAGATAGCATTGACCTTAGATTCTAAGGATTTAACCTGACCCTGTCCCACAAGATGTCCTAAGAAAGTAACAGTAGCATGACAATATTCTGTTTTTCCAAGATTAACAGTCAATTTTGCATCACTGAGACGGTCGAAGAATTGTTTGATTCTTTGAAGGTGGTCACTCCATGTGTCTGTATAGATGATGACATCATCGATGTATGCGTCACAGCCATCAAAGCCAGCTATAGCCATATTTACAAGCCGCTGAAACGTCGCAGGAGAATTTTTCATCCCAAATGGCATAACTTTGTACTGGTACAGACCAGTTGGAGTAGCAAATGCTGATACTTCTTTAGCCCTATCAGTGAGCGGAACTTGCCAGAATCGTTTGAGAAGGTCAAATTTGGTGACATATTTAGAATTACCGACTTTGTCAATACAGTCATCGATTCTTGGTATTGGAAAAGAGTCAGTTTTTGTCACAGAGTTCACTTTTCGATAGTCAGTACACATTCTGTATGTTCCATTTGGCTTTGGAACTAATATACATGGTGAACTGTAATTACTTTGGCTGGTTTCAATAAAATCATTCTCCAATAAGTAATTCACTTCATCTTGAAGGGCTTTTTGTTTCACTGGATTCATTCTATAAGGATGTTGTTTTATTGGTTGAGAATCTTCCACAATGACATCATGATATATTTTATCAGTTCTTGTGGGGATGTCAGGAAACAAATGTTCATATTCATTAATAAACTGTTTCAGCTCTTCTCGTTGAGATGGCTCCAAATGCGAAAGTTTGTCGACAAGATTCTTTAGTATTTCAGAGTTCTCAAGTTTAGGTGGACCAGGAACAGATTTTTCACTAAAGTCTGAACTAACTTCTGATTCAATCACATTTGATTCTTGTGGGACAGTGTTTACAACTGTAACTGGTTTTGGAATAGAGCTATTTCTGTCAAAATACTTTTTTAACATATTCACATGACACATTTGTTTATTTTTACGCCTTCCAGGAGTATTGATAATATAATTCAAATCACTTGTTTTCTTATCAATAGTATACGTGCCATAATATCTTGCCTGTAAGGGTCGGCCAGGTATTGGCAAAAGAGCAAGGACTTTATCACCTGGTTCAAATTTCCTATCAACACTATGCTTGTCATATCTTGCCTTCATTTTGCTCTGAGATGATTTAAGATTTGACCTAGCAACCTCACATGCCCTAGACAGTTTATTTCTAAAGTCAGAAACATAGTGTAACAAGTTCAAGGGTGTTTCACCATCAGCAAGAAATTTCTCTTTTAAGAATGCTAATGGCCCACGAACAGAATGACCAAAAACTAACTCAAAGGGGCTAAAGCCAAGAGATTCTTGAACAGATTCTCTGACTGCAAATAATAGAAAATGAATACCTTCATCCCAATTTTTCTCAGTGTCAAAACAATACGACATTTTCATATTCTTTAGGGTCTGGTGAAATCTTTCTAAAGCACCTTGACTTTCAGGGTGATAAGCAGATGACCGATATTGCTTGATACCTAATTCATGCATAACCTGTTGGAATATGCCTGACATTAAGTTTGATCCTTGATCAGACTGAACTGATTTGGAAGGCCAAAAAATGTAAAAAACTTGACAAGAGCCTTAATGATTGACTTTGCCTTAATGTTTCTTTAAGGAATTGCTTTTGGAAAGCGAGTAGAAGCACATATTGTCAACAAATATTCAGAACCTGACTTAGTTTTTGGTAAAGGACCAAGGCAGCCTAATATTATTCGACTGAAAGGTTCATCAAAAGCTGGAATGGGTTGTAACCTTGCTTTTGCAATAACTTGGTTAGGTTTCCGTACCATTTGACAAGTGTGGCAACTTTTACAATATTCGGAAACGTCCGATTTAAGTCCAGGCCAAAAGAAATAAGTCATAATCTTGTGATAAGTCTTGTTTACACCTAAATGATCAGACATTGGACTTTCATGTGCTATACTAAGTATTTCATGGCGAGGTGACTTTGGAACAACAATTTGGTGATGAACAGCCCAATCATCATCGGCTGGGACATCAAATGGTCGCCATTTTCTCATCAGAATACCATTGTTTTTATAGTAACAAACAGGATTCTAAGACATTTCTTTTTCGGGTAATGCCCTATTAATTAACTTTGAAATCTCAGGATCATTTTGCTGTTCCTGGATTAGCTGTGACTTTGAATGCGTTTCATGACCTTGGTCATTTGACCTTGGAGATGACTGACGAAGTTTTGACGAGTTTGTCTGAGTATCAGGCAGACTAAGATTAAAAGACTTTTTAGTTTCGTCATTGAAATATTGATCAACAAAAGTATCAGTTAAGTCAATATCATTTGAATTTTTAAAGGAAGCTTTTTTAGCCATATCCCGAGTTACTGCACATGAAGGGTACAAATCAGGTATTTCCTGCAAAATAGGATCATCTGTTTGACCTACATTAGGTGTGTCAGTTACAAGAGGATTAACAACAACCTTATCTCCAGCTAAGTCATTGCCTAGCAATAAATGTACAGCTTAAAATGGTAAAGAATGTTTAACACCAACAACCACAGAACCAATAACCAAATCTGAGGACAAATTAACCTTATGAAGAGGAACATTAATAACACCACACTCAACACCCTGAATAAGGACACTAGTACCAGACGAAGTCTTCTCAGAAAAAGGCAGAATATCTGCTAAAATAAGAGATTGAGAAGCTCCTGTGTCTCTTAAAATTTTAATAGGGATAGGTGGGCACATATCACCTGAAAGTGAAACAAAACCATCCAACATGAACGGTTCAAAAATCTCCATACAGGAATCAGAATTTTGTTCTGCCATAACAATTGAATTTAACTCAAAAGAAGGCTGTGATTTAGGCTGAAGGCTGGTGAGCTCTGTAGGTTTGGCTGCACTCAGATCCTTCTTCCTTTTTAATCTAAAACATTCTGAAATAAGGTGACCTGGTTTTTTTACAAAAAGTACAATGTACTCGAGATAAGGGGTTTTGAACATTGGTTTCACCAGTAGACTTTGGTTTAGGTGAATTCGATTGACTAGACATGCTAGATGAATCACCAGACATACATTTATTTTGGGGATGTGAGGAAGCAGGTTTCGCTTTATTTACAAAAGAATTTTTGTGTATAAGGTAGTAATCATCAGCTAAACGAGCTGATTCATGTATAGTTCAGCATTTTTTTTTCATCTAAATTTGACTTAATGTCAGATTGAATGCAATTTTTGAATTGTTCAATTAATATAAGTTGTCTAAGATTATCATATTTTTGGTCTATTTTCTTAGAATAGCACCACCTGTCAAATAATTTTTCTTCATTTCTTGCAAATTCAACGTGAGTCTGGCCAGATTCTTTTCTGCAACTTCTAAATTTTTCTCTCTCTGCTCTCTCTTATTCTCGTTCTCTCTCTTCTCTTTGAAATTGCCTTTCTCTTTCTTTCTCTTCAATTTCTCTTTGTACTCTTTCTCTTTCAATTTCTTCCTTTTCCCTTTGAAATTGCCTTTCTCTTTCCTTCTCTTCAATTTTTAATTGTGCTCTTTCTCTTTCAATTTCCAATTCCTTCTCCCTTTGTCGAAGTTTTAACAGTTCAAGCTCTCTTGAGCTTGCAACTGATGAAACATCAACAATGAGAGATAGAGCCTTTTCATCAAAAATGTCCTCATCAACAAAATATTGAATCAAATTATTCTTAATTTCATGCTTTCGCAATGAGGACTTGACTTCTTTTAATTCATAATGTTTGGCAAGATTGAGCAAATCAGGCTTTTTACCCAAATGCAATAGCTCCACGGAAGGTTCATTCGTAAATTTTTCTAAGTCGAAAGACATGGTAGCTTGTTGCTGTATTCAAATAAGAATGAAAGATTTCGATAAATAATATAGAAAGTACACTATAGATTTATTAACATTGAAATATGAAATTAATTTCTTAAATAATTTTGAACAGCAGATTTAAATAAAGAATTTGTTTGATTTGTTTTGTTTTGTTTGTTTGTTTGTTTGTCTGATGTTCGTATCTCGAGACGAGCCCCCAATTCTGTTACGTGCCAATGTAACAAGAACAAAGAAGCCAGCAACAAACTTTACAGTTAACAATATTTATTGACAATAATTACGGAATTATTGACAATATGAAATTAATACAAAAACAAATTACAATACCTTGAATGTTTTATCCTAAAGCTTTTAATTTTAGATCCAATTTATTTAAGTTCCTGGTCCATAAATAATAAGTCCAATAATATCCGAATTATAATTAAACACGCTTTTAAACACACTTTTAAGATAACGAGAAATCTCCTTTTAGTTTAACACAGAACTACTAAATGTAACAATTAGTCTAAACCAAGTGAACCAAGAATGCTGTAGAAACCCCTTTATATAATACCATAGAACAATCTAGAATAGCATTGAACATTAGAAGACTCTAGAGTCTGAATCACCTTCTAAAAGTCCTTTCTAGATAGAATATTCTACATACATTTACCTAACAGTATCAAGAGATAGGAAAATTCCCAGTCTGAAAATAGACACGGTAAAAACCATTAGGTTTATATATAACACTGCAAATATATCCGAAATCAAAAGGTCTATTTTCAAGAATTCTTCTTGATTTAGAAAGAGGAGTCATGCTCGAGTTATTTATTTTTATTTATTAATTTATTCATTTTTTTATTTTTTTTTTTTCATATTCAAGAAAAAAAGTTTTCAAAATCCTGTTTCATTCCATTTTTTCTTTCAGCTTTTTAAATAAATACAATTTTCTCAGTTCATGTGAATGAATAGCTTTTTTGTTTTATTTTATTTTTTTTTTTTTGTTCGGTTGCATTTGTTTTTGTACATTGCATCTTAACAAACTTGCTTTAATTTTGTCAAGTAAGAATGAAATGGCTTAGAGTTGAATGTTCTGTAAAAATCAATTTTGCAAAACTGTTCCAACATTTTGGTTGCTTTGACATCCGGTCGAAATAAATCTTACTACATGAATGCTAATTTGATGCACATTTTCAAGCAAAATGGTGGTCTTAGACATTTCAAGCTATATTTGGTTGTCTTCAGAAGTATAGAATTTCATTTTGGTCGATAAAAAAGTGAAAATTATTTACTTTGTTATCCCTGCAAAGGAGGCTGTATGTGAAATTTTGACGCGATTTTGAAATATGCCTTAATTAATTTATACTCCTTTTGATCTTTGGCCTTTTAGCGTGACCTTGGTTGTAGAATTATAGACGTGAAGTTTTGCACGTGACACATCGCTAAGTGGCGGAATACAAGTTTTAGTGTCAGCTTTAAAAAGTCAGAGCTACTACATTAATATCATGATTCAAACTAGATTTTGACCTTTCAGTGTGACTTTGACATTGAATATAAAGTCTATGATATTTCATTCAACGTTTCCACTATTGATGTTTAACAAATGAACAAGGTTATTGTTAAATCAACGAGTAAATTCTAGAGATATTAACAATTTGTATTTTATAGGGTTAATTTGCGTTTTGAAGGCGTTAACATTTGCAGGGAGTCGAAGGTTCAACGCTCGAGTGCGAAACACGAGGGCTTTAAAGCATTTTGATGGTCTCTGAAAATGTTGACGCCTGAAAAAAGGGAATTGGCGCTATTATTGGATAAAAAGATAGACTACGCTGGAACATATAGGCGATTAACTAAGGAGTACCTTTCTGAGAACGTTGACGTCTTACCATTCGATTTTACCTTTATATAAACCACAAAGCCACAGCTTAATTACAGGATCATTGAATTTAACATACCAGTGAATAACCAGTCGTGACAAGCTAATTTACACAACACCAAATGTCTCAATTCTCGACAACGTCTCTAACGTCGTGTACAGTGCGCCGCCACCTAATACCCATGTACTTTTGTTTGCGTGTGAAATGAATATTCATCGTTCAACTGCTTCAGGCTTTGGCAAGTTTGTTCATAAAAAGTTTCCCGTTAATATGGGTATACTTTTTTTACATGGCGATAAATCAGTAGTGATTAATAGACCTAATCCGGATAAAAATTGAACATCCCTCGTATAGCATTTATTCAACCAGAATTTGCAAAATAATTCATAGGATAGATATTCTTTAGGAGAGAATGCACATGGTACAAACAGAAACGGTTACAAATACACACATATACACAAATATACATACAAACATATAAACTATCAAATATACACATATGAAACAAACAGATACGTTATTGCATTTAAAATTCGTATCCTATGTTGAAGCTTGATTTTATAGTTGCGCAAGTTCGAATGGGCGATCAAAAGCGATTCCCGTCTAATGGCTGTTTAGATAAAACTAACATAAACTAGCTCATGCCATTACGATGCCTATTTATACGTATATTTATCCAAAGTCCATTCTGTTTTCCTTTTCTAAGTAAAAGGAGTACAAGAACGGGTGGAGTATGTCGTAATTTACTGTCGATAACCGCATAGAACCTCACTGTCACATCTGTAACTAGCTGTTACAATATGATTAGGGCGGCCTACGACAGCACGTACATATGTTGCCTGTTTGAATTATTTTATATTATGAATATACATCACTACAGGCTATCGAATATGTCTCATGTCTTTGACAGGCAGTATAGATAAAGATCAGCCCGCAGGTAAGTGCACACTGATTTTAGCCTATACCTCTTGTTTGGGATTGCATAATTGTGACGAAAATTTGAGTTTGAGTTAAGAATTGTTTAAACTAAAAACGGGGGAACGAGGGAATGAGATCAACGTCTTTTATTTATGCTCTATATTTATGTTATGCATATTAACTGATAAAGTGTATAGGTCCATACTGGGAATATTTAAGCGAAAAAAGCCGGGCGTTAACGGCACGTGAATTTTCTTATTATTCCACGTTTCTCCCGTAAACGCCCGGGTTTTTGTCTTTTAACGTATGCCTTTAACCGTACTCGTAAACGTGCATTTTATGCAAAAATCATTGTTAAGATTGAACGTAAATATGTCTTTTTAACTTTTGAACTTGCAATCATATTTAAGATGATTAAAAAAAATGTGCACGGAATTTCCTCAATCTTCGAAAATCTTATTCCGGGAATCGAATTTTCACTAATTTTTGCTAATCAAGAGATAAGACAGATTTGATTTTGTTTTAAAGATATTATAGCAAATTAATAATTATTCTTGATCAGAATTTAGATATTGTTACAACGGTTCATAATCTTTGAGCGCCTTTTTACGTATCCGATACCTTATCATTAAGTTACGTCTTATGGAGAGGTAAAATATGTTTTTATTAATACGGTTACCATTTTGCGTTTAAACATGGACCCTAAATATACTGTATATTTAAGGTCCCCGATTTAAACTAGAACGTAAACATATAATTTTCTTTCCATTTTTGTACTCACCATTAAATTTTATAGAAAATATGACAAAACTAGGTAAGAATTTTCCCCACGAAAACATTCCTTAAAAATGTTTACAGTATTTTTGGGGTCTTACTATTTACCCCGGGAACCCCGGGAAACCCCGGGAACTCGGAATTACCCCGGGAAACCTAATATTAGTATACACCGGGTATGTTTGTACTATAAATTGCACTTCGAACGATGGATTTATGAAAATATCTCTTTTGGTTGAAGATGGGTTTCAATATACTCATGTATTGCCACTTATGTACTTAGAACGCATGACGTTTTCTCCTGTTTTTCAACCTTTCTAAGTTGGACCCGGCGTAATTGTATCAATATTGAAATCGTATTGAATTTTAACACCGGAAGAATTTCTACGTCTGTAACAATGATTTTTTGTTGCCTACGTTTATATTAACAGAATTTAAATCTCGATGAACAATACCCCGGGAATCATTTCATTTATGATGCACCTAAATTAGGGAAACGTTGCATCAATGAAATCACTATGAACTTACCCCGGGAAGATTTTCGATGATGGTAACGCCAACTGTATTGGGCCTGGGATAATTCTATCATCAGTGAAACCGCTGGTAACTTACCCCGGGAATATCACCTCAATGTTTGAAATACTAAATTGATGACGGGGATATATTGTATTTCTAGAAAAACTGTTAAAAACGCTTTACACTTACCCCGGGAATATTTTATATGATTGAAACACCACCGCGACAGGACCCGGGGTAATATAGCACAATTGAAATCGCAATGAAATTACTTGTTTCGTATTTGAAATATGTTTCTCTGGGTAATTTCATATGGTACAGTGTATTACCTTTGTCTAATATGTTCAAATAAGAAAGGTTTTGTTTTTTTTTTCAAATACGTGAATACTGAAACTTCGAACAAGGCAGGATTTCGGGCTCCGGGGTTTTTCATACAATAATTAATACTTAAATCATTACCCCGGGGATCTTCTCTGTGTGCATTTACATAGTCGGAATGTAGAGTATAATGAATATCGATAGTACAATCCACGGGAAGTTCCAATTGCGGGACCCGGGGTAATTCTATTAAACAGCATACCCCGGGAATACTACGGAACGTTAACTTCAGGGGACCCGTGGTAATTTAACTTCAAATAGTTGATACAATGTCCCGTAAATAGTCATCACAAAACATTAAAATCGGGAAAAAAACAATACCCCGGGAATTTACCCTGCTATTGAATCTTATACTTAGTGGTACCCGGGGTAATTGATTCGATGTACCTACCCCGGGAAACATTTCTTCGCTTGTCTGTCAATATAATGGGACCCGGGGTAATTCAGGAAATACCACGGGAACATGATATATATGTTGACTTCGGGAACCACGGGTATTTCAGCACAGACTTATTAATCAAGATTTTCTACAACAGAAGATATGTTTCTTCAATAACTTGTGAACTAGGCAAATTCTTGTTGTTAACATTGGGATGAAAACTGATGGGGATTCCCGGGGTACGAGAAGGTATATTAACATAACCTTTTTCGTATGACTTTCAAGTTTTCAATTTTTTATTATGAATTATACAAATATGTTTTTAAGGTAGTGATCGAATTTATTTGATACAAAATACATATTTATGTATATATATAGGTTTCCCGGGGTAATTCCGAGTTCCCGGGGTTTCCCGGGGTTCCCGGGGTAAATAGGAAGACCGGTATTTTTGGTTAGTTTCTGTATCTGTATCTGTATCTGTTTCTATACGTTGCAGATCCCAATTCTGGTTATTATGCAACGGGTGGTGGTGCGCCTACTTGTTGGTCTTGTCGAGGGCTGATTTAAATGCCTCGACTGTCTTGGATTGTACTGTGTCCTCACTCAGGTTATTCCATTGGATCACAGTGTCCACAAAGAATGATTGTTTATATTGTTTTGTTTTTGCATGGGCTATTTGGAAGCACTTGGAGTTATTTCTTATTTGGTTTGTTAGCACATTGTTTGTTTCACAGTTTGAGAAAGATTTAATTTTTATGTTTCTTTTTGGTTTTGAGGGTTTCAGGAAGTCGTTTGGCGGTAGTCCAGGGACCAACCCCTCAACCACCTTATACATCATAATCAGGCGCAAGTCCTTTCTGCGAGATTGTAGTGGTGGTAAACCAAGTTCAGTTGCTGTTGACGTAACAAATCCAGTTTCTCGAGATTTGTAGTCGTTTTTTATGAATCTTATTGCTCTACGTTGTATTTTTTCTAGTTTATCAATGTCTTTCTGTTGGTAGGGGTCCCAAATTATAGATCCATATTCCATGATTGAACGTACCATTGATACATAGGCAACTTTTTTGCAGTTTTCAGGGCTGAATTTCAGGTTTCTTCTTAGAAAACCGAGAGTTGAATTTGCTTTCTTGGTGACTTTATCAATATGGGTTGTCCAATTTAGGTCTGAAGATATTTGTAATCCAAGGTACGGGTTGTCTTGCACTTCTTCAAGGATATGATTATCAAGGGTGTAGAATTTCGATAGTTGTTTACGGGTACTCATTATGTAGCATTTTTTTGCATTAAACCTCATTCCCCATGTTTTAGCCCAAGTTTCCAGGTTGTTCAAATCATTTTGTAGTTCTATTTGGTCTGTAAAGTTGTTGATCGTACGGTAGAGGAGGCAATCGTCTGCAAAAAGCCGAACGTTTGAAGTTACTGATTCTGGTAAGTCGTTGATGTGACAGAGGAAAAGCAGAGGTCCTAGTACAGTCCCTTGTGGGACACCAGAGTATACTGGTACAGACTCGGAGTATTCCCCTTCGACGGCTGTCCTCATTGTTCTGGTTGTCAAGAAAGAAGTTAGCCATTTCAATATGTTACCCCTTATACCATAGTGTTGTAGTTTGTGGAGTAGTTTTTTGTGTGGGACTGTGTCAAAGGCTTTAGAGAAGTCTAAGATTGCTATGTCTACTTGTTTGGATTTGTCATATTCGGAAAGGAAATCTTCTAGGGTTGTAAGTAGTTGGGTTTCACAGGAGTACCCTGATCTGAGGCCATGATTTAGAGTAGTTAGAATTTTATTGTTTTCCAGATGGTTAAGGCTGTGCCGACATATGATATGTTCTAAGAGTTTACATGTTACTGAAGTTAGGGATACTGGTCTGTAGTTTTCAGCTTGGTGTTTGTCGCCTTTCTTGAATATGCAGGAAACGTTTGCATCTCTCCAGTCTTGTGGGAGTTCCCCTGTATCTAAAGATAGCTGGAAAAAGATGGTGAATATAGGTGCCAGTTCATTTGAGCATTCTTTGAGTACTCTATTTGGGAGGTTGTCTGGTCCTGAGGCTTTTGTTGGATTAATTTTATTAAGTAGTTTCTGTACTCCTTCCACCGATATTTTAATTTGGCTGATGTTTTTAGTACTTTTTGTATTTTTGTTTAGGTCTGGCATGTTGTCATTTGTACTTTTAGTAAAGACTGATTGGAATTGTTTGATGAGTATTTCAGCTTTCGCTTTACTGTCAGTGATCATTTTGCTTCCTGATTTGAGTGGGGCGATTCCTACTGAGTCTTGTTTTTTAGCTTTGATGTATCTCCAAAATGGCTTGGTGTTGTTATTGTTCAGTCCATCAAGTATGTTTTGGTTTATGAATTCCCATTCTGCCTTTCTGAAGTGTTTTTGCATTCCTTTTGGTAGTGTTTGTAGTTGTTCCATTTGTTTGTCTTCTTGGCTTGTTTATATAATCGGCTTTTTTTTCTCAGCATTTTTTCTCTTTGTGTTTGATCCAGGGTGTAGAGTGCTTGTAGCTTACATTTTTTGATGGTATGTGTTTGTCAATTGCTTCATGGATTTCTGTTTTGAAGTGTAGCCAGATAGAGTGGATGTTTTCACTTGACTTGTACATTTCTCTTATTTTTTCTTTGATACTATTGATCGATTTCTTTAAAGCATCCCAGTTAGCCTTTGGGTAGATGTAACATTTCCTTGGTTTGGTTTTTTGATATTGGGGTTTGATGTCCAGGTCAGTAATGACAATACTATGGTCTGATATGCCAGGTACACTCACGGATGATTTGATAAGTGAGGCATTTGTTGTGAAGATTAGATCCAAGATGTTTTCTTCTCTGGTGGGTTGGTTGTGGATTTGGGTTAGACCTGCATTACTTGATATGTCGATTAGTTGTTGGTGTATATCTTTGTCATTGCCACCTTTTGCTTTTTGTTGCTCCCAGTCTATATCAGGGCAGTTAAAATCCCCTGCTAAGATTATGTTTTTGTTGTTTTTATCAAGTTTTTCAAGTGATTTTTCCAGTTCTCGTAAGGTGTCTGCTTTTCTTTTGGGCATGTAGAATGATGAGATGTATAGGTCTTTGTTGTTTTTTACTTTGATTTTGATCCATTCTATCTCACAATCTGTGATGAGGTTAGTTTTTTCTTCTGATATTATACTTTTTTCGGCCAAAATAAATACCCCTCCCCCAAGGGTGCTTCTGTCGTTTCTGTAGACTGCATAATTTGGAGGAAAAATTTCAGAGGATTTTATTGCATCTCCTGATGGATTTTTCCAGGTTTGATGCCTTTAAACCATGACTCTGTGCCGCAAATGATGTCAGGTTTTAAGTAGTCTATGGAGGCTGCAAGCTCTTGATGTTTGTCTTTTATGCTTCTACAGTTAACCGTCATGATTCTCAGGTTCTTCTTCAGTGGGACATCCGATTGTTCTGTATTTGACTTTATCTGTGACGATCTTCTGTTCGGAGAAGTTGGTGTGTAGTTTGTAAATGATTTGGGGCTACTTGTTTTGAGTGGGCTGAATACATCGGACCTAATTGATTCCATTGTCTCATTGATGGATGTTAGGGGTTCGTAATAGTTAGAGGTGCTGATCTCATAGCTTCTGAATGTGAATGTTGTTATATTTATGCTGTCACATTTACAGCATAACCACTGTACATTGGATCTTTCTAATAATTCCAGGTCTTGTGAGCATAACTCAATGCATGATTGATGATACCAAAGATCGCATCCATCGCAACAAACTGCCTTACATTCCCATGATACAGGGTGGCCACAAAGACCACAGGGGAATATACTCTCTTGCTTCCCTTTTGGTCCTGGGTTTGCTTCTATATCACCACAAAGTAGTAGGGTTAGTATGGCGACTTGTGCAGTCTTTTTGTTTGTTTTTGGTAGGCATATTGGTTTTCGTCCTGAGCTGTGCAGTTTTGGATTTAAGGCACTTATGGAAAGGTGTATTCTGCTAGTTTTTGCGTAGCATTTGTTGAGTGATAAGGTAGTAGAGTCTTGTTGTTCGTTCTGTATTTTGGTTGTTTGGATTGAAATAATTAAGAGTGATATAGCTAGTACAAACATGTTTGGTGTAGCGCGGAAAAACCCGTACTGACCAGTTCTCAGTGTAGCGCGGATAGACCCGTACTGACTGAGTGCTTGCACTAGAATATTTCTTAAGCCTGTGTTTGTTGAGTCTGGGTGTCTTCCCAACAGTCCTTTATAATTTGTTCTGTTATTTTTTTCAGCCAAGCTTTACCTAGTGTGCTGCCTGGGTGGATTCCATCTGAGTAAAGGTTAAAGTTATAATGTTTTCTCTTTTTTGGTTCCTTATTTTTTGTTGCTTTATATTTTGAGTTGACGCTGAGATCTGACGTAAATTGGGGTGAATGGTTGCCTAGTCTGAGGTTTAACTTTCTTATTTCTCCGTTTAAATCATATACTTGGGATTGAAGGATTTGGTCTTGATCTTTAAATGTATCCGGATCTTTATGGCCTTTGTTTAAGTTCCATTTAGTTATTGAATAGACAGGTGTTTCGAGGAATGTAATCTTAGTCCCTGGATGTTTAGATACTAATTCAATTAGTTCTTTATATTTCTGGATGATGAGTTGGACTTGTTCATCTGTTTCTGTAGTTAGGGAGATGTATTCTCTGTTCTTTTTTGTTAGATTACAAGTACCCAACCAGACATAGATCCAAAGGTCACCATAATTTATTATTTTCTTTGAAAGGTTTGTTTTGAGCCATCGAGTGGAATCTTCTACCTTAACTCCACTTTTTGCTAACCAGATTATATCATTTTCAGTTTGTTTCTGAGTTGAGTCATAATCTCATTTTCAGTGTGGAAAAGCAAATTATCATTTCGGAATAGCACTTTACTCCAAAATTTGACAGGTGTGTAACCAATTTCCTTGTTATGCGGAAATTGCCGAATACCATGTCGTGTTTTTTCGGTCAGAGCATTAAATCATGGGGATAAATTACAAACCAATCCGATTCAAGCACGCTCGTGAATTTCAAGATGGCTGAAAAATCAACTACTTGGTGAGTTCAAAACAAATCAATACATTTTACCATACAAATGTATTCCATATTTTCTAAACTTGAAGTAAAGTTGACCAATCAGACACAGACTTTATTTAAAGCTTTTCAATAATAAGAAAAACGTACTAAAAACATGGATTTCGACGCAATTATTTTTGCCTCGTGTTTTCGCCTAAAGTTCCATTCATGCACCGCGAATGAGTGGTGAAGGGAAAACGTCAATCAAATGCAAAGATTTTAAAATCCTAAGAAATTTTTAAGAATTCATTTTTGAATTCCGTTTGTGGAAAGAATATGTAATTGCATGTTTTTCCGTTAGAACCGTGGACCCTGGGTTTTGACGCTCTGGAAACGAAAAAGATGCAAATTTGACTCTTGAAATCTGAGCTGTTGGGTCATTTTGACTCATAAAAAAAAGCAGACTATTGACTTTGACAGTGTTCACACAGGTGTAAAGTAATTGGAATTTTTAGTAATTGGTATCTGTTTAAAAGTATCAAGTAGGTATATGAATCAGTTAAATTCTAACAATGCCCTTCCTTACCATCGCAATTGAATTTAATGGTTAGCCATCAGTTCTGCGACTGTTAGATGGATTGGAAATTCATGGATTCAAAACCCTTTCAAAAAAAGTGACATTAACCCTGGGTAAGTAAATTTCATGTAAAATTTTAAATGTAAGGCAGTATAAAGGTAGGCTTGTCAGTTTTATCACTTATTCCAAACAAATAGAGGGTAACAGTAAGTCAGCACTCAACATCATCGTGAAATTAAGTGTGATGCAGGGCTTGAAATTTCTACTCATCCTGCTATATAAGAAAATATATTGATACATTAATTTTGTATGTGAAATTTTGCAAAATTCTTTCATCCTACTTATATAGACAAAGAAGGAAAAAATCATGCAGGAGGAGTGGACGAGTGGAATTTTCAAGCCCTGTGGTGGTTGAATTTTGAGTGAAATGTAGGGAGATAATCCAGTGTTGCTTATTTTGTTCAGGATTAAAGAAATGGCGATATTTATTACCCCATTAATAAGATATGCAAGTGATTTAGAATGGTTTTGAAAGAGATACATGTCAATTTCATGATATAACTAAATGTAGAAATGTCATTTTTATTTCTAAGAATGCATGGCATCACATTACCATGATACAGATTCCATAAGTATGCTTGAATGGGTAAGGTTTGAGTGCAAAGCCATTGCCTTAAGATGTACAATAAACTAAAAATCTAACATAGATGAAAAGGCAATTCTAGGTGGTCAAAATGTAAGATTGTGGATATTTTTGTTTCAGACAATCCTGGTTCTTATAACATGATGAAATTGAATGCTTGCTGCTTCATAGTTGTTAAGCTGTGTTTTACAGAATTAGATTTCAGATTATTCTACAGATAGATTATTATAGGTATGAGCACCTTGGAGACACATTTCTTAAATTTAAAGAGAATTAAAAAGAATATTTTTAGACTTAGCCCTAAGGTATTGCTACAATCTTGGCTTCGCCATAGTTTGAAGGCTCAGTTTGAAACAGTTGTAACTACCAATATGTTTACAACTTTCTGCACTGAACCATCCAGTTGTATAACTCGAATACGTTATAATGAACAGTATCGGGAAAAACCAATATTTACCTGTAGGTAAAGAAGGTCTTGAGTCAGTTATCGATAGGCGTTTACAAAATGAAAAGGATTCATTTTTCGATTAAAATCTACCAAGAGTAGTTAGCCGTGGACGTATGGCAGCAGGGTTGCATCTAGAGCGCGGGATTGCGGGAATCCCGCTAAAATAATCATAATCCCGCATAATTAACATTTCTATGCGTACCCGATCCCCCTAAAAAATTAATTGGCCCGCAAAAATTACATTGCCGTGCGTGATTATATTTTTTTTGAAGGTGAGATAACCGGTTAATTGGACCTGTAATTCTAAAATTTTCTAGTAAAATGAAATTTTGATTCTACGTTGATAGAATAAGGATGAGTTTTTTTAACTTCAAAACGAGCGGGTGATGATTGTGACTACAGGCAGTGACTAAATATTTAGGGTCCGTGCTACGGGCGACGAATTTCAACACTTTAATAGTTTTCGTCTTCCAAAATTAGACTGGAAGAAAATGAAAGATTTGTGCAATGTTTATCCAAAGAAAGAAAATACCGGTACTATGTGTTTTATTCCAATAATCAATCCAAAATTAAGTCCGAGATGCTTCCTGGCGAATCCACGAAAAAGTTAACATTTCATGCTCGTCACGGAGTAAAGCGTCCAGAACAGTTTATTTTTCGAAGAGGGAGAACGGGTGATCAAAGGCACCGACGCCAGATGTTCAGCTAATTTTCGGGTAGCTTCCTGACTTGGCATTCGTCCAACACGCTTTTAAACCTCATGAGATGTTGAACCCTTTCTTTAAAGAGGATAAATTGACATGCTTTATTCGGCTCTGTTTATGGATTTCATTTGGGAAAACACGATTACTTTATTAATTTCGCAACAGGTAGGACTTTTCCAAAAATACGCAGCCGATTTTTTAATATCTTATTCACGTCTCTTAATCAAACGGGGCCAAGTTTGAATTATTTTTATAAAATGTAAAAAAGAGCTTTATTTATTTCTCGTCCGTTTTTTCTTCATTACTTGTCATAAAGTCGTTACAAGAGCTTGTTCGGATGCAGTTACGATCTTTTGGTGACAGCCGTGAATTCGGAACTAAAGATTTTTTGAATACAGAGAATAAAACAACACCCCGAATATCGGGATTCATTTATTGAGTAAATATTGATCTAATAAATTCAGCGTTCCTCGCCCGAAATCAGCGATCGGCCGTCTGAAAAAGACTAAATATCAACAAATGATTGACATCACCACAGGGAAATGTTCCGCTGATTTTTTTTAGAACATATATGATAATATAGACAAGTCTATATTATCATATATGTTCTAAAAAAATCAGCGGAACATTTCCCTGTGGACATCACATGCCTATCGCTTGTAAAATCTTGAATAATAAGGAAGTCAAACACTGATCAAAACGGTCGGCGATTTCACCGAGTCCCCTCACCCGAAATTGATGATTTCTTTATGTTTTCGGACACGGGCTTAATTAATTATCCATGAATTCGGACATGAAAAAAATTAATTATTTTATTGTGACCGAATTTATGGATGAAATACGGTATGACCAATGTCATAATTTTGATTAAGAAAAAAAACGCAAAGGACTCATGATTCCTTTGATAATTTAGCGAGAAACGAGCTTCTGTGCATTTTGGGGATATAGAAAAAGATCGGAGCTTCCAGTTTAATTGACAGCCTCGGATGACGTATCGGAAATCGTCTGATCAACATTTTTTTCAGAAAGCGAATGTGAGATAAAAAGAATAAAACGGAAAACAAGACTGATGGTGACACCTCAAGCCTCGGTGAAATTGTTACTATTGTAAATTCGAGTGATAATACGCTTGAAACTGTAGTTGAAATTTCTTTTAAAGCTTACAGATGGGGAGATAAAAAAAAAGTAATTTGATTTGTTGTTATAAAAAGTAAGTTTTATATTTTCCTGGGGTTAACAGGTAAATTTACTGTGACAACACTGAATCTAAAAGCCCCCCCCCTTTTACCCATTATGTCGGCTTGGTCCCCTTTTTCGGACTGTAATGGGGGACAGCCCCCCATTTTGAAAATGTCTAGATGCAACCCTGTGGCAGCTTAGTTTAACAATAAAACTACTTCGTATAGCTTCATTGCAGGGGTTCGAATCTCTGACTCGATAAATTTATTTTACTACATATTTTTTTTTCATATATTTTGTAAACCAACCAGTAAGTTTGATCGTAGATTTTTTTCATTTATTAAACGCACCATTTTTAGCTCACCTGAGCACGAAGTGCTCAAGGTGAGCTATTGGGATCGTAGAATGTCTGTCGTCCGTCGTCAGTCGTGCGACGTGCGTCGTGCGTCGTGCGTCGTCCACAATTTTTTTAATCATCTTCTCCTCCTAAACCAGTGGGCCAATCTTGATGAAACTTGGCAGGGATGTTGCTTGGGTCAAGCTCTACCAAAGTTGTTCAAATAAATGAAATCCACCCTTAACTTTCCCTTTACCCTTAACAAAAAGGGTGAAAATATGAAAATCTTTAAAAATCTTCTTCTCTGAAACCAGAAGGCAGACAGCTTTCATATTTGGTATGTAGCATCATCTAGTGGACCTCTACCAATTTTGTTCATAACAAGACCCTGGGGTCATATTTGGGCTTTGCCCGGGCCCAACCCTTTTTACCTAGAATCAAAGAGCGAAAATCTTTAAAAATCTTCTTCTCTGTAACCAGATGGCAGACAGCTTAAATATTTGGTGTGTAGCATCACCTAGTGGGCCTCTACCAAGTTTGTTCATAACAAGACCCTTGGGTCATATTTGGGCTTTGCACAGGTGCATCCCTTTATCTCTTATGAGCACGAAGGGTAAAAAAATAAATATCTTCAAAAATTTTCTTCTCTGAAACCAGAAGGCAGACAGCTTTCATATTTGGTATGTAGCATCATCTAGTGGACCTCTACCAAGTTTGTTCATATCAAGACCCTTGGGTCATGTTTGGGCTTTGCCCGGGCGCAACCCTTTTCACATAGAATCAAAGCGCGAAAATCTTTTAAAATCTTCTTTAATTGAAACCAGAGGGCACACTGCTTTCATTTTCTGTATATAGCATCATCTTGTGGGCCCCTACCAAGTTTGTTCATATCAAGACCCTTGGGTCATATTTGGGCTCCACCAGGGCGCATCCCTTTCAGCTCATCTGGGCATGATGGGTGAAAATGGGAAAACCTTCAAAAATCTTCTTCTCTGAAACCAGAAGGCAGACAGCTTTCATATTTAGAATGTAGCATCATCTTATGGACCTCTTCCAAGTTTGTTCATAACAAGACCCTGGGGTCAGTTTTGGGGTCCGCCCGGGTGCATCCCTTTTTACATAGAATCAAAGAGCAAAAAGGCATATCTGTCTTGCTCTTCGCTGAAAGTGTTCCATGGCATTGATCTTAGGCAATTATCTTTTTTTTGACATCTGCCTATCTAATTAATGTGATGTCCCAGGGGTCATAGAGACTCAGGTGAGCGATCTAGGACCATCTTGGTCCTCTTGTTTATGCTAAACTAGCATTTTCCCCCTTCATTGAATTTTCCTTTTTAACTGCTTTCGGAGGAGTAGACTAAAAAATCATTTCATTTACAGTCCCTACATTGCTGTCTTGATCTCCTTATAGGGACTTTATTCTGAACGCTTAAATAGGAAAACACTCTTGTAAATTTAATGCCTTCTCCTTATATTCCTTTCAGGCGTGTCAAGCCTCTGATAAAACGGAAATACCACCTACACGCACACACGTGAAGCAAGAAATGAATAAAAATATAAAAAGATACATAAATAATTCGATAAATAAATAGAAAAGTCAACTATTAAATAAATAAAAAGTTCCAGACAAAAAAATAAATGTCTTAAATGAGTCTCGAACCTAGGCCGTCGGAACGATAACGAAGAGACTTAGGTAGTAAAGCTGTATGTCAAGATGCCAACCATGCCTTTTTTCAAGTATATTAAGATGACTTTTTGTCACGCTGCAATTCAAACAACATGCTTCAGTAGTTTTGATACAACTCCCTGTTTACAATAATATTGGAAATCCGATAATGGTCAAAACAGCGTATTCGAGTTATAGTCATGGTTGTTGACATTTTGTGATATACATGCATTATTTCTAAAGGCATAGATTTATTCAAAACTTGGCACATATGTTCACTATCAAAAGAGTGACCATTACCTTCAAGAAGGATTTATACTTGAGGTGAATCCCGATATCCCTATTTTGCTTTGCTGTTTTCGGAGAAACCCTGAGGTATTGCTTTAAGCTTGGCATCGACATACAAAAACGTCATGTTACATTTTCAGCTCGGCTGTTTTCGGTGAAAACCAGAGCAATTGCTATGGCCTTCGTTTCGATGTTTTCGTCGTTCAAAACTTTTACATTTTGTGATATCTCAGGTTCTACTGAAAGCATTTACTTGAAACTTGGCACACATGTTCACCATCAAAAGAGCAATCTATACTATCAAGGGGTATAACTCATGATGCATTTTGAACAAATTATGCCCCTTTTTTTACCTAGATTTTTCCCACCATTAACCACTCAACAGCCGATCGTAGGCACCTTTTGGCAGTGATCTTGTTTTTACATTTCTGATATTACTATAGGCCTTAACATGAAATTTGGCACCTGTACTATCAATGATGATAACTAGATGCCTTTTAAGTGAATTATGCGACTTTTGTGACTTTGAATTTTTTCGACTCTCAAGTACCAACATGAAAGTGTAGTCACACACAGACCATGCTCACGTTAATCACCAAAAATTGCTTATTAGTATTAGCAAATTGTTTGATTACTGTCCAATGTTAAACCTATAAACTTAGAGGTTTTATGCTAGTTTTGGCATGGGAGTTGCTGTCAAAGCACAATTGGAAGCGCAGCCTGTCAATCTAGAGGTCCTGGGTTCAATCCCCCATAGCAGCACTCGGCCTTTCCATTCATTTGTCTCCCATCAATAATCATAGCAGGGAAAATGACTAACAATTTTAACTTAGGGGCCCAGGCTTCAAAAATTCAGTATTTAACATTAGAGGCATAGGGATTTTCCCATAAAATCTAGGGGCCCAGCCTAAAATCTAGGGGCCATGGGCGACTGGGTCCCTACTTGTCTTTTTCCCTGCATAGACCTATGTGGGATAGCAGTTGGAGGCTAGGAAAGGATGTGATGGTTGTACTGGTGTGAGAAATACCGGGAATCCATTGTTATGTGCTCCACCCACCACAATATAACTGAAAGATTGTTGAAGGCAGTGTAGAATCAAACAGGTTATTTTTCCGAGGAAAACCTTATTTTCATACAGGTTTGACCTAAGATCCTAATCACAAGGTATGAATGGGAAAATTAGATTCATACTATGTGTGATGTGGTTTTTAGTTTGTTACCTCAAAAAGTCTAATACTTTCTTTATATCTAACTATTCAATGTTATTTAAGAAAAGGAGACAATTTTTTTACTTTGAGCAAGCAAACAAAAGGATCGAAAGATACACACAAATTCAATATCAAGTATCGAGTGAACTAAGAACTGTGCAATAAGTTCAGTACTACGGTATAGTAGTTAGACACTTTATGCACTATTTTTTATTCTCGCTATCAATTTGTGGATGCTTAACTTCCTCAACTCCCAAAATGTTAATGTGTAAAATAAGACAGTCTGTTATTTAAATCTTATTAACTTTTATTTCTAATAAAGCAAATTTTTCAGTGTGTAACAATTTCAAAGAAATTTTAACATACAATATTTTGACAAATTCAATTATAGCTATTTATTTTTGTTGGAATGTGTTCAAAGTTTTTAAGGCTTAACCCTTTGCTGTTTAATCCCTGCTTTTTACGTGCCTGTGATTTTATGATTGAGAAAACATTGTGAAAAAAGAAGAAATTGCTTCTGACAAGTAATTTCTTCTTTTTCCACACTATTTTCTACCCTACTGAATGGTTATTTTTCAAATTAAATCCACTTTAAATTTTCGTCTGCAAAACCTTTGAATTTGGACAGGTCCAAAATTTTGTAAAACAGGAAAGGGTTAATAAGCATAGGTACCTTTTTTCTCAAATATTTATCCTTGACTTCTATAAAGATCATTGGAACAGGTGTTAGAGATATCCTTGTTTTCACATATATGTAAAATCACATTTAAAATCATGTTGTCACTTTGTCAATCATATGTTTTTGCAACATCTAAATTTACCATTTGAGGGTTTTAGAATAAACAATTTATTTTTAAATGTACAAAAATGATGTTTTATGCGAGAAAAAGAATCTTTTACCCAGTTTTGTTTGAGACCAACTGATCTTAACCTTACTGAATATGAAAAGTTATTAATCTGGCCAAGACTGGCTTAATAACATTTCTATTCAACACTAGGTTTAGATCAGCTGGTCTCAAACAAAATCTCAGGACGGATCCTATATATCTCCAACTCTAGAGGGTTTCACTACTTAAGAGAGAAGCAATGGCATAAAGTCTATTGCTGACCAGCTACTTTGTTAGTGTCATGCCAACGATCATATTATGGCTGAAGTGGGGCTCAAACCGGTAACCTTTGTGCTTGTTTCTACCTCTGCTATAATTATCACATTGTATTGTTTATGATTATAAGTTCAACTTCAAGAATCCAGGAAAGGTAAGATTTAACCATTGAGTTTGCAAAATATGTGAAGAGAGCTGAAAAAATATGAATGAGTGTAAAAGTATTAATATGTTTTGATGAGAACTTCCTAATGAAATAAAGCATTCAAAACAGTTTCATTGTTTGAGATAAGACCCAAGCAGGTAAGGTGCCTATTTAAATAATGTATTATTGAAAAATAGCCCACTCTAAATTAAGGCTTTTAAAACAGATTATAAAACTTTGTTCTGTGATGATTGAATCATCACTGATCCTCTATGGAATGCTCTCTCCAATCCTACAGGTCTTCTTTATTACTTTTAGGATAATATGGCTTTTTATGCCCCTGCATTAAAAGATCAGAGATATATATAATACGTACTTAGTGTTTTGTATGAGAAAAAATATCTAATGAGGTCGGGAGAATTGATCATTGGTGAGGCTCTGCCGAGACAATTATCAATTCCCACAACCGAGTTAGATATTTTTTTCATACAATACACTCAGTACGTATTATATTTATCTTATAACCTCTATTTGTCTTGTTTTCGACGATGTTTCTTACTGAAATGCAAGTTTCTAAAATAACCATATTATATCTTTGTTCTAAAAATAACTATGTGATATCATAAAAAATATCATACGGGATGTTATCATACAGATATTGGTATAGTTATAAGATAAATATTGGTAACAATTGTCATCCATCCATCTGTCTGTCTATCTGTCTGCAAAACTTATCGAAAAACTCAGGGTTCACCCTGGCTTGAAAAAAGTTGTTACCATCATTTTACTACCTTTATCAATATCAACCTATATTAATAAAGGAAGGGATCCCTGATAATTGGATGGATCCTCAAGGTTACAAGTAGGGGCTCCTTTGGAACCCCATTGTAAAACAGGGTCAATCCCTGTGAGGTTCATGACAATCGGCTGTACCTGCAGGTAAGTTCAATGGGAAAAATGAAGAAGCATTTTTATTTGCTTTAAAACAAATTTTGAGCAATCAATTTCAAGCACTGCCCTGTATAAAGGATGACAAAACAGTGCAAACTGTTTGCAAATTATTGCTCTATGCACATGCACTTGTGTGAAAAGCAGGGTATAATTTGCAAACAGGTTACACCGTTGTGTCAACCTGAATGGAGGGCTGGTAAATTAGGGTGATGAATTCTATCTTTAGGATTTGTTTCAAAATATTTTTATCTTATGAAGTTAATAAGTAATTAAAAAAATAGTTATAACTGAAGAAGTTGCATGTGACAGTATAAGTATCATGCCTTTTTAACTCGCCTGAGCACGAAGTACTCAAGGTGAGCTATTGTGATCGTACAATGTACGTCCTCAGTCGTGCGCTTAGGCGTCCGTTGTCCACAATTTCTTTAAACATCTCCTAAACCAGAGGACCAATCTTGATGAAACTTGACAGGGATGTTCCTTGGTTCAAGCTCTACCAAAGTTGTTAAAATAATTGAAATCCACCCCTAACTTTCCCTTAAGCCTTAACAAAAAGGGTGAAAATATGAAAATCTTCTTCTCCGAAACCAGAAGTCAGACAGCTTTCATATTTGGTATGTAGCATGATCTAGTGGACCTCTACCAAGTTTTTTCATATCAAGACCGTTGGATCATATTTGGGCTCCACCTGGGTGCAACCCTTTTTTACATACAATGAAAGAATGAAAATCTGAAACCAGAGGGCACACAGCTTTTATATTTGGTATGTAGCATTATCTAGTGGGCCCCTGCCAAGTCTTTTTATATCAAGACCCTGGGGTCATGTTTGAGCTCCATGTGGGCGCATACCTTTTAGCTCATCTGAGCATGATGGGTGCATCCTTTTTAACATGGAATCAAAGAGTGAAAAGGCACATCCTTCTTGCTCTTGGCTGTAAATTTCTATGGTATTGATCCTATGTAGAAATGATCTCCTTTTTGACATCTGCCTATTTAATTAATGTGATGTCCCAGGGGTCAAGGAGACTCAGGTGAGCGATCTAGGACCATCATGGTCCTCTTGTTAAATGACTGGTCAGTTCAGGGTCCTTAACTCTTTGAATAAGGTTTTCCGAATCAACTCTTAGATGTTTTAAAAGTTGAATTGTTTGCAATTTATTATTGACATAGAAGAAGGTTAAATTTCTACTAAATTGAATGGAATAAAGCTTAAGCTTGTAGATTTGCTCTCAACCACTAAAACCATAAGTATCATGTCTCGAGAGAGATACAGGCAGTGGTTATCACCTCTGCTGTTCTATATCTATATGGGTTTTTTGGTAGCTGGCTATTAACAGTAAGTGTTTTTCCCATTAACACACTTGAATGACAGTAGGACTCATACCACATATCTTCAGGTTTTGAGTTGAATGCTTCTATCATTAAGCCATCAAGTCTGTCAAAGAAGGTTTGTACAATTAAATAGAAGGTAGGTGTTGGTTTAAATCATTTAATTGATATAAATCCACTAGTGATGGGCAGATTAATCGATTATAATCAATGATCAGTTGTTTTGGCATTTGATTGTGATAATCAACTAAGAAATTTCAGTATTGATTAATCGGTTCCTAACACATAAATAAAAGCCATTCTATATTGTTTTCAAAACTGACTTCAGTTTGATAGCTCAGCTTGAAACACTTGTAACTGCCTATATGTTTATAGGCAGTTACAACTGTATCGGGCTGAGCCATGAAGTTGGTACAAAAATCAATAGAAAGATTCTTTAGTTCATAAGTTTTAACTAAACTTTCACAGCTTACTTCTTCAAAGGATCTTAATGGGAGTGCTGTATTATTAATTTTTAAGAAAATGATTGTACAGTCGATCATTAGTTGATTTACTCTTCCAACTAAAAACCAATTATCGATTGTGGTTTGAAACTGATTGCCCAACACTATAATCCACCATTATAGTGAATAAATTTAGGCTGTGTTTTCCTGATTTTGTAGAGGGAAGATGTTGCTTTTGCTGTTCACTTGATGAAATAAATAAAATAGTAGTTTTCCCTAATGCAAATTAGAAATTATTTTGAAATTTTATTAAAGGAAATCAGGGAGATGAAACAGATTTTTCCACAGCTTTCAAACCTGTTTGTCATTTTGCAATATGACCCCCCCCCCCTTCGAAGAATAGGGTGTATATTGCTTTGCACCTGTCAGTAGACCTGTCTGTCATTGTAATTAGACCTTTTTTTCGCGGCGTATCTCAAAAAGTAACTTCACAGGTGGATAGATCTCATTGAGAAGTGCAATGCACAAGAACCATAACTCTACTCATCATATTTTGTGAGTGATAGCCCTTTGTTGATAGACAAAGAATAGGCTATTGACCTGTTTTTATGGGGGACATAAATATTTTTAGCTCACCTGAGCACATCATGCTCAAGGTGAGCTTTTGTGATCATTGAATGTTGGTCATCTGTCTTCAGACCACAATAATTTAAGTGTCTACACTCTAGAGGACACATATATTGTCCAATCTTCATCAAACGTGGTCATAATGGTTGTCAGGTCACAAGGATGAACCCTATTGAAAATGGGAAAGATCTGTGCCATATCACAGGAAAAGGGGCCTTAGTGACAATTTTCTTGTTTTCAATCTAGCGGCTAAATTATTCTCTAATCTTCATGAAACGTGGTTAGAATGTTTGTCAGGTCATAAGGATGAACCCCATTTAAAATGGGAAGGATCCGTACCATATCAAGGGAAAAGGGGCCTTAAAGATAATATTATCGTTTACAGTCTAGAGACCACAAATGTAAGTACAATTATGACTTTTGCTGGAAAATTTGATAATTCTTAATTTAATCAAAGATACAAAGGTGAGTGATATAGGACCATCAAGGTCCTCTTGTTTTGAATAAAGGTGGGGGTTAAAATTTTGATAATCAGGGGGTAGAGAGAACCCTGATGAAAGAATGAAAATAATATACACAAACATTATAATTTGTGTATACTTAGGGAATCCTTTTTAAAAAAACCAATCTGTATGAAAGAGCAATTTTTTCATAAGCATGTGTCACTCATTTCGACTTTGGTAATACTTTTGAAACTATGATTAATCGTTTGATAAAATGAGTATTTCAATAATCAAATTATATATTAAGATTAGTTTTACCTTTGTCTCTCTGTCATAAAAAAGGAAACAACAAAACAAAACTTTTGAAAATAGTAATGGTATCAAATTATTTAGTAGAGCTTTAATAGTTTTTAAGTAAAAAATAATGGATTATTAGAGGTTGCTTTACAAGTACATGAATATTGTTTGTGACAAACAAAATGAAATCATCTTAAATTTACTTGAGTTTGAAGAAAGATTCGTAATATGGGGCACATATGTGTATCTCTTGATACAAAATTTGATATTGGATGAAATTTAAGGTAAGTGAAACAGCAATGAATTTTTTTTAGAACTTTTACCATATTACACAGAGAATTTGAAAAAAGGTAAAAGGCAGGTTTGTGTAAAATCTATCATTTCAATATTCTTTCTTTTATTTTCCACTTGAACTTCTTTGATTATTTGATTATTTATGTTGACTTCATAAAAATGCATTAATCTTATACAAAGCTCACTACTCTGAAGAACATAACTTTATTGTTTCAGGTAAGTTCAGCCAAAAACCAAACTATCGTCGGTTTCTGTGTTCTATGATGTATCAATTTGCTGTGTTCTTCAGAAACACTTATTCTGCTCATTATTCATGAGCTTTGTTTCAAAGTATTGAAGAGTCCTGATAACCAAATCTTTATGAATTTTTAGCTCACCAAAAATCCACTGATTTTCAGAGAGACTGGAGCAGAGTTGAGACATGACAATGTGTAGAATAACCATGTGTTATTTTGTTGATAAAGACAAGAAATTGTTGTGGATGTATGATTTAAGGTTGTTTGTTTTGCCAACTGGCTTAAACCTTGGTACGGTTGTATTTATCTTTATTCAGACAAGAATAAAATTGGTTAGGCTAGCTCTACTACTACTTGTGTTTAACTAGGAGATAAATGAGTCGTTGTGTGACATTTCCAGTAATTTGGAATATTCAATCATGAGGTACAAACATTGAGTCTGTAAATTGTCATGGTATAGTTAAAACATTCAATGACATCATGAAGAGAATTTAAGACCTTATCTATCTAAAGAATGCATAGTGAAGACTCTGGCCAGAATGTGCTGGTTAGTCTTTTCTATGCAGTGAATGAAATTGCTGGAAATGTCACAGACAGGCTGAAATGTTTGTTTTGTGTAAGATCAGTAAGTTTATATTTCAATGAATAAGCACTAATAAGCTATGTTTTCACAAGTTGGAAAGCCATCATGAGTGAAAATACAGCTTCTGTTGTTCATGAAATGGAATGATAACAGATCTTGCACACAAAAGCAAAAAAAAAACAAATCTTTTTGTTTAAACGCCAAAACTGAAGGACAATGTCATAAAGCTAAAAGCCTGTAATAGTGCATCAATTTGCATATGATTACTATACAATGTTATGACATAACTTTTTAGTGTGCCATCTTAATGTCTTAAATAACATCAATTCAGGTGAAATAATTAAAAATCGCTCAGATGTCTTCTGTTATTTCTCTAGTTTGGTGGTGAGATTACCAACTTAAGTCTATGGTTATTTCTCATAAATCTACCAAAAAGCATAAAAGAAAATATAATTACTAGCTTAACCGTTGTCATGCTGAATTAAAATCCTCTTTCAAAATTACACTCATATCAAAGTACCGAGAGCCCTAAAATCCAAAGTTGAAGAGCAATTCTTCTTTTTGAAGATTAATTTGATGAACAACTCTGCCTTGAAACGGGACAAACAGGTGGTGTAGACTAAGATTAGATTGCACCTAGGTGCAGGCTGATCTTTGTCTATGTCTCCTTCCAAAGCAGAAATATTCCGGGTTCAGCATGATAAGGGTTAATTTTTAAGCTAGTGAACATATTGTTTTGCACTTGAACATCTGTCACTTTGTAAAAATCTTTATTATTATTTTCTTCATCAATAGCTATAAAGTGAGAACCCAATATATAATGTTAAGGTATTGAATAGTTAAAAGTACTTGTAAAGAAAAAAAATGAATTATTTGTAACTGATTAATCTTTAAGTTTATTTGTATGCTTATTATGGACTGTCATTTCTCAGCCGGAATTATAAATTAAATGATTAATTTAACAAAGTTCTAAGTAAGTTGCTAATTTGAATTATTTAGTTTATGCCAACAATATCATCAGTGAGCAGTTTGATCTTCATGCCTATTGAAGCTGTAAATTATTAGATGGCTCTGTACACAACAGTTGTTACTGCCTTTAAAAATAAAGGCAGTTACAACTGTTCTGCGCTGAGCCATTCAAATGAGGTTTCAGTTGCCGAGAACAATGTGTATATATTTACATAAGGTAAGTACAGTGGTGTGGAATTCCCATACCTGACTTTTCCCACAATGGATTTTCTTCAGGCAGAAGAGTACATTTTTTCCTGGCAACTTGTCCTTAGACAATTATATAAATTCCAGGAAAAATCTTTGAATTCAGGGTTCCCGCTGACTTTTAAATTTGGGGCTGAAAACAGTCATTTTAAAGCATACTTGTAACCCCTTTACATGAAACAAAGGAGGCTACTTGCAAAAATTAGGGGTACAAGATTCAAATTGGGGGTCAAAAACCCCCATTTAATGGTTTTTGGGAACCCTGAAATTGTTCTAATAAGATCAAATGATAGATCATGCTAATATTCAGTCAAAGGGTAGAAAACGAGTTTTTAAATGACAGAAGAATGACATCCTAAAGAATGCCTTGGACAAGTTGCTTAGAAAAATGTACTTGTCCGCAATTAGAAAAGCTTCTGTCGGACATGTTGGGCACAGGAATTCTTCACCCCTGATTTCACATCTTCAGAATCTTTACTATGCTACCAATAGATAGCTATGGACCATTTCACAAAGTTTTTAAGAAAAAGTTAGTTGTCAAAAAGTCAAAACACAAATTGTACCTGGCGTTTTCATTTATTATTAGATTCACCTTTGCAATATCTCATTGGAATCGTCTTTAAAAGACAATTACAATGATGTAATGCATGGCAGAATTCTATATTCAGTTACTACTGTAGAAGCAACTTAAATTTTTTACTTTGCGCAAAAATGTTTATAAGATGATTAGTAACACAATCCCCTGAAGTCTCTGTAGGATTAAAGAATATTTTTGATGTACCGTGTTGATGTCCTGGCAGCCAAATCATAATCCATTTCACTTGCATGAAATGGTCTAAAATGTCTGGTACCGACTTAAAATATGTATTTACACTTAGTACAGTCTTGTGTTGAACCCTCGCATATCTGGTTTATATTTAAATTTCATGTTAACTTGAGCATACTTTCCAAATGAAAATAATTTCTTATGTGATTCTTGTAAGATGTTATTAGTCAAATCTCATTAACAGGGTTTGAAAACCAAGGAGGTCAAGTTAGATAATGCGAGTCCCAATTTTCAAATTGGGAAAAACCTTCAGTAATCTTTTTCTGCAATAATTCTTCCCCAATTATAAGAGACCTTCTTTCAAATAATTAGAAGATACAAGCAAATGTTATCTGCAACAACTTTAATTTTGAACAGATCTGAAACTTTGACAGGCAGAGGTTTGAAACTACATAAACTTGAAGTAGAACACAGTTTTACTATATTCCAGATAAAACATGAGTGAAGCAGAGTTACCAGATATTACCGAGACACCTGTTCCTGTAGACAATGTGGAGCCAACAGAACTTGCTGGTGCCCCTGTATTGTCACCACAGCTACCAGCACAGGACGGTGACGGATTCAAGCCATTGGACCCAGAACCCCCTGCACCAGTGGTAGCCCCAGCACCAAGGGAATCCAGCATCCAGTCACGACTGGAGGAGATGGCCATGCCAAATATTGTACCAAATTCAGACACTGAACCATTTGGTGCAGGTATTATGATGGATAACAAGTCTTTTAACAATGCTAATGCTCCAGATATTGGGTTTAACCCAGTCCCAAAAGATATTGTGAATGAGCCGATGGAGAGCAGTCTGGATTTACAAGGGGCTGCAGATATTGGTTCTAGTATACTTGGAAATAGTTCAATGTCTGAAATGGAGCTGCAAGTACAAGCCCAGGCCATAAAGTTTGCACGAGAAATGCAGAGCAGAAATCAAGGAGAAGCACTAGAAGCAGGAGAAGGTGCATCTGAAGCAATGGGTGAGTTCTTGTCCATTAGTTTATTTGTTTGAGATTTTATTGCTGCTTGCATCATGTTTTTCAACATTAGGCGGTCAATCCTAGGATCTTGGCTCTGTCTACATTGATTAGACATTTTTAGCTCAAACAGAGCTCTAAGGATCAGCCTTACTCTGTTGTGCGTCATGTGTCCTCAACTTTCTTAAAACATCTCCACCTAAACCGCTGGGCTAATTTCAATGCATTTCCTTGGGTGACCCTTTTCTAAAATTGTTTGCGAAATTTTCATTGGTCAAGGCCAAGATTGTTTATCAATGCCAAACTTTCTGAAAGTTAAGTACTGTTTCAGGGGCACCAATGTTAACACAAAACATTTTGTTTTAACCTTCATGAAAGTAATGGAATGATTTTGTTTTTTGAACAATTAAAGCTTTATTTTCAGGTGTTGCTTTTGTTTACTCAATCGGTATAAAATTTGGTCTTACCTGAAAACAAACATTTATTCTGTTAACACAGGGTTGTGGAATTCCCATGCCCGACTTGTCCGACACAGGCTTTTCTACTTGCAGGCAATCGCATTTTTCTAGGCCACTTGTCTGTAGATACAAGTAGATATCAGAGCAAATCTTCATACAGTACTAAAATGATCCTTATGATCTAGGAGAAAAGTCATCCTTTTGTTTGTATCAAAGGAAAGAAAACATTATCTTTAATGAAGAAAATGCAGGGTAATAGTATTTTCTTCATAAAAAACAAGATTTTCTCAATATTTATCAACCTACTTTTTTGTGGAGAAGTTCTTTTTTATCAGCTGATTTCTGTGACTTGTCCAGGGACAAGTGGAGAAACTTTGTATTTCCACATCCCTGGTTAACATTAATGGAGATTTAAAATGAATATTTTCAACATAAGCAGGGTTTTACCAAGCTTTTCGAAAAAAGGGGACCCAGGGACTCAACCTGGAAAATATCAGGGGTCCCTTTCCTTTTATTTTTGGGGTCCCAACGAGACAAGTTTAGAAATTTCAATTTCAAACAATTGAACATCGTGGTGAGTGATTTAAAAAGTAATTTATCATTTTCCACAAATTCAATGCTTCCATATTTCCTTTTTAGGGTTTTATATATCAGTTAAAGTGCTCAGGTCTTATTCTTTTTAGGACTTTTGAATATAACATATCACTTTGTTCGAGTGTGATTTTAGGTTTTTTTGTCATGATTGAGTTGACTGGATATTATGAGTAAAATTAATATCACTCGGTGAACGGATCTGATGTAGTAATGATGCAATGTCGCTAAACATCCAGTTATTTTCATACATATTAATGTAACCAGTGGTTGACATTTTTTCAGACCAATTGAATTGAATAAGTGTTGTTTTATGGATGTTGTGGTATTTTTCATACTTGTTGAGGACCAGAGTTAATTTTTGGGGAAAACAATACTACATCTCGGTTGTCAGCTTATTTACAAAGTTTGATGACTAAATTGTTTAATTATTATAAATTTCCCCTTTACTTGAGAGTAATCGACGGTCTGTAAGTGACGTCTCAATTTTGTGTACAAAGAAGATGAATTAAAAAACAAACAAAAATCAATCCTTTAAGATAAGTTTACTAAAGCTCTTTAATGGTTCATAAACAATTCTTGTGGGTTTTTAGCTCACCTAAGCACATCGTGCTCAAGGTGAGCTTTTGTGATCATTGAATGTCCGTCGTCTGTTATCCGTCGTGCGTCGTCTGTTGTCAGACGTCAACAATTTAAGTGTTTACACTCTAGAGGCCACAAATATGGTCCAATCCTCATTAAACTTGATCAGAATGTTCTTCAGGTCACAAGGATTAACCCAATCTAAAATGGAAATGATCTGTGCCATATCATGGGAAAAAGGGCCATAATGACAATTTTCTTGTTTACACTCTAGAGACCACAAATATGGTCCATTCTACATGAAACTTGGACAGAATGTTTGTCAGATCACACGGATGAACCCTATTGAAAATGGATAGGATCCGTGCCATATCACGGGAAAAAGAGCCTTAATCACAATTTTCTTGTTTACACTCTATGGGTCTCAAATGTGGCCCTATCTTTATGAAACTCCATCATGGTCCTCTTGTTTTAGTTGTAATATCATAAGACAAAGTTATATTTACTAATACCCTTGAAAATAACAGAATGTGATCTCAAATTGCATTAGTACAAACAAGAAAATTCTGTGGCCGAGATGACTATGATTAACATAACATTCTGTCCTCAAAAAGACAAAACAAGCATCGGTGTCATAAACAACATCTCTTCATTAAAATTGTTTGATTTTTCGACAATAAAGATTCATTTGTGTATTTCAAACTGTTTCAAAATCATTTAGAGCCCTTTACCTGAAATTATTTTTGTGCGTCCCATTGACAAGGGTTGCTAATAAACTTGCATACAGACAGAATTTCATGCGTATAACGACGCAGAATTCTGCGTCCTGTAAAACCGTGCATAGGTCATGTTGTGTGTTGTCTATTCCAGGTGCTCTATCTGCTACATCTAAGATGTTAGCCAACTCACTAGGGATGAAGCTTCCACCCCCAGAATACTCTGGCATACCGGGCATTCCTGAACAATTGGCAGATACAGAACCTGTGGGTGAGTTAGAAAGTCAGGGCTTGAACAACTTTTATATCCTGAAATCAAAAGATGGGGCTTATTGTTTAAATTCCTCTAAATAATAAACATCATTCAATATCATGGACCAGTGTCAATGCCAATGCATCAGGGATAAAGATTGACATATTTTTCAAGGGACACAGCCTGTTCCATCCTATATTAAAAAAAAATGATAAAATGGACACCAATTCAGAGATAAGTACCAAAACTATTGGTTGTATCAAGAAAACACACAAGCTAACTGATTTGCCAGTTTTTTGACCCCCAAAAATCTGAAAATATCAGAGTTTGACTCAAAGAATTTCTCCCTAGGGGTCATTTTAAACCCCGTTGGGAGGAATTTCTTAGGGTCAAAACATGGTTTTATACCTAAGATTTTCACAAATTGCTATCTTAAAGTCCTTCAAATTAATTACTTCTTTAATATCATTACAAAAAACAGTTAAAGTGACTTTTGAATATGCAAATTTCTCCTTTGATTTAGGTTTTTTGTTGTTTTGACCTCTTTAAAATCAAATTTGACCCCCAGAATTTCTTAGGTGAGGAGTCAATGACTCCCCAATATCAAACACTAATACAAGCCATGACAAGATTACAACTTCCTTCTTCAAAGTTTTCTTGAGCATGTGAAAATTGGATTATGTTTAGAATTAACAAAAAACATTTCAGTACTCTTATTCAAGAAGTCGGACTGTCAATCTAGAGGTCCCGGGTTTGATCCTTGACAGTGGCACTCATTCTTTCCGACCATTTGTCTCGCACCAATGGGTCGATAAATCGTAGACCTATGTGGGATAGTAGCTGGAGGCTAGGAAAGGATGTAATGGTAGTACTTGTGAGAGAAATACCAGGAATCAATTGTTAGGTGCTCAAGCCAGCTTGGTATAGCTGAAAGATTTTTGAAAGCGGCATAAAACCCCATTCAAACAAACAAACAAATTTTATGCACAGATCAAATGATGTGCCAACACATTCTGCACCAATGGCACTTATATTGGGATGAAGCACTGGGGGGTTGGGGGTATTTATAAGAATACTTTGTGATAGCTCTAGTATGATTCCGATTTAATTCAAAGTAATCATCATATACATTAAAAAAAATCTATCAGTAATTACCTCAATTTTTGAAGAAATAAAGATCCTTAAGCTTTTGGATTACCGGCATTTGAGAAAGAATGCCTTACAAAACCCTTCATCAACTAATTTCATTTTTTTTGGGCAGACTTAGTAGCTTCTCAAAGTAAGTTTTGCTCAAAACATCCAAGGGCCACAATTACGTTATTACAGTACTGTTAACTGTATTCACATTGTCTAATCACAAACTGTCTTAGTCAATCGAATTCCGGTTTACAAATCAGGGGGAACTAGGCGTGAAATAATTGATAAAAGAATTACAATAGTTATGTCCTTTTGTAGTGTGTTGTTGATATGACTAGTTTTTCAAACAGAATTATAAATATTTTCATAAGGTTCTAATTTGACTGACTTGAAGCATAGATAATAACAAAATACAACAATGTATGTTGGACATCCGAGCTGACAGTATCAGACAGGGCTGTGGAAATATGAATTTTCTCCACTTGTCCCTGGACAAGTAAAAGCCGATTTTCTACTCATCCAGGATCAAAATGAACTTGTCAGCAAAAGAGTAAATAGAAAAAATTGATAAAAACATTGCCTTTTGATGAAGAAAATGCTGATATCCAGCATTTTATTCATTAAAAACAGTGTTTTCTACCCAATGATATGAACATTAGGATGATTTCTCTCTTTATTCTTTCAAGTAACATGCCAAGATCTGCCCTGGTATTTACTTGTCTTTGGACACGTGGCTTAGAAAAATTAACTTGTCCGCAAGTACAAAAGCCCGAGTCGGACAAGTCGGGCATGGGAATTCCACACCCCTGTATCAGATATTCAATCAGACCGTAGTCAAAACTAATGGACAGTGCCTGCGGTCTGATGTCTTTGTTAAAGTTATTATTATTCAAGATATCTTGTCACAACTGGCATGTGTGTTCTCCATCACAAGAGCTATCAAAAATATCTATGGGAAACACTGGTCGAGAATTTTTTATGCTCCCCAATGGGAGAGCATATAGCTGCCGCTTCATCTGTCTGTCTGTCGATACAATGATGATGTGTCTTTCCCATTTTTAGCTCCACTGGCTGAAAGCCACTGGGGCTATTGTCATGGCGTTGTGTCTGTCGTGCGGCCGTCCGTCCGTGCGTGCGTGCGTGCGTCCGGTCGTAAACTTTTTCTTTAAAAATCTTCTCCTCAGAAACTACTGGATGAATTTCAACCAAACTTCACAGGAATGATCCTTGGGTGACCCTCTTTCAAAGTTGTTCAAGAAATTATGATCCAATGAAAAACATGGATTTAATGGGCGTGGCTAATTTCCAAATATGGTAAAAATTGACTTATCAGGTTCTAATTGATTGATACCAATCAAATTTTACATGAATGATACTTGGGTGACCCTTTATCAGTCTACAAAAAAATTATTGTGATCAGATGAAAAATATTTTTTTTTTATGGGCAGAGGTCATTTCTCTATATGTAATATAGTGGAAACTTTGAAATTCATTTTCTCAGAATCTAACTGATAGATATCAACCAAATTTTACATGAATGATCCTTGGGTGAGCCTCTATCAGTCTACCAAAATTATTGTGATCAGATGAAAGATATGCATTTTATGGGCATTGTCATTTCTCTATATGTTATGTAGTGGAAACTTTGAAAAATCAGTTTCTCAGAATGTAATTGATGGATATCAACCAAGTTTCACTGGAATGATCCTTGAGTGTTTCTTCATCAGTCTACCAAAAATTATTGTGATCGGATGAAAAATATGTATATTATGGGCGGAGGTCATTTCTGTATATGTTATATAGTGAAAACTTTGAAAATCATTTTCTCAGAATGTAACAGATGGATATCAATCAAACTTCATTAGTATGATCCTTGGGTGATACTTTATCATGCAGCCAAAAATTAATTGTCTTTGGATGAAAAATATGTCTTTTATGGGCAGAGGTCATTTCTCTGTGTTATATAGTGGAAACTTTCAAAATCATTCTTAACATCAGTAGAACCCAAAATATCCAAAAATCTAGTGAAAACTTACATTTGCTATTACAAGAAATTCAAGCCTGTGGAGCGACTCAAGCCATTCATGGCTTTCTAGTTTAGGATTGTGGCATTGTCACGGGAAAAGGGGACTTAGGGTATATGCAATTTTTTGCAATTTGAGTAGTAAATTTGGTGACCTTTATTATAACCAATTTGAAATTTTCTTACAAAAAATATCATGGAAAAAGGGTGGGCTAAATGTTTGCTACATTTTGCTTTCATTTCTCCTGGTCTCATGTTCAGAATTTGATGAAATTTCATATTTGAGTAGCAAATCAGATGCCCATTACCAGAAACTATTTGAAAATTTCGCCTGATGGATCACAATTCCCATTAGCAAATCCCAAAACCTATAGAAGCAATCGACAGCAAACTTTTTCCATTTATTGCATACATTTTTTTGTGACAATGCCTTATTTCGGGAGCATAATCTGTCTCTGACGGCTCTTGTGTATGAATTTTGTTCCTTTTTAGCTCACCTGAGCACGAAGTGCTCAAGGTGAGCTATTGTGATGGGCTACTGTCTGTCGTCCGTCATCAAACTTTACCTTGTGTGCACTCTAGAGGCCACATTACTGGCCCTAATGTCTTGAAACTTGGTCAGAATGTTTGTCTCAAACAAATCTCAATTGAAATTGGGTCAAGTGGGGTCAAAAATGGGGTAAAGGGGTCAAATTGTTAGAAAAACCGTGTGTGCACTCTAGGGGCCACATTTTTGGCCTAAATGTCTTAAAACTTGGTCAGAATGTCTTTCTTCATCAAATCTTGGTCAAGTTTGAAATTGGGTCAAGTGGGGTCAAAAATGGGGTCAAGGCGTCAAATTTAAGAGAAACCTTGTGTGCACTTTAGAGGCCACATTTTTGGCCCAAATATGTGGAAACTTGGTCAGAATGTTTGTCTTCATCAAATCTTAGTCAAGTTTGAAATTGGGTCAAGTGGGGTCATAAATGGGGTCAAACGGTCAAGTTTCAGAAAAACCTTGTGTGCACCTTAGGGGCCTCATTTTTGGCCCAAATGTCTTGAAGCTTTGTCAGATTGTTTGTCTCCTCCAAATCTTGGTCTAGTTCGAAAATTGGGTCAAGTGGGGTCAAATATGGGGTCAAGGGGTCAAATTTTAGAAAAACCTTATGTGCACTCTAGAGGCCATTATTTTTGCCCAAATGTCTTGAAACTTGGTCACAATGTTTGTCTCCATCAAACCTCGGTCAAGTTCAAAATTGGGACAAGTGGGGTCAAAAATGGGGTCAAGGATCAAATTTTAGAGAAACCTTGTGTGCACTTTAGGGGCCACATTTTTGGCCCTAATGTCTTGAAACTTGGTCAGAATGTTTTTCTTCATCAAATTTAGGTCAAGTTCGAAATTGGGTAAAGTGGGGTAAAAAATGGGGTCAAGGGGTCAAATTTTAGAAAAACCTTGTGTGTACTCTAGGGGCCACATTTTTGGCCTATGTGTCCTAAAACTTGGCCAGAATGTTTGTCTCCATCAAATCTCGGTCTTGACCAAAAATTGGTAAAGTTTGGTAAAAAATCGGGTCAAAGGGTCAAATTTTAGAAAAAGCTTGTGTGCACTGTAGGGGGAGCATATTTGACTCAAATGTATGTCTTCTTGATATCTTTGACTTTTGTTTAGCCAGTAATGAATTTCAAATAAGTAGTGTTGGCACTTTGCTTCCTTTGTTAACTAGAATGTGATGGTTGTACTGGTAAGAGAAATACCAGGAATCCATTGTTAGGTGCTCCAGCCGCCGCGATATAACTGAAATAATGTTGAAAGCGGCGTTAAACTCCATTCAATCAATCAAGCCTTTGTTAACTAAATGCATCAGGTGAGCGCTTAAGGGCATATGGCCCTCTTGTTTGACTTAGATTTTGTGCATTATCCAGCAGCTTATTATAGCTTCTGTTGGCGGTGCTCTTATTGATTGAAGCCACAAGGTTAAAGTTTATCTGTACTCTTTAAAGCTTTAATTTCATTATTTAATTTTATTTTGAATGTCTTTCCAAACTATTTAGCATCCAAGAAGAAGAAAAAGAAGAAGAAGAAAAAGAATGGTCAGAAGATTGATGACATAGACGAAAGTGAAGTTCATGCTGTGATTGAGGCTCCACCATCATCAAAACCAGTCATTTCACCTGAGCCAATGAGAGAATCCACACCAGACATTCCACAATTAGACGAAAACAGACCTGCACCTGATGAAGGTATGCAACATGAAGAAGGATTTCCCAGATTTCTACCAGACAGAGAATTTCCTCCTCCACATGAGAGATTTCATCATGGTCCTCCTGACAGATTTCCACCAGATCATTTTCCTCCTGAAGGTTACCCAGGACCACATGAGGGACCAGGGCCAGATCATCCAATGTTTCATATGCATAGAGGAAGGGGACGTGGAAGAGGGGGAATGTATGATGGTCCTCATAGGCCACCATATGATGAATATGAAGGATATGAAGAGGAGTATGGTTGGAGAGGGAGAGGAAGAAGGGGTAGAGGAAGGCCATTTCCTAGACATGGCAAGTTTAGATACAGAGACGACTTTGACGAGGAAGATTTTGAAGAGTTTGGAATGCCTCCTGATGACTTTCGGCATGAGCATGGCCCCTATCATCCAGGTCACGGCCCTCCTGACATGGGATGTAGACCACCACGACCTCCATTTGGACCAGAGTTTAGTGGGCCTCCTAGACCTGGCCCTCCTGGACACTATGGACCCCCACATGAGTATGGACCAAGACCGCCAGGCCCAGGACATTATGGACCCAGAGGACCTCCTAACTTTCCACCACATGGTCCAGGTTATCATGAGGGTTATCCAGGTGGATACCAAGGTGGACCACCTTTTCAACCTCCTCCAGAGAATTTTCATGGGGAAACTTTCCCTCCAAATTTTGAAGGTCAACATATGCCACCTCAGGGCCATCCTGGACAACCCATGCCTCCACATGGACACCCTGGCCAACCTTTGCCCCCTCATGGGCACCCTGGCCAGCCCATGCCTCCACATGGACCCCCATTACCAGGACAACCTCCACCTCAGCAGTCATTTACTGGCGAAGTTTTTCCTCCCGAGGGCTTTAATGCAGGTGCACCATTTCCTCATGGAATGCCTCCTATGCCTAATATGGCTCCAAATGATCCCAATAATCCAATGCCTAATCAGCAAACAGCAGAAAATCTCATTGCTCAAGGTATGAATCCTGATCTTGCAAAAATCCTGAATGCTGATGTAGTGATTCCACCTAAAGTTGATGCAGAGCCTGGTAAAGATAAACAAAAGAAAAAGAAGAAGAAGGGAAAAGGTGAAGCTCTAGCCACAGAACCAAGTATTCAGCCTATGTCAATACCTCTACCTGAAGATGTACCCTTGCCCCCAGAACCAAAAAAGAAGAAAAAGAAAGAAAAGAGTAAAGGATTATCTGATGTTCTTTTTCCACCACTACCTGAATCAGAACCTCAATTTCAAGGTCCTGCTCCAAGACCAATGCCAGAAAATCAGCCACCGTTGCCCATGGAAGTTGACCAGCCTGCTCCTCCCACAGATCCTGAGTTTTTGGGGCCTAAGCCACCAGAACCTGACAGCGATCAATTCAGAGGAATGATTTTCAATCCCCAACCTGTTTCAGGTAATATTCATGTGAAAGAACCCAAACCTCCCAGGAGATCCAGATTTGATCAAGTTGAGCCTACACCAACTATCAAATCAGAGCCAGCTCCAATGCCTGTTCCAGTTCCAAGTCCCGTTCCTCCCCCTGTGATGCCAGTCAGTACAACTCAAGAATTTATCAGCCAAGAAAACATTTCAGGAATCCAGGAGCAGTTGATAAAGTCAGAAGTTGGAGTTGAAAAAATAGAAAATCCTGAAAGTAATAGTGATTTTGATGCATTTACTGAGGAACTTTTGATGCAACAGAAAACTTTCCAAGAACAACAAGAAGCACTAAGACAGGAACAACAAGTTATGCAAGCTGAATCACCTATCAACAATGTTGAGAAAGATATGAAAGAAAGCATCCCAACTGATCGTGCAAATGGGACTGATGAAACCAAGAAAGACGACTATGTCTTCTTTGGTAATATGATTGATTCCAAAGAGGAAAAGAAAGAAAATGAAGCTGCCCAAAATAAAGAGCCTGTTACAGCATCTCAGTTATTAGAAAAATTCAAGCAAAGAAAACTGATGAAGACAGATTCTGATCCAGATATTAAAAGTAGGTCAAGAGAATATGGCCCACCAATTGTCTTAAGTGAAAATAAATTTTCCAAAAAAGCTGAAAATATTGATGAGCAAAATGTTCAGAAAACTGTCAAGGAGGAGCCAAAAGCACAAGGAAAGTTTACAATTGCTATCAGAAAGCTAAAGCAAATTGAAGCTGCACAAGAGGAAGAGGAGAAACATGTTATGGACTCCTTAGTGGGAAATTCTGAAAGTGAAGTTGACAAGGCTAAACAAAGTAGGAAAGAAAAAGATGATAAATCTTCAAAAGAAAAGGTTGATGATAGCTTTGAATCAAGTAAAGAAAGAAAGAAGAGATCAAAATCAAGGTCTAAAGAAAGAACAAAAAAGGGTAGAAAGTATTCGGGATCTCGCTCTGCTTCAAGAGAAAGGTCAAGAACTCCAGAAAAAAGCAGAAAATACAGAGATAAGATGCAGTCATACTCACGATCAAATTCTAGGGAACGTTCTACGTCTAGGAGCAGAAAAAGTAAATCAAGGGAAAGAAATGAGAGGTCAAGGTACAGGAGATCTAGATCAGGTAGTGAAAGGCGATCAAGGGATAGGGAACAAAAGCGATCAAAAGATAGACATAGTCGCTCAAAGTCCAGAGAAATGGTTGCAAGAAAGGGGAAATCAATGTCACCATGGAGGAAAGATAGAGAATTTTTCAAACGTTATGGAAGATTCCCTAGAGAAGGTGAGGCGGATCATATAAGATACGAGCTGCCACAAACTCAAAGAGAAAGAGGAAAGCATTGGGATAGAGATGATCAGAGAGATAACAGGGGCAGAGATTTTGAAAGAAGGAGACGAAATGAAAGAGAAAGTAGAGAAACTGAGAGTGTCGATAGAAAGAGAGACAGAAGAAGTAGTGAAAGAAGTAAAGACAGGGACAAAAAATCAAACAAAGAAAAAGAAAGTAGACGACAAAGTAAGAGGGATAGTTCTGATGAGGAGAGTGATGAAAGCTATGTGAAGGAAAAACGTAAGGAAAGGAAGAAGAAAAAGAAAGAGATGCATATGGAAGAACAAGATGAAAATAGTGACAAGGAGCGAAAAAGAGAAAAGAAAAGTAAAAAAGATGTAAGCTCTGATGAGGCTGAAGAAGAACATTATAAAAGAGACGAAAGTTTGCCGAAAGATAAGCCTTCTAAGGATACCAAAGAAGAGCAGATTTTTGAAAAAAGAAGTACCAAAGAAAGGGGTCCATACACAGAAGAGAAGAGGTCTGAGAAAAGCATGGATGAGGAGAAGGAAGAGACCAGTCAAAGATTTGATGAGCACAAGGGTATAGAAAGAGATGAGCCTTACAAAGAATCTGAGGTTGAAGCAAAACAAAGTGAGCCTGGTGAAATTGAGGAATCACCTAAAATCCCAGAGATGGAGGGAAAAAATAAAATTGAAGAAGAGATGGAGACAGAAGACGGTGAAATTACGGAAAGAGATAATGAGTATCCAGATGTTGATCAACAGACAAAGGATATGCTAGGTGTTGGCCAGTATATTGATGATGTTGGTGAAAGATCAATTGACAAGGAGGATGATAGAATGGATACATCCAAAAGAGAAAGTTTAGAAAGGAAGCATAAAGAGAAAAAGAAGAAGAAAAGATACAGCAGCTCAAATAGTGAATACTCTGAAAGTGATTTAGATCAAAATGATGAAATAAAATATAAGAAAGACAGAAGGGTTTCAAGTATTGAAAGAACCAAAGATGAAGATTACAAAAAGGCTGATCCAGAGAAAAGATCTGTGGTGAAAAGGGAGAATAAGGATGAATATCCAAGTGTAAGAGACCAGAAGAAAATGGATAGGTATCGATATGGTGAAGATGATGAGGATGGATATGAAAACAGAGGCAAAAAGGGTAAAAAGCATCAGAGTGAGGATGAGTCTGATTATGATGTTAGAAAGTCAAAGAAACCAAAAGGTAAACAGAGAGAAGAATTTGATGAAGATGAAGATGCAATTGAAAATGATAAGAGAAAGAAAGAGAGATCATACGCACAAGAAGAGTCTAAATTCAGAGATGATGATAGAAGAAGGGATCAAAGACCCTCAAGTAAAGAAAGAGGATATACTAGAGATGACATTGGTAATGAAAGAGGATATGGTAAAGATGATTTTAGAAGAAGAGAAAATGAAAAAGACACTAAAAGAAATGATAGAAGAAAGGAAAAATATAGGCTAGAGGATGAAATGAGGAAGGGGTCTGATAGATATCAAGAAAGTGAGCAAGGTAGGCAACAAAAATCAAGCCGATACGATAAACCAGAAAAAGACCATGAGAGAAGGAAAAGGTATGATAGTGAGTCTGAGGATGATTACAGGAAAAGAAGGCAGCAGAGAAGAAATGATAGTAGTGAAGAAAGATCTCCAAGGTCTAAAAGGCAGGAGAAGAAAAGAGATGCTTATGATGATATGAGTAGTGTTCCAAAAAATGTGGTTAAATCAAAATGGGACAGTGACAATAGTGACACTGGAAGCGAAGAAGAAACTAGAAAGCCGGAAAGAAAAGAAAGAAGTGAATCCTATAAACGTGAAAGTTCGGGACAACCTCCTGTTAGACCAAAAGATAAATTTGACATTGATATAAGTAAAATAAACAAAGCAAAACTTTTGGATAAAATGATGAATACAAAGAAAAAGGAGAATGATCATTCAGATGAGGACTCAGATGACCAGGATGAGGAGTATCCTAAACAAAAGCGAAAGAAAGAAGCTCGGAAGATTGACAAGAAAGAAAAGAAAAAGAAGAATTTGCCTTCTGATAGTGAAAACGAAAAGCCTATCAAAAAGTCCAAAAAGAAGAAAAAGGAGGTCACAAGTGATGAAGATGAATCACCAAAAAAGAAAGATAGAAAGAAGAAAAAGAAATACAATGATGAATCAGATCAGAATAGCATGGATGATGAATATTCTAAAAAAAGAATTGATAGAGAGCAGACAAGCAAATCAAAGAAAGCTGAGAGGAAAGGAAAACACAGACGGGATGACAGTGAAAATAATGATGATGAAGCAGAATATAACAAGAAGAAAAGGAAAGATAAAGCTAAATCTAGGCACATGTCTCCTGATGAAGAGGAAACGTCTGAAAAAGAAGATAAACAGAGAAGGAAGAAAAGGAATGAAAGTGATGATGAAATGAAGGAGAGAGGCCGTAAGCGAGAGAAGTCAACTGATAAAAAGAAATCAAAGGTTAAGAAAAAAAATATCAGTGAATCAGACGGTGAGTCTGATGATAGAAATTCCAAGGAAAAATATCGTAGAAAGAAGGAGAAAGCAAATGATCAAGATTCTGATAGAGACAGTTTCAGGAAGGAAAAGCAATGGAAGAAAGAGAAATTCAGTGACCAAGACTCGGATAGAGAGAGTCTAAGAAAGGAAAGGAAGTCCAAGAAAGAAAGGGATCCTTCGGATAGCCCAAAAAGAAAACGAGACAAACAGGACAAGAAGAAGAAAAGACAAAGAAGTGATGACTCTGAAAGCAGAAGTCCTTCAAGATCAAGAACAGTCTCCCAAAAAAAGAAGCAGAAGTATACTCCAAGTGAATCAGAGGATGAATCGAGGGGCAAAAAAGATAGAAGAAGGAAATATGAATCAAGTGAAAATGATGAAGAAAGGTACCCAAAGAAAACTAAAAAGAAGGCTAAAGAAAGTAAAAAATATGAGAAAGATTTAAATGATGATTCTGATGAAGAAATGCTGCAAGAATCTAGAAATAAGCAAAAAGATAAATCTGAAAGAAAGAGTAGAAAGGAAATGACAGATGAAGAAGATGAAGTCAGACGATCTTCTGAAAGATCAAAGAGAGAAAGAAATGGAAAACACAAAAGATCTGTAGACAGGTATTCAGATGATGATAAATATAATGACAGAGCAAGTAACCAAGATGACAGAAAGAGGGGTAAGAAAAGGGATGACATTTTAGATGAAAAGGGTCGACGGATAGATGAAGGTGGAGGTGGGGGCACTAGAAAATTTTGGAAAGGTGATGATGAAAAGCATACACAAAAGCAATCCAAGAAGTCTAGAAAGTATAGTACGAGTGATAGTGAGACCAGTTCTCACAACTCTTCTGATTCTGATAGCTCTAGAAGTGACTCAGATCATCAAAAAAAATATAAAACTTCTAAGACCGGTTCAAAAAACGTGCAAGCTGGGGCAAGTCCTACTAGGGGGCTTGTCCCAGATTACCCCATTGAGAGTGAAGAAGAGAAAGCAAAGGAAAGCAATCAAAAGCAAAAGCAAAAGAAGGGCAAACATAAGAAAAAGAAGAAGCATAAACACAAGAAACTATCTAAAAAAGGAAAGGACAAACACGAAAAAGATGGTGATGAAGACTACTTAATTAAAGACAAGGAGGAAGCAGTTAAAACTGTATCTGATAATACAGATGAAATTTTGGAGACTCAAAATACTAATGAACAGTTGGTGGAGGTAAGTGAACCTCTAAAAACTAGTGACAGAATAATGGAGGCACAAGATGGTGATGATTCTTTGAAGACCACCAATGAGAAAAATCCAGCCATTCCAATGCAAAGTGACAATGTTGAAAATACCAAAAAGAGCAATGATAAAAAGGATGATCAAATAAAGAAAGGTAGATTAGAAGAAAATTTGGAAACTATGAAAGCTGAGGAAAACAAAGTCTTCCAAAGGGGCGAAAGTGAAGAAAGTGATACAACTCAAGACTCCACTAGCCCTGGAAAACCTGATGTAGTGGTAGCATCATTTCCTGATAAAAGAAACCATGAAAAAAATGATAACTCATTGAAGAATGATGATGAAACAAATGACCAACAATGTCACCCTGTGAAGGAATCAGAAGGAAATAATGTCAAGCATGATAATCAATCTGTGAAGAATGAATCATTTCATGAAAAAGATATTTCACCAGAAAAGAATATAATACTGTATGATCCGTTTGAATCACTTGTTACTGACACTGTTGAGAAAAAAGAATCAGGCAATGAAGATGGCAATCAACTTTATGATCCCTTTGAAACTATGCTCAGTCATGAGGAAAAAGATGAATATACTAAAACAAATGAGGAGCATTATTCTAAAGCGGATTTGCTGGAACAAAATATTAAGAGCCTAGATAAAGAAATCCAAAATGCCAAAAATTTACCTGCAAAGGATGTATCAGCTCCATCTGTTGTGCCAATAGCAGTTAATCCAAATCAAACTTCTATTCTACCAATTTCTAATTTACAACAGAACATTTTCCCTGTACCATTACCTGTTCAAGCACCTAGTACATATGTTCCTTCTACTGTATTTCCAAGTATTGACCAGCCTAAAGGAATAATTCAAGAACCTTTGCCAACAGAGAATATCACTAAATTGGAGAAAACTGTTCCAGAGATATTTTCTCAAAACTCCGATACTGTGTCCAAAAATGATTCATCTGTAGGTTTCATGCATGAGACTATGACAGAAATGGGTAAAAAGGTTGCCATTAAGACTATAATACCAAAAAGAATTGCTTCTGAAACCCCAACTGTGAAAGGAAAATCAAGATGGGATGCAAATGGGTCTTCTGTTTCTAATGAAAGCAGTTGTAAAGAAAAGAAAATTGATGAAGATGATTTATATGACCCTTTTGCAGAGGAAACGTATGAAACTCCACCTGAAAGCCCAGTTGAGACAGAACCTCCAGATTCAACTGTAATGGACAGAGATAATGAAATAATATCTGAAGAAACAGCACTAAAAGAAGTTGAAAAGTCTAATTTACCAAGTAAGGTCACTTTGAAATTTACAACAGGAAGAAAAGTTATTGGAAAATCTGCAATAGAAAATGATGATTTTGAAGACAGTAACTCAAGTCTGCAACCAAAAAGGAAAAGCAGATTCAGTGATTTAGATCCATTTATCTCTCCAAATATTGCACCTGGAAAATCAACTAAAACTATTATTGAATCCGAAAAGACTATTAAAGAATCAACAACTGGCGCACAAAGCCTGGCAAAAACAGAGAATCTAGCTGAAAGTAAGAATGTTAAAGAAAATAAAATCTCTGAACCAGCGAAGGAAATGACAAAATTAGTTGAAAATGATGAAGAACAAGCAGTCAACTCAAAGAATCCTGGGTTGGCTGAAGTACAAAGAAATGAAATGTTGAATGAAGAAAAATTAAAATCAGGGAATGAAATTAAAAAAGAAAGAAATGAATTTGAAGAAACTACTAAAGATTGCAAGGATTTGAATACAGATACCAAGGACATAAAGGGGAAGAGTGACCATGAAGTAAGGGAAAGGAGTGCTTCAGAAGATCATACGAAAAGGAAAAGTTCAGAAAAACATAAAACACCTGATAAGCATTCCAAAAAGGAAAGAAGAAGATCTAGAGAAAAAAGTTCTTCTGAGAGAAGTTCACGGAGGAGACGAGATTCTGCTAGGAGTAATTCTTCTGAACACCGCTACAGACGTGAGAGGCGTTCTTCAAGAGAAAGAAGTAGATCTCCTAAAAGAAAGTCAAAGAGAGAAAAGTCACCATATTCAAGTAGCAGAAGTTCAAGGAGCCACAAATACAGCTCCAGAACATCACCGGATTCTAGATCGCGTAGAAGTCGTTCGAGAGATAGAAGGTCCAGACGTTATAGGTACTCTAGTGACAGCAATAGTGACAGGAGTCCTTCTCCTGTGAGAAAAGACAAAAAGAAATCAAAACGGGACAAATCTAGGAAGAGGGAGGAGGACAGTGATCAAGGTGACAAGGCTGATGGTAAGGATCCTAAAGAACCTTCAAAACCTGTTAGTGGTGCAAAAGTTGAATTAGGTGAAAAAGATGGCTTCAATGTCATAAAAATGACTAGGTCAGAACAGCCAATTGCAGGTCTGATACATGATCAGGAAATTACAGAAAATGTGAATGAGAAACAAACCGATCAGACAAATAAGGAAGAAGAGGTAGATAATAAGGTAGAAGATTTGGGCTACATTGATGATGATGCAGTTGAAAAAGAAAGTATTGCTGATGTTAATTCTGAAGGTGGATATGTAACAGTTGATGAAGAGATAAGCTTTAAATCAAGTCAAATTTATTCTAATGAGAGATCATTGGATGAGTCTTCTCTCTATCTCTCTGCTCATAATTTATCAGAAGAAACCAAAGTGGAAGCAACAGATAAAAGATCCCCATTGAAAACAACCACACAAGGTCTAGACTTTTTAAAGGAAAATGCAAAGATCACTTCACTTATATCTACAGATAATGAAAAGATGCCAAATGAGACTGCTGTCACTGATATTTTAGTCAAGGAAGAGAGTGATAAACATCAAGGAGCAAAAGATGCAAGTAAAGATAGGCAGTCAACAGAATATGTAGACATGTTTTCAGAATTAGACTCCCAGTCCCCTTTAAAATCAGAAGAAAGTTGTAAAGAATTACAAATGCCTAGCAAATCTGTAAAATCAGAACAAGAAAAGCCTGGTCTTCCTGTGAGGAGATTAACACGTCGAGCTGCTGCAGCTCAGAATGTTATCCTTCCTCCAGTTATGAGTAAAACTATGCCAACAAGGGGAAGGAAAGCTAGTAGAGTATCTTCTGAAACAGAAACAGAGTTAGTTAGTTCTCAAGAAAGTCAAGAGGCTGGGAGTGACACAACTAAAGATCTGAAACAGTCTGAAACAAATCAGAATACAGTTTTGCTGCAAAATGTACCATCAGTACCTTCAAAAGAAAAAATCGAAGATGTTACATTGAATAATTATGACAGTGCAAATAATGATAATGTGATTAATGATAGTCTAGATGGTTTTGAGGTGGTCGACTCCATTGGATCTGTAACAGAAGGTGATTTGCAGGAAGGTATAGTTACAAATCCAAAAAGAGGAGAAAGTGAAGCAGTTACTAATGCCGAACCTGAAGGAGAGGAAGGTGCAGAAATTGATGGGCAAGCTAGGATAGATGCTGCAGCTGAACCTTTAACAACTTCAATTGGAAGTGAAGTAGAGACATCCCTTACAACAAATACACATGAAAATGATGATAAATTAATTTCTAGTGAGAATAAAGTTGACTGCTTGAGTCAAACAACAGAGAAGGAAGATGAATCATCAAGCCTAAATGCTATATCCAACATTCCCCAGTTTGTACCATCAGTAATTCTGCGTCAAAAAGTACAACAGACTTTGGATACAAATGCAAATTTATCAGTTGTTAGTATGCAAGAAAATGAGGTGAGTGCTCCTGAAAGAAAGAAAATCACTATTAAGTTATCAGAAACATTGACCCCAGTTTCAATTGGATCAGCAGATCTTCCAGCACACAACCCATACACAAACTTAGTTCCTGTCAAAATGTTTGAAGCTGGCCCAGACATTGAAGATGTTGGGGAACAGGTTACTATACCAATACAGAGTGCTAGTCTTACTGTTGAGAGTTCACAAATTTTGAGTACTGCTGCAACTAGCACACAGGAAGAAGATAACTTTTTTAAACACAAGATTACAAACGAAGAAATAGGTCATGCCATTCAAGTAATTGGTCAGGAAAATTTGAAAAGGATTGAGAAGGTACTTCATCCTGACCATCAGGCTGGGCTACCTGAAGGCCAGCAGATTGAAGTTGTTGGAAGAAAGACAGAGGCAACAGGAATGAACATACCGGTTTTATCATCAGTAGGTGTTGTTGAAGAAACCACTGGTCTGGAAGAAGGCGAAATTAAATCGGTTGAAAATGAGGAGGAAAAAGAGATCATAGAAAATATGCTAAGACAGGAGACAGTTTCAGAAGCCAGCTCCTATGTACGAGATCGTGTTGTCACATCCTCCGTTGGTAATGCAGATAGTGATACAGAAACATCAGATACTCAAGATACTGATAGGGATTATTCAAGAAGGGGCAGTGAGAGACGAGAAAGGGACAGAGATAGATATTCATCTAGAGATCGTCACAACTCAGGATCCAGACACAGTTATAGAGGAGATTCATCTAGATCAAGGGGAGACGACTATCAGTCAAAATCCAAATATGAAGATTCATACAGAAGTAGACTAGATGAGTATAAATATCAGCGGGAAAAGGAAAGAGAAAGGGAACGATATGGAAGTCGAGAAAGGAGTAGAGAAAGGGATAGGCATAGAGGCCGTAGTAGAGATCGGGTGAGAAGTAAAGACAGAGATAGGAGTAGAGAAAGGGATAGAAGCAGGGACAGGAAACACAGACGAAGGCATGATTATGATGATAAAGGAAGGTATGATCATCATTCAAGCAGACGTGACAGGAGGAGATCTTATAGCAGGGAGAGAAGAAGTAGGAGCAGAGGAAGAAGAAGTAGGAGTAGAGAAAGAAGTAGGAGTCGGGACAGAAGAAGTAGGAGTCTGTCAATTGGAAAAAGCCGTGATAAGCGAAGTAGAAGTAGAGATAGACGTAGCAGAAGCTTAGACAGACAAAGAAGAAGTAGAAGTCGGGATAGAAAGTCGGGTAGAGATAGGAGAAACAGGAGTTCAAGCAGAGGTCGAAGAAGTGCAAGCAGAGATCGAAGGAGCAGAAGTCGAGACAGACACAGGTCTAGGAGGAGTAGATCTAGGAGTAAAAATCGAAGTCACAGTAGAGAAAGGTCTAGAAGTTATGAAAAGGAGAAACCAGCTAAAGTTTCTGCCCTAGATAAGCTTGAAAAAGAAATCGCTGAGAAGAAGAAAGCACTAGTGCAGTCTGTAGATTCACCAGTACCAAGTACTCCAAAATCAGTTGGGTCAACTTCTCAAGAAGATCCAGGAACACCTGTTGTAGCCGAGGCCCCAATGCAAGCCCCAGCTCCCCATTTTCTTCCCCAACCCTTTCCTGTACATGAACAACAACCCAAATTTGATTTTCAAGGGGGACCGCCTGCTCCAGAACATATGTATCCTGGCATGATGGATCCCAACATGGCAATGTACCAATCCCAAATGATGCAAGCTGGGTACCAAGAGGGAATGCCACCAATGCCTCCATTTCCACAAGGCCCTCCAGGCATGATAGGCCCTGATGGTATGTTTTATCCTACTGGACCCTATCCCCCTGGTCCAATGCCTGGAATGGACCCTAATTATGTCCCTCCATGGGCTTTCCAAGGCCCACCTGATGGAATTCCTCCTCCTCCCCCACCACCACCGGGACAACCTATGCAGCACTTTGGGCCCCCTGGCCCTCCTCCAGGGCATCCTATGTTTCAAGGTATGCAACACGGACCAGGTCCCATTGAAGGGCCTCCACAATTTGGCCAGCCACCAGGCCCAGTGTTTGAATGTCCTGTTTATGAAGAGGGACAATTTCAAGGTCAACCAATACCACAAATGTCAGGGGACATGGGAAGTCAAGGCAAACCAGATAACATGATTAATCAGAACTTCATGAAAGAGAAAAAACAAAGACAGAGAAAATCTAGATTTGAACAAATCCTCCCTGATGAAAGAAAGGAGGGATTTGACCAAGAGACCGGTCAAGATATGAAACCACCTGATTTCAGTAAAAGTTCACAAAGCATAAATGAGAAGTCTAATAAAGTACCTGATAATTTATCAGTAAAACCAAATATTGGCAGTCAGTCACAGAGAACAAGTTTTGGTATTGCAACTCCAACACCATCGCCAAGTGAGGATGTTAAAGAACCGGTGTGGTCAGCATCTGAGGAAGAAAAGAAAGAAATTATTGAGACTCCAGAGCCTAAGGCGCCAGAAACACCATGTTATCCTAATATTCCTTGGCAGGAAGTACCAGAGTCAGAAAAACCGATTAAAGTAAAATCAAGATGGAGACAATCTAGTGAGGCTCAAGACTCTCCCTCATTGGATGATGATGACGAACCACCTGACTCTGAGGACCAATCAGAAGTTGACAAAGAAAATTTGAAACAAGAAGTTCCTATTGAGGGTGAAGAAACGACGGAAAAAGAGCATAAAGATAAACATGAGGGCAAACGTAAAAAGGAAAAGAAAGCAGACAAAACAGAAGATGATGAATCTGAGGAAATACCCATCAACTTTGACCTGATTGATGAAAATATATACCTGATGGAGAGGTGGGTAGAATGTTTATGTATCTACTTTATTCAGGGGCAGGGTTTGTCACTAACAACATTTTAACTCCAGCCTGAAGGACCTGTTAGCCAAAAATATTACAAGCTCCCTGATTACAATAGATCTTGCATGAAAAACATGTTTGACTTTTAGCAACTTAAACGATAAAATGGTAGGAAAACATTGTTTGAAAGGAAGAAATTGCTTTTGACAAGCAATTTCTTCTTTTCTTACAATGTTTTCCTCCTGGTAATGTTAATTTTAGTAATGGAAGGGCAATTATTTTTCAAAACACAACAGATTTTAATTGCCATTAACAACAGGCCTGCAGGACATACAGCATGGTTTCATCTACCAGTCCTCCCTAAAATCCGTAGGTCTAGGGCCTGAGGACTGATGTTAGTGTCGATCCCTGAGGGGTGTCAAATCTTTATTTAACTATGATGAGACATTTTAAATGAGTACCAACAACATAGAGTTTAACAAAGGACTAAAGAAATTTTGACATCTGAAATCCTAAATACCCCCTCTATCTGTTGCTATGTTTATGTTAGAGATAAAGAGATCATTTGTTGATTTAATGGAAGTATGAAACTTAAAACCTAATCAAACTATGAATATGTAGAAAGGGTAGAAAATTTGTTGATGAAGAAAATGCTGGGTTCAAGGATTTTCTTGATTAACAATATTTTTATGCCCCTGTATCGAGAGATCAGGGGCATATTGTTTTACTCATGTCTGTCTGTCTGTCTATCTGTCCGTCTGTCCGAAAACTTAACCCGAAAACTTAATCTTTGCCTTATCGAGAGATCGCTGTTATGGGGGCATTCGTGTTTCGCAAACACATCTTGTTTTTCTCAAAATTTATCTGTTTGTATTTTTTGGGCAAGTAGAAAATTATCCTCCGCACCCGTGAAGGTAACTTACATCAATGCAAATAAGTATGTTAATGACAAGGTTCAAGCTATCTTGCAAGGTCAGTTACTAATTGGTAGATCTTTTTAAAAAATAACTGTTAAATAAGAGCATGAAGCATTCATCACCAATACGATCAGGGGCATATATGTTACTGTAGTCTGTCTGTCTGGCTGAAAAATTTAACCAAAAACTTCGACATTGCCTTTTACTTCAAGCCTTTTTAAGATACAATTTTCAAATTTGGCATGATGATAGAATTTGATATGCATCAGCTGATGTCAAGGTCATGTGACAAGGTCAAGATTATCCGTCAAAGTTTTTAAAAAAATCCTGTTTAAGGGGCAATCTTGTTTCACAAATGAGTAATGTCTTATTATATCATGATTTTTTTATGTTTTTTATCATACAGACGACGATCGAAGCAGATGCGAGAAGTAAAGCGTATGGTATGTGATTGTACAACAAGTCGTGAAGATAGAGAGATGGGATATGAAGCCTGTGGTGAGGATTGTCTTAACAGGATGCTATTTATAGAATGGTAAGTAAAAGTAAAAGGGTTTGAAGCAACACAACAGGGGTGGGGAAATACAGAGTTTGTCCACTTGTTCCTGGATAAGTAAAAGCTGATTTTTTACTTGCCCAGGATCAAAATGAACTTGCCCACAAAAAAATAGGTAAAGTAGGTAATATTGAGAAAATATTGTTTTAATGAAGAATATTCTGTAACCCAGCATTTTCTTCAATCTTCATTAACGACAATGTTTTCTTCCCTTTGCTACAAACAAGAGGGTGACTTTTCTCAATCTTTTTCTTATGTAGCAAGATTTGCTCTTGTAATTACATGTCCATGGACAAGTGGCCTAGAAAAATATACTTGCCCACAAGTAGAAAAGCCCATGTCGGACAAGTCAGGCAAAGCCTGTAAGGAACAAACTGGAATACTCTTAGATATCAAAGATACTGGACTATGTCACAAACCTGCGCTTTTCCTTGCTCTTTATTTACAGTTTTACCTATCTAAATAAAGAAAGGGATCTCTGATTTTCCAGATGGATCACATGGCCACATAGTAACCACTAGGGAACCCATTGACAAAGAGATGTTGTTGATCCCCTATTCTATTTATCTAAGTCGCCGACAGAGCACAGTTGGTAGCACGTCAGACTGTCAATCTTGAGGTCTCGGGTTCGATCCCTGACCGTGGCAACTATTCTATCATTCAGGCCTCCTAGTGAAACCTTTAAAACCTTTAAAAACCTTTGATTTCAGAGCAAACCTTTAAAACCTTTACATTTCCCCAGAAAACCTTTAAAACGCCAAAATAGCCTGTAATTCTCACTCATAACCTTTAAATTTGCTCTGAATGGTTGCTGTGCTAGCTGAAAGCAAGTACAGAGGAATCCGCTTATTAGCAACTCCTATTTGTCAGAGGAAAAGTTGCTATTAAGCGGATGTTTCTATTATCCGATATCTCGTTTAATTTAGTTTGAAACTTCCGGAAATGCACGAGCACGTCGTCGGCTTGAATCGGTGGGAATTAATTCATGTATACGTTTGATCAGTCCCGTTCGATTGATAGAATTTCAATGATGAAAAAAAAAAGAGTTTAATTGAAAAATTGAAAAGTCTTTTTAGTTTATTCCCCCGACTTCCAGTAGCTTCTAAAGTCGCCGATTGATACAAATTAAACGTCGGCCACTAAGGGCGGCGAACGGGATGAGCCAAATTAAATTCAATTACCTTTTAAAGACTATCCATTAGATTTAATCCCTCAATTTATGTGATTAAGTTAGACTGGCGAGTAAACACGAGAGAAAAGTGTGTCGGTTTGAAAACTCACACAACCTCGACCATGCCAGGTGTTCGGCGGTCTCTTTGAAGTTGGGTGATAGACGACAGTGGGACCAGTCTACTTTTGAGAAATTTACAGCGTGACGTCATATTAAAGCTCCGTTAGAAAAGAAATCCTATCATTTTCTAGAATCTTTACTGCTCGGATATTTCGATTAGGATTATAATTTCTGATCTGAAGTAAGAAATTTTCGTTTTCAAATGATTTCGATACGTTATTTTTCAATCGCGTATTTACAGAAAAAGATAAAACAAACCCGGAAGCGGGCCGCATTTGAACAATCGCGAATCATTAAAAAGCCGAGCGGGATCGTCGTAAACTCGAAGAATATAAAGCAAAGCATTCGTTCCAGACTTAAATTAACTCTAACAAGAGCAAACAGCGATTATGAATTGGGTAAAGGTGCGATCAACAACTTGACGCGTCTGTGTGTACTTTACGGATCTCGGCATCACGGCTGTCAAATAAAAGTGACAAAAACTTGTGAATTTGATTATTTGTCCCGATGTCACCTCCCGATTGTTTCTAATATCCGATAAAATAGGGTCCAGGTGCAAAAAATTTGTTTCCATTATCCGGGAGTTTCTATAATCTGAGTTCCGATTATCCGACGAATTTTACTTAGGCTAAAGAAGAAATGGTTTTGTGCTAGAGGAAAAGTTGCTAATATCCGAAAATCCCGATTATCCGAGTTGCTAATAAAAGGATTCTACTGTAATGGCTTTTGTTCTGCATTTTCCATTCTTTTATGTGTAGTTAAAAAATGCTGCTTTTGTTTCTTCCATCTTGAGTTTTTCAGAATGCAGTATATAACATAAAAAAATGACTTTGGTATGACTATGGGTTCAACAAAGAAATAAAAACCTCGACAAAAATAGCCTTTTTTTACTCTTTATTTTTTTCATATTTTACAGTAAAAGGCCTTTATTTTCATACATTGGAGCCTTTATAAAAACCTTTATTTTCATTTAGGCCTGCTAGGAGGCCTGTATCATTCTTTCCAACTATTTGTCTTCCACCAATGGGTTGATAATGGTAGACCTATCTGGAATAGCAGCTGGAGGCTAGGGAAAAATATGATGGTGGTACTGGTGTGAGATATACTAGGAATCCATTATTAGGTACCCCAGCCACTGGGATCTAGCTGAAAAATTGTTGAAAGCGGCATTAAACCCCATTCAAACAAACAAACGAACAAATTTTTCAATTGAACTTATTTTGTTACAGTGGGTCCAAGTGTCCATGTGGGGATCATTGTACAAACAAAAGGTTCCAAAAGGTATGTATTAAAGTATATACATAATAAATTGATTAATAAGCTTGTTATTATACCCAAGCAAAAAAAAAAAAACAACTATATTTGTGGGGGTATATAGGTGTCAGTTTATCAGTCTGTCTGTCCATCTGTAGCTTTTTTAAGTCGATTTCTCAAGAACAAATTCGAGGATTTCATTCTGAATTTGTCTTCCACCAATGGCTTGATAATTGTAGACCTATTTGGAATAGTAGCTGGAGCTAGAAAAAGGATGCTTACTGCAATGAGAAATACAGGAACCCATTGTAAGGAGCTCCAAGCGCTGAAATATAACTGAAAGATTGCTGAAAGCTGCATTAATCCCATTCAAATAGAAGAAAACCAACTATGTAGGGTTTGAATTAGGAATAATGAAATATTTAAATGAATAAACCTTAATACCCCCTCTACCTGAAGCTCTGGATTTAAGAAATTAAAACAATAAATCAGAAATTGTATTCTAAATCTCTAAACTACAGCTTTCTTCTTGCTGTACATAGTAGTGTTGGGCAATCGGTTTCAAATTACATTTGTTAATTAGTTTTTAAGTTGGGAGAGTAAATCAACTAATGATCCATCGTACAATCATTTTCTTAGAAATTAATAATACAGCACTCCCAGTATCAACCTTTGTAGAATAGAATGTGAAAGTTTAGTTAAAACTAATGACCTTAAGACTTTTTCTGCAGATTTTTCTACAAACTTCATGGATCAGCATGAAACAGTTGTAACTACCTATAAACATAAAGGAAGTTATGAGTGTTTCACATTGAGCCATCAAACTGATGTTGGTTTTGAAAACAACAGATAATGGCTTTCATTTATGTGTTAGGAACTGATTAATCATGATATTTCTTAGTCCATTATAACACTCAAAAGTCAAATCCAAGTGATTATGGATCAAAACCTATAAATCTGCCCATCACTAGTACATAGGTTTCAGAATTTTAATCACTTAAGGTAGTGGACCCGTAATAGTTCCGCTACATTTCAGGACTTGTGAACTTTCACAATGTTGACTGAGGTTTCCTAATGAAAATCATTAGGAAACCTCAGTTAACACTGTTAAAGTTCATTACTTCCAAAAAGTTGCAAAACTATTACGGGTCCACTACCTTGAATATGGATTTGACTTGTTTCAGAAACAAAACAGCCAAGTTGCTCCATTTAGAACAGACTGGAAAGGTTATGGATTGAAGGCGCTTGAAGATTTGGAACCGTAAGTATTAACCCTTAAATTGCTGGAATTTTTTTTTTTTTTTTGAAAAAAAAAAATGGACATTTCAAATATTTTGCCTTAATTATGCCCCCCTTCGAAGAAGAGGGGGTATATTACTTTGCATGTGTTGGTCATTCAGTCCATCCTTAGACAGTTTTTTGTCCAGAGCATATCTCAAAAAGTATGCAAGCTAGAATCATGAAATTCACAGGTGGATAGATCTCATTGAGGAGAAGTGCAGTGCACAAGAACCATAACTCTACTCATATTTTGTGAGTTATTGCCCTTTGTTTATTGACAAAGAATAGGCTATTGACCTGCTTTTATGGAGGCATACATGTTTTACAAACATCTTTTGTTAATTCATACAATTATTGAGTAAAAAGCAGGCAGTGTAGGCTAAGATCAGACTGTACATCATTGCTCTAAGAGTAATGCTTGGTTGTGCACTCAATGAAATATGAATGGATCTTACACTGTACCAAACAATAACCATAAAAGTTCTAATAAAAACCCTTGCTCTAATATAACCCAATCCCCTTCTTGGACGTCAGGATTGACATTTTTGGCTTGAATTTCAGAAAAGTTATAGCCTCTTATAAACCCCACCACGACCAAACCGATGTCGTGATGATTTCAAGGGAGGGTGAATGTAAATTTCTCGGCCAAATGTAGAGCTTTATTGTTAATTTAATTCTTAAATAAATAATTTGCTTGAAGTTTTTCTTTGATTTTACATTTTACAGTATTCTCTTTGTAATTTTTAGGGGTCAGTTTGTGATGGAGTATGTGGGTGAGGTTTTAGACTACAGACAGTTTAAGAGTCGCAGTAAACAGTACTCTAAACAAGGGCAGGAACATTTCTACTTTATGGCAGTCAGTCCCGAGGAGGTTGTGGATGCTACGCTGAAGGGAAACGTGTCACGGTTCATTAACCATAGCTGTGATCCAAATTGTGAAACTCAGAAGGTATTTATGAAATAATTTGAGCATCTGCATGACATTTCCAACAATTTGAAATGTTCATGACGTGTAAACATTTAGAGGCCCAGACAGCCAAAAGTTATAAATTCAAAGTTACCTGTTTGTTTACAGATACTTTGAGACCTTATCTATCTACTAAGAGCATAGTGAAGACTCTAGTCAGACTGTGCGGATGCACAGGCTGGTCAGAGTCTTTGCTTTTCGCATATTTGAAATTGTTGGAAATCTCACATGCAGGCTCATTTCACTTTGTGTTGATGTGTCCATGAATAAAATATGATGGAGGAGGAGTTATATTCAAAAGGTAAAATCCAAATGGAGGAGTCTGAGGATTTTGCTTTGATTATTACTCCTTCCCCAAATGACACTTTATTCATGGACACATCAACGCAAAAATTAAATTCAAACCATTATAAAACAATCACAATTTGGAAATAAGTTTTATTACATTTTTCCGGTTGTAAGATAGTTTTGTAACATTTTCTGGATTTAAAATTACTGATCTTTGTCTGCTCTTCCTGCCAACTAATATTCTTGCTACACCATAGATGTGATCCTAGTTGTAAAACACACAAGGTATTTATAGGGAATAGTTCAAATTGTTCATCAATAGTGTGGACAAAGATCAGACTGCATATCTGTGCAGGCTGATCCTTGTCTACTCTTCCTGCCAACAATTCTTGAAAGGAAATATTTCATAATTCATGATCCAAATTGTCAAACACAGAAGCTATTTATGATAAATAGTTCAAATAACTAACTCTTTTAGCATAGGTAGGTTATGTGAACTAAGATCAGACTGCACATCTTTGTTTAATCTTCCCCTCATCACAACACTGAAAGGGATTGTGTCATGATTTATTAACCATAGCTATGATTCAAATTCTCAAACACAGAAGGTATTCATAGCCTATCTTTTCAATGTATTTCATTTTCAGTGGACAGTGAATGGATCATTGAGAGTTGGTTTCTTTGTTAGAAAACCCATAAAGAAAGATGAAGAAATTACATTTGATTACAAATATGAAGTTTATGGGTGAGTAAAGATAGTTTTGAGTTTGCCCTTGTCATGCTGAAATAACATTCTCTTTCAGAATTGAACTCATATCAAAGTACTAAAAGCCCTAGAATTCAATGGTGGAAGGCAATTTGTATGACCCTGTATCGAAAGATCAGGGCATTTTGTTTTACAATGTCTGTGTGTCTGTCCATCTGTCTGTCTATTAGTCTGTTTGTCGCAAAACTTAACCCAAAAACTTACCATCGCAAATTTTTTTAAGCCTATTAAACAATACAAGCCTCTTGTTTAGCATGATGATAGATCTCAATGATGAGCATATGCTGATACCAAAGTCAGGGTCATGTGATAAGGTCGAGGTCATCTGTCAAGATCAAATAACTCAAAAAAATAACCAAAAAACTAAAGAAGAGGGTCCACAGTAAAGGATATAATGGAAGCACTGGTGTAAGAAATACCTGGAATCTATTTTTAGGTTCTCCAGCCACTGCAATATATCAAAAAATGTTAAAAGCAGCGCTAAACCCCATTCAATCAATCATTTTAAAATAGCTTATCTTTAAGTGAACTCTAGAATTATAAAACGAGCTTGTGGGCAACATTTCCAAGAATTTGACATGCACATAGCAAAGACGTTCGCCAGCCTGTGCATTCGCACAGTCTGACCAGAGTCTTTGCTATATGCTATGTAAATAGATAAGATCTCAGACACATATCCGAGGGCTTAAAAAATTCTAATTGCATTATGTGGTTGTCTAGGTTGCACAATGTACCCCTATGAGCACTCCTCAAACTGTTGGAAATGTCACGGATAGGCTCATATATGGCTGGCTCAGCCTGAAACAGTTGTAACTGCCTATATGTTTATAGGCAGTTACAACTATTCCCCACTGAGCCATTGATATGTTTTGACTTTCAGAAAAGAAGCCCAGAAATGTTATTGTGGTACGGATCTATGTCGAGGATGGCTGGGTGGAGACAAGAGGATGGAGCTCAAGTCTAGTAAAAGAACCGTCGATGAACTCGAGAAAAAGAAGAAAGAAATGTTTGATGATAGTGATAAGGTCAGTTTAAAGCAGGGATCGACAATTACACCGGTCCTCATGCCTGAGGCCTATGAATTTCAAGAATGGCGCATAGCTGTTGCCATGTTGATTGTAACTTATTTCATAAAATGAAACTCAGAAATGGATGTTAAAAGCTTTATTACCTCAACTTGGTTCATTAGTATTGCATAAGTAAGAATACAAATATTTTACCACCTGTGAAACAAAGCTTGAAGATTTGCACAAAATTTGATTCGATTTGCCTATTTATGTATACTTTGTTTCTTCAAGCTTGAAGAAGAGATAGAGAGAATGTCAGAACTTCAACAGGGATTACGCAACAAGAATGATGTCCTCAATATTTGTCGTCTCATGGTGAGGGCAGAGGACCCTGAACATAGAGCACTCATGTTGAAAGTTATAGAGGTATGTATCTACCTTAAAACAGGACATTTTAATCAAAATACACTTTTCGAAAGACGGGATGTATTATGTGATCACCCATTATGTCCGGCCGGTGGATGGGGTACGCTTCTTTGTCCAGAGTATATCTTTGTCACCTTGCATCCGACTGACTTGAAACTTGGTAGTTATGTGCCTCTCATATTTGAGGAATAAGGAGTGCAGTGTTCAAGCACTATAAATCTACTAGGCTCAATTTTTATATGCCCACTGACAGACAGGACATAATATGTGATCAGCCTTGTATCTGGCTGGTGGGAGTGTTGCGTCTTTTTCTTTGTCTGGAGCGTAACTCTGTCACCTTATATCCAATAGCTATTAAACTCGGCAGTTATGTTCCTCTCATGAATACAGAGTGCAGTTTACAAGAACTGTAAAACTAGTTAGCCTAATTTGATTTCTGTTTGTTGTTTTTCATACCTGGGAATTCAGCAGTGCCAATTTTCCACCATGTTAACCCTTTCCTGTTTTACAAAATTTTGGACCTGTTCAAATTCAAAGGTTTTGCAGACGAAAATTTAAAGTGGATTTAATTTGAAAAATAACCATTCAGTAGGGTAGAAAATAGCAGTGCTCTCAATAAGCGGACGTCGACGTAATATACATCCAGAATTTCAGAAATAACGTCCGGAAAATCAAACCCGGACGTAAAAAAACGTCCGAGATTCAAGGAAAACGTCCTGTAATTTGACCCCGGACGTTTTACGAATTTACCTAATAAAGGATTTAACGTAAGTCTACACGTGCAAAAAATCGATAATCAGCTCGAGCATACATATTATAGCTGACCTAAACAAGCCATGTGTAACGCGCGGGGGTATTCAACTGTCGCTATGACAACCAGTCTCTGATTACGCAATCTTGTCGGGTTAGCGACGCGTCATTACCGCTTCTGTCATTATCTTTCTAAGTCGGATACAGATCGCGAGGGTTTGATAGGATTATTCAAACAAACAAAATTCAAATTAGGGGAAAATTCGTTATATCAAACGTAGTTCATGCAGCTCAGACCGGTAAAATTTCGAAATATCGCTTCCTAAAGATCTACGTGTAATTTTATCCGAAGTGAAAAAGACGCTACCGGAAAACATTTACAAAAGGTCATTCGACTGTCCTCGTTAAAATACGTGTTGAATCGGCATCTTCGGAGAACGTGGGGAAATCCCAATGACGTCATTTAACTTGTCTGCAACATGTCTGACGAGAGATTTTAAATGACGAATTTTTCTTGACACTTCTGCTATTTGGATAATTCTACGTAAGTTTAAATAGGCTTAGAACTTTTAAGTTTTATTGGCTCACTACCTAGAACGTTCGCCACCTTTGGAACGCGGGCCGAGGAAAATTAAAGCTGCATTAATTTCCGTAATATCGCCGAATACCAAAACATCGTAACTTAAATTTGTTTAAGTCGCATTTCTTAGGCCCACCGCGCAATATACAGCTAAGGACCGATTCCAAATAGAAAGTCCACATTTTCTCATATCAGTTTCCATAATTTATTCAATGAAAATAGTAAAAGAGGATTGTAAAACCAAAGCTCGTCCCTACAGCTTAAAGTCGAAAGCTACAAGTTTTAAGGCTTGGAAGTAGTTTATTCTTAGAGAACCAATGGACTTTGGGAGCAAAATTTAACTTACATTTAACAACCAGCATTTACAAAGTGTACACAAAAAGGAAGGTGTGTGTGCGAGGGGGGGGGGAATAGCAGGGGGGGGGGTGTTAAAAATACCTTACTTCGTAAAAAAAATTCCTGAAATCCCAACATGGAATTACAAAAATTCCTGATTTTGGCCCTTATTGAGAGCACTGAAATAGTGTTGAAAAAGCAGAAATTGCTTGTCAGAAGTAATTTCTTCTTTTTTCACAATGTTTTCTCAATCATAAAATCACAGGCACGTAAAAAGCAGGGATTAAACAGCAAAGGGTTAATCATGATTTTCTACATCTGAATTGAAATTAGTTAAATATAAGATTCTGAAAGCTCTTGTTGAAAATCATAGCTCAGCCATGTCTTATTCTGTACCTGGTGAATTCAAATTTTGTTTCAAATTGAAATCTTAGGAACTCTTCAACCAGTCTTGCTCATTTTTTTCTCAAACAAGAATTAAGTGGAAAGTAGCCATTGTAGACTAAGATCAGACTGCTCGTCAGTGCAGGCTGATTTTAGTCTTTGCTGTTTGCATAAAAATGTTATATAAAGCATGAGAAGGGATAACAAATTCTGGCAACTTCAGCTTTTGATATTCTACATCTGGATCTGAATAAATATAGAGAAACAAGCTTGAATAGGTATTCTACAGTTTTCATTGCCTCTGTGGCCTAGTGGTAAAGGTAATCTGTTAAATTGGGTAGCAGTGGGTTTAAACCACTGCCTCTCTTGACAGTGTGAAAATATCATGATTTCAAGTGTTTTAGAGCCACTCTTTAAGATTTCGTCATCTTTTCACTTATAAAGTAGTATAAAACTATTTCTGAATCACTTTAATATTTGAATCAAGATAATTCATATGGATTCAAAGTATAATTGATGGTAAATACAACTGTACTAAGCTTGAACTGTTTTGGGATCCCATCTATGATGCTCTTTTGATGAAAATAAATAAAATTCAATTTTTAGCTCCACTGGCTGAAAGCCACTGGGGCTATTGTCATGGCGTTGTGTCCGTCGTGCGTCCGTCCGTGCGTCCGTGCGTGCGGTCGTAAACTTTTCCTTTAAAAATCTTCTCCTCAGAAACTACTGGATGGATTTCAACCAAACTTCACAGGAATGATCCTTGGGTGACCCTCTTTCAAAGTTGTTCAAGAAATTTTGATCCAATGAAAAACATTGATTTAATGCGCGTGGCTAATTTCCAAATATGGTAAAAAGTAACTTTTCTCAGGTTGTAATTGATGGATACCAATAAAATTTTACATGAATGATCCTTGGGTGACCCTTTATCAGTCTACCAAAAATTATTTTGATCAGATGAAAAATATGCATTTTATGGACGGAGGTCATTTCTCTATATGTTATATAGTGGAAATTTGAAAATCATTTTCTCAGAAACTTACTGATAGATATCAACCAAATTTTACATGATTGATCCTTGGGTGACCCGTTATCAGTCTATCAAAAATTATTGTGATCAAATGAAAAATATGTATTTTATGGGCGGAGGTCATTTCTCTATATGTTATATAGTGGAAACTTTGAAAATCATTTTCTCAAAAACTAACTGATAGATATCAACCAAATTTTACATGAATGATCCTTGGGTGACCCTTTATCAGTCTACCAAAAATTATTGTGAACGAATAAAAATATGTATATAATGGGCGGAGGTTATTTCTCTATTTGTTATGTAGTGGAAACTTTGAAAATCATTTTCTCAGAATGAAAGTGATTGATATCAACCAAATTTCACAGGAATGATCCTTGAGTGATTCTTTATCAGTCTATGAAAAATGTTTATGCTCGGATGAAAAATATGTATTTTATGGGTGGAGGTCATTTCTCTCTATGTTAAATAATGGAAACTTTAAAAATCATTTTCTCAGAATGTAATCAATGGATATCAATCAAACTTCATTAGTATGATCCTAGACTGATCCATTATCATGCAGCCAAAAATTATCGTGATCGGATGAAAATTATGTCTTTTATTGGCAGAGGTAATTTCTCTATATGTTATAAAAGTGGAAGCTTTGAAAATCATTTCAACATAAATAGTACCCAAAATATCTAAAAAATCTAGTCAAAACTTTGATTACAAGAATTTCAAGCCTGTGGAGCGACTCAAGCCATTCATGGCTTTCTAGTTTGTCATTATTCAGCAACAATTAAGTATGATATTGATAGTAAAAGAACAGAAAAGAATTCCTAAAGAGAAAGAGGCCACATAAATACGAAAGTTTGATTAATACATGATATTGCCTTTCAGAACACATCAGAGACGGCCTGTTTACGGTTGTTTCTTGACTATCATGGTTTATCCTTATTATGGTGCTGGATGGCAGATCTCAAAAATACTGTCTCTGACATGAAACTACTGGTGAGTAATGTCAAAAATACCATCTCAGACATGAAACTACTTGTGAGTAATGTTTAGGACATGAAATTACCAGTGAGTAATGTCTAAGAAATACTGTCTTGGACATGACACTACTCATGAGTAATGTCACAGATCTCAAAAATACCATCTTGGACAGGAAACTACTGGTGAGTTATGTCCAAAAATACAGTCTCAGACATGAAAGTACTGGTGAGTAATGTCACAGATCTCAGAAATACAGACTCAGACTACTGGTGAGTTATGTCACATATCTCATAAATACCGTTTTGGACCTGGTGAGTAATGTCGAAAAAAAAAATCTTGGACATGAAACTACTGGTGAGTATGATTCAAAAATATCGTCATGGACATTAGACTACTGGTAGTAAAGTCACAGAATGTTTTAGACTTATTTATAATATCATGGTTTTTCTTTATAATAATGCTGTCTCACTAATCTGAAAATACTGTCTTGGGCATGAAGTTGTTGGTTAGTAATATTGTTAAAAAAATCATGTAAAAAGGAGTTTAATGATAACACCTTTTCATGGCTACGATAAACATTGTTGGACTTCATTAAAATGAATTTTGTAATGCACATAATCTTGAGATGGTTATGCAACTCATTCTGTTTAGATATGATTTATTATTTATGTGTAAAAGATTAGTGTGTATTTTCCCTGCGGGTTAAATACTTATGAGCCTTCATACAAGACCAAACAGTCTGAACACCAATCTATAGACTTGTGGCTGCTTGTAAAAATTTAAAAGATATTTTTGTCCATTTTGCAGATGCTTAAAATACTCAAGAAGCTTCCCATAACAAATAAAACAATATTGACAGAAAGTAAAGTGCTGGATATCGTAACAAAGTGGTCTGAAATGTCATGTGACGTCAATGATACTCCAGAAATAGCCGAGGCTGTGTCTGAAACGACAGACAATAATACAGAGGATGACAGTGAAGTGTTGTTATCTCCCCCTGTTACATCAAATAAAAATCCAATTTCCATTCTCTCATCATTACGAGACTCAAAAGTTTCGAAAAAGCGTGTAAAATTTGCTGATGAGGCATCATCATCAGACAGCGAGTCACGGACAAGTGAGAGTGATTATCCAGCAGAAAGTGTTGAAGGAGATGTGTCAAGTACGTCACAGGTCCGTAAATCAAAACGAAAATTGACGGAATTACGCAGAAAAGTTCTCAACAAGGATGGCTCAGAACCAAGTAGTGAGAACGTAGACATGTCTGAATCACGAGATAGTGAAACTATAGACGCTGAAACATCACAATCAAATGAAATAGAATCTAGTCAGAAGGAATCAGAAGTGTCTGATGAGGTTGTCGAAACAAATGAAGCCTTAACAACAGATAAGAATGAGGCTGCGGCTATTACTGAGGAAGACAAGGCTGAATTGGAACATGTGGTGAAGGCTGCGGAGATCAAGGCCATGGCAAAAGATCTACTGAGTCATTGGGCTAATTTGAAGGTATGTGGTATTTACTAGCGTTGGGTAATTGGTTTCAAATTGCAATTGATAATTGGTTTTTAGTTGAAGGAGTAAATCAACTGATGATCGATTGTACAATTGCCTTCTGAAAAATTAATACAGCACTCCAAGTATCATCTTTTGAAGAATAGAATGTGAAAGTTAATTTAAAACTCATGACCTAAAGACTCTTTCTGTATATTATTCTTCCAACTTCATGGCTCAGCATGACACAGTTGAAACTGCCTATAATCATATAGGCAGTTAAAACTGTTACATGCTGAGCCATCAAACTGATGTTGGTTTCGAAAACAATATATATGGCTTTCATTTATGTTTTAGGAACTGATTAATCGATTATTAAATTGTTAGTCGATTATCACAATCGGAAGCCAAAACAATTTGATTATAATCGATTTATCTTCCCATCACTAGTATTTACCTCTAATCTTGCTAGTCGCAATATATTCTTCATTCAAAGACTGTTAACAAAGCTTTTGCAATCTGTAAAGACTAAGGTCAGCCTACACAGAAGTGCAGTTTGATCTTAGTCTATACCCATTTTCTACTTAATTATTGTGAGATTATTGTGAGATCTAGGCTATGGCTAAAGACCTGCTGAGTCACTGGTCAAATTTGAAACCATATGGTAGCATTAATGCAGGTTTTAGTAGAAAGTAAGAAAGTAACTTACATAGAAAAAAATACATTTTTTGCTACCTGCTCCAAACCCTATGAATTGAATTATCTTTTTAACAATTTTTTCAAACTTTTTAGGAATGTTTTTATCTTAAAAGCACGGCAGTTTGGCCCAAAAAAAGTACCTCTAATTACAGTTAAAATCATTGTTAAATTGACATTCATCTCAATCAAAGCCATTCTAAATCGCTCACTCAGCACTCCATTCATACCAAACACTCACTCAAACCATTTAAAAATGCGCTAAAATTACCAAAAATGATAAGATCAACAACTACATTCAAAATAAAAATCGATGTAATTATTCAATGATTTCATTGACATAATTGAATATTGTAATTGAAGACAGTGAAATCAATTCATGGAACCTGTATACGTAATTTATTAAAGGGAGGTAATTAATATCACTAATTTTGTTCAAGATGAACAAAATTAGTGATTTTGGATTACCTCCCTTTTATTTCACTCAAAACTGGCTCCACACTCACATTCGATTTCATTCCAAAATCGTTTATGTTGTCAAATTTCACTATGTTCTCAACTGTAGCTGATCCCTGTAGCGTAGTAGATTCTCATAACTTTAATAAAAATTTGAAAACAAATTCCATGATGTCAAAAAAACCTTTCCTGGAAATACATGAAATCTTTTTTTTACTTGAGAACAACACGATAAAGGGTCGAATGGCTCTTCTTTCCATTGTGTACCCAACTCATTCCAGATCTTATCCTGCACATAGAGAGAGAGGCAATGGCTTTTAAGGTAGTAGACCCGTAATAGTTCCTCAACTTTTCGGAATCAATGAACTTATACTGCATTAACCGGGGTTTCCTAGTGATTTCATTAGGAAACCTCTGTCAACAATGTGAAAGATCACGAGTTCCGAAATGTTCCGGAACTATTACAGGTCCACTACCTTAACCACTGCTACCGACTTTTACAGCAAAATAAAAACTTTACTGGAAATACATGAAATCAGTTACTTAATTATACTCTAAAAATGTTTTTGTGGTATTGCAGGAAGTGTACAAAATACCAAAGAAAGAAGTTTTAAAAGAGAGGAAAAGAACTGAAAAAGAATTAGGTAAGTAGTCATTTCATAACATAGAATTGTATCTTCTGAAAATAAGACAAGTCTGTGAAACCTTCCAGGTTTGGATAACTGTCTAAAAGTGTTGGGCAATCAGTTTCAAATCGCAATCTAAAATTGGTTTTCAGTGGGAAGAGTAAATCAACTAATGATCGATTGTGCAATCGTTTTCTTAGAAATTAGTAATAGAGCACTCCCAGTATCATCCTTTGAGGAATAAACTATGAAAGTTAAGTTCAAACTAATGACCTAAAGACTTTTTGCAGATTTTCTACTAACTTCATGGATCAAGCATGAAACAGTTGTAACTGCCTATAAACATATTGGCAGTTACAACTGTTTTATGCTGAACCATCAAACTGATGTCGGTTCCAAAAACAATAAATAATGGCTTTCATTTATGTGTTAGGAACTGATGTATTCGATTATGAAATTTCTTAGTCGATTATCACAATCAAAAGCCCTAACTAACTGATCATCGATTATTATTGATTAAACTGCCCATCACTACTGTCTAAGGATGAAATTTATTATCAGTCTAGTTTGAATGAGGGTGAGGCTATATGTAAAGCTCAGTTAGTAGACTACAAGTCATGGGGTAGTGGTTTTACATGGTTTTAGTCTGACATCAACAAAAGGAGTCCAAAGGACTCGGTAATTGGTGTCTTTGGGGTCCTTTCATTAAGTTTTGGAGACCCTGCTTTAGATGTAGATTTTAGATCAGGGTTCGACACTAACACCAGTCCTCGGGCCCGAGACCTATGGATTTTAGGGAGGACTGGTATATGTTACCATGCTGCAGGTCCTTCAGGCCTTTAGTTATGGCAGTACTTATTATTTTCAATCAGTCCATTCTTGAAAATAATTGCCTTTCCAATACTAAAATTTGCACTACCAAATGGAAAACATAGAAAAAAGAATTTGCTTGTTAAAACAATGTTTTCCTTGCAATTTATCTCTTAAATTGCTTAAGATCAAACATGGCTTTCATGCAGGACCTGTTGTTATCAGGGAGGACCTGCAATTTTTATGGCTAACAGGTCCTTCAGGCTGGTGGCAAAATGTAGTTAGTGTCAAACCCTGCTTTAGATGAATAATCACCTGATTGGAGGTGTGGAAATCTGGATTTTCTCTACTTGTCTGTGGAAGAGAAAAAGATGTTCTACTTGTCCAGGGTAAAAATAAACATTCCTTTTAAAAAATAGTGAATAGATGAAAATTGAGGGAAAAAATTAATAAAGAAAATGACGGAACCCAGCATTTTTTTCCATTTAAAAAATTCTTTCTTTAATTTCTATAAACATTTGTATAATTCCCCTCTTAGATCTCTTCAGTACCTTTCTAAGTTTACCCTGGTATTAACTTTACCATGGACTAGTGTCCAATGAAAATGTCCTTGTCTGCAAGTAGAGAAGCCTATGTTGGACAAGTCCGGCATGTGAATTCCACACCCCTGCTGGTTGAGATAAAAGATTTCAAAGCCATCATAAAAGGTGTTTGTCTGAACCCAAACACCAGACATAGATTTAATTGGGGCAAATCAAATTTGAGTGAACATTGCATTTGGAATATAAACCTGATATTGATAACTTGGCACATAAGAAAGCAGAACTTACAGATAAGAAGGTCAAGAAATTGACAAGAAGATCGATTTTTATGCCCCCGTATCGAGAGATCGGGGGCATATTGTTTTACTCATGTCCGTCTGTCTGTCTGTCTGTCTGTCCGTCTGTCCGTCCGTCTGTCCGAAAACTTAACCTGAGAACTGAACCTTGCCAATATCTTCAAGCCTATTCAAGATACAAAGCTAATATTTGGCACGATGATAGATCTCAATGATCCGCATCGGCTGGTACCTAAGTCAAGGTCATGTGACAAGGTCAAGGTCATCTGTCAAGGTCAAACTTTGAAAAAACTTAACCCGAAAACTTAACCTTGCCAATATCTTTAAGCCTATTCAAGATACAAAGCTAATATTTGGCATGATGATAGATCTCAATGATCCACAACGGCTGGTACCAAAGTCAAGGTCATGTGACAAGGTCAAGGTCATCTGTCAAGGTCAAACTTTGAAAAAAAATGCCGTGTCGGGGGCATTCGTGTTTCACAAACACATCTTGTTTTTATTTTGGAATGAAATTAAATGAGCGTGCCGAGTGAGTTTTAAGTGAAATTGAAGGGAGATAATCCAATACCACTAATTTTGTTCAAGACGAACAAAATAAGCCATATTTATTACCTCCTTTAATATATTAAACTATCTTTTCTGTTTGTTTGTCTTTGTGGACCAATCAGACACTTTAAAAGCCACATCAGCCAATAAAATTGTAGAATAACTTGATTAATTAGAATTGAATGTTTATCTACTTTTAATGATTTCGAAATATTTTCTAAAGATTTTGGAGTGCTTTTGATTGCTTTGAGTGAGTGTTTGGAATAAATGAATGGAGGGCTGAGTGAATGATTTAAAATGTCTGATCAGAATGAGTGTCAATTTCATGACGTTCTTAACTGTTATAAAGTGATCATGTGTCAAGCAAGATTTAGTATATAGAGGATAATAATTTGTTTCAGTGTAAGATTGATTCTTCTTTCATTGAGTGATCTCCCACAAATATGTTCATAATTGTAGACCTTTGTGGGAAAGCAGCTAGAGGCTAGGAAATGATGTAATGGTAGTACTGGTGTGAGAAATACCAGGAATCCATTGTTAGGTGTTCCAGCTACCATGACATAACTAAATGATTATTGAAATTGGTGTAAAACCCCCATTCAAACAAAATTAATTGAATGAACAACTTAAGCTATATTTTCACCAATGGCTGAGACACAAGTGTAAGTATAGCTTTAATTGTTCACAAAATGAAAAAAAATAGTTGATCTTATTTAAAAAAACGAATGATTGTTCTTTCTTTAATGAAAAACTGTGACAAAATGAGAAAATTATGGGTCAACATTTCTTAAAGCACATCTTTTTGCACATGATCACTATGCCATATTCAAATGACATCACTTTCTTGATTCCTCTTAGTTACAGTCAGATAGGGTGAAATAATAGAAAGTGGGGTAAAAGTTTTTGATAATTTCACTGGTTCAGGTTAGACGGCAAGTTTATCAAATTATAATCTACTGTTGTTTCTCGATAATACTCAGAAAAGCATTAAAGAATATTCATTTCTCTATTATTTTGTAGATACAAGATATGATAAGATTGCTAAAGAAGAAAAAATGAAGAAGAAAGGTAGGTCAGCTCTTGACCAATGTCTTGGCAGTTTATAAAAAAAAAAAAAAAAAAAAAATAAGAAATTGCCAACACTTTTTCATAGTTTGCATTCATTATTGGTGGTGTTGTTGGTGTTGGCATAGGTGTTGGTATTGGCTTGACAGACTTTAACCTTAGTCGTATGCGTGTTGTTATTGAAGATATCTTCATAAAACTTGGCATGTATGTTAATTATCACAAAAGCTATCCAGACTATATGACACATCCAAGAAAATGTGTTTTAGTTTTAATTTTGTTACAATACTGAACAAGCAGGGATGTGGAATTCTTGTGCCTGACTTGTCAGACACGAGTCTTTCTACCTGTGGACCAGTACTTTTTTCTATGCCACTTGTCTGTGGACAAGTAAATACCAGGACAAATATCAGAATAGTACTAACCAGATATAAGAGATTGATTGTTATAATGTTGATATTAAAAGCAGAAAACAAATGTTTTTAATTAAGGAAATGCTGGAGTCCATCATTTTCTTCTGAAGAATCAATGTTTATTTCAAATTGATTGATTTCCTTTTTGGCGATACATTATATTTGATCCTGGACAAGCAGGAAATCATCTTTTACTTTTCCGTATACAAGTGGAGAAATTCTGTATTTCCACATCCCTAACAAGTGCATATAGATGTAAGATGCTGATTAGATATTGTATGTCCAGTTTCAGGGTGGGATATAAAGCCAGGTAGAAAAAGGAAGAGAGAATCTAGTTATAAGGAGGACACTGATGACTCAGACTCAGGGACTTCAAGGTAATATATTTATAATATGACCTACATGGGGGGAGTGAAATAATCCCATAAAATAGTTTTGATATTACTCGGCAGTTATTGTGCTATTATTATTATTATTATTATAAATAGTGGAATAACTATGCAAAAAGTGAAGAGCGTATACCAATGCCAAAATATTGTCGTGAAAATGACATCATAATTTATTAGAAGACGTCATTTTACAAATGGTGTTTTAGAAGACATCATTTTACAAATGGTGATATATTTTACAAGGGGAAATTTTTATCTACTAATTTCAAGAATTTTCTCTATTTATTGCAAAAAATCCTGTTGTATTATAGAAAGGATCTCAAATTTGTGCTCATAAAATACTGAATGTATTAAACTTGTCATCAAAATAAAAAATACTTTGCACAACCTTGTTTTTATCTGTTTATAGATGACATGTTTAATAAATTTGGTATTTGATTACTCATTTAATATCCTCTATACAAAGATTCGGTAGAAAGTATAGATTTAGCCAACACTGACATGCAGCCTACACTTTCTGCTTAATACTAAATTTGACAGGGAAAAGACTTATGCCAGGCCTGCTTCAATAGCCCCCAAATTGGAAATTTATTTCAATCAAAATTTTAACTCTGTAGGATAAATTTTGATAATTGTTGCAGATTGTGTAAAAAGACTAAGTAAGTAGTCATTCAGTCAGCTCTTGTTGATGAGTCAGGTTAGACTTTGCAGTCATGCAGAGACAAATTCGAGTCCACAATACTAATCCGAGTCCACAATTGATACGCACTCAGAATATTTGAAAATGTCATGCAAAGATTCATGATCTTTTAGAAATTCTTTTTCATTCCTCAGATTAAAATAGACTATCTTTTTACCTGGTTTCTTGTAACTAAAAGGAAAGGAAAAAGATATTGGATCTTGAAAAAACTTCAAATAGAGTTTATTGTCAAAAAACAAACATCAAAGATTCTTAATTTTGCCTGTTTAAAGAGGGCTCTCTAATCTATAACATTTCAAACAATTTTAGGAAAGCTAATCCAAATCTCACCAGTCCACCCAAGTTGAGTAAGTCAGAGAGACGTCAGTTATTCGAAGCGCAGGTGAAGGCGCAGGATGAGATGAACGCAGAATATCAGCGTCAACAGGAGCAGTTTGAATATGAACAGCAGGTCCAACAACAGTTACATATGAAACAGTTAATGGAGGACCCGAACTTTATGTTCTACGCAATACAGGATCCAAGCTTCCTACCTACACTCGGCATTGACCCACAACAGTTTATACAGTCACGTAAGTTTTGTACTGACTGGATCCCCGACGGCAGCCCTCATTCTTTCCTACTATTTGTCTCTCACCAATGGGTCGATAATCATAGACGTATGTGAGATAGCAGCTGGAGGCTAGGAAAGGATGTGATGGTTGTACATGTGAGAGAAATTCCAGGAAACCATTGTTAGGTGCTCCAGTCGCCGTGATATAACTGAAAAAATGTTGAAAGCGGCGTAAAACTCCATTCAATCAATCAATCATTTGTACCTACTTGAAATTTATACATTAATTTAAGGTTTATCTTCATATGAAGTTGTGCACCTGTAATTTTGAAGTCCCTACTATGATTGGTTGCCGAATTATCTTCCTTTGAACTTGTGACTTTCACTTAATTTTAATTTTCTGTAGCATTTCTTATGAACTATTGCATCTACTGAAGTGAAATTTATACACAATGTACCGTGTGCTTCTGAAATATTTAGGACCTTACTATACTTACTTGAGGATATAGTGTACATCAAATATTATTGTAAGTCTAATATTCAGGTAAGTCCTAAGAAAATGCAAAATGAATGATAATAAATGAATAGGCATGTGAAATGAAAAAAAAAGATCTATTCTTTCTCAATTGCCTTGTATATATACTTTCAGTGGCAAGTGACCCAGTGTTATTACAGTCTTTCATGGCCAAAAATCCCAACTTTCCACAACAATTAGAGGCTCTAACATTGATGTACCAACAGGTTGTTATGCAGGTAATATATTAGTCAATATAATGTATGGTGCAGAAATTGTTGCTATTTTGCCTAATTGCACATTTTGGCAAGTGCTGCTTTATAATTTTGCTAATGTTTGTGCACACATTTTATCCTAATTGGCATTTCACAACTTATTATAAAATAAGTCCTTAAGATGGATTATGGCCATATGAACATGTTGTATGATATAAAGCAGGACTTGGTAATAAAGTTGTTAAGCCACAGTAATAAAATTGTTAAGCCAAAGATCAAGTGAATAATTATACGCCCGTCGAAGACGGGACGTATTATGGGATCACCCGTGATGTCCGGCATCCGGGCGTCCGGCGGCGTCCACTTCTTTGTCCGGAGCATAACTCTGTCACTTGAAGTCCAATTGACTTCAAACTTGGCAATTGTATTCTTCTCATCATTACGGAGTGCAGTGCACAAGAACCATAACTCTACCTGGCCTATTTTTTGAGTTATTGCCCTTTGTTGTTTTTCATACTAGAATCTTGTCCGGAGTATAGCTCTAAAAGTATAATAGCTAGGATCATGAAACTTCATGGGTGTATAGATCTCACCAAGGGGGAGTGCAGTGCACAAGAACCATAACTCTACCTGGCCCATTTTTTGAGTTATTGCCCTTTGTTGTTTTTCAGACTTGAATCTTGTCCGGAGTATATCTCTTAAAGTATAATAGCTAGGATCATGAAACTTCTTGGGTGTATAGATCTCACCAAGGGGGAGTGCAGTGCACAAGAACCATAATTCTACCTGGCCTATTCTTTGAGTTATTGCCCTTTGTTGTTTTTCATACTAGAATCTTGTCCGGAGTATATCTCTAAAAGTATAATAGCTAGGATCATGAAACTTCATGGGTGTATAGATCTCACCAAGGGGGAGTGCAGTGCACAAGAACCATAACTCTACCTGGCCCATTTTTTGAGTTATTGCCCTTTGTTGTTTTTCATACTAGAATCTTGTCCAGAGTATATCTCTAAAAGTATAATAGCTAGGATCATGAAACTTCTTGGGTGTATAGATCTCACCAAGGGGTAGTGCAGTGCACAAGAACCATAACTCTACCTGGCCTATTTTTTGGGTCATTGCCCTTTGTTGTTTTTCAGACTTGAATCTTGTCCGGAGTATATCTCTTAAAGTATAATAGCTAGGATCATGAAACTTCATGGGTGTATAGATCACACCAAGGTGGGGAGTGCAGTGTACAATAACCATAATTCTACCTGACCTATTTTTTGAGTTATTGCCCTTTGTTGTTTTTCAGACTTGAATCTTGTCCGGAGTATATCTGTAAAAGTATAATAGCTAGGATCATGAAACTTCATGGATGTATAGATGTCATCAAGGGGGAGTGCAGTGTACAAGAACCATAATTCTACCTGGCCTATTTTTTTGAGTTATTGCCCATTGTTGTTTTTCATACTAGAATCTTGTCCGGAGTATACCTCTTACCTTTGTCCATCTGTCTCTCTACACAAAATATGACAAAAAATATTCATTCAAAATAACCTCAGTTCTATTCAAACCCCCAGTTAATACTTAGCAGTGTGACGGGCGTATCTTGTGACAATTTGGCACCTTGTTTAATATGATATGAACCCATTTAACTACTTTGCTGAGGTGAGACTATAATCTCAAACTCTACCTATGATATCACATTTTCAATATGTACTCCTTTCTTTAGTTACTTTTTGTTGGTAATATTTGTATATTGTAGGCGTCCCAGACAGAGATGGTTCCTGGCTATATACAACAAGAACAACAAGTAGTAGACAGTGATAATGAACCAATGACTGAGCAGCATTTAGCGTTTCTTCAACAGGTAAAGTAGAGAATATCTCATGCTTCATTGGTAACATCACTCGGCCATTTCTGTAAACTGCAACAGACCTCGGATATATGTATGGTGGATGGGTATGTAACAAAATTGTGCATTTTGTTCGGCGGAAATAGTGTAAGAAAAACTAGCGAGGAAACATACGCTGCTATCTTTACATTTATATCTTTTACAGTAAATAACGACTGAAAAATCTTAACTTATGAGAATGACGAATCATTCTCAAAAAGTAAGATTTTTCAGCCTTTATTTAAGAATCTAAAGATATTTATATAAGGATACGATGGTTTCACGTCACTTACTTGAACGAGTAGCGTTGGCAACATGGAATGTTTTCACTCAAATTTTCGAGGGTTAATGCCATTTTAACTTACGTCATCGAGTTTTTCCAAGATTTTTTACCGTGATTTTTATAAATAGTCTGTCTATGTACTTCTGAGGTTGATCATGAGATTGGCCGAGTGGTGTTCCAAATGTCTTATGCTTGTGGAGTGCAGTGCACAAAAACTAACTCTACCTAGCTTTATTTTGACTTATTTCCCTTTGTTATTTTTCATACTGAGACATCCAGCAGTGTGAGGGCGTATCTTGTGACAACTTGGCACTTTGTTCCACTTGAAATGACTCTGTTCTGTACATGTTCAAATTAGTCTATGGAATGTCATATTGTAGGTTGAAGTATTTAAATAGCAGCATTTAAAACCTTAGGTAGTTGAAGCAGAAGAAGACATCCCTCCCTCACCACCCAAAAACAAGACTATAGTCTCTAACTTTACAATGTTGTGTTATACACAAGACAATAGTCTCTATCTGAACAATGTTATATTATAGGTTGAGGCATTTAAACAACAGCATTTAGAGCCCCAGGTGGTTGAAACAGAAGAAGAAGACATCCCTCCCCCTCCCTCACCACCCAAAAACAAGACCATGGTCTCTAACTTTACAATGTTATATTATAGGTTGAGGCATTTAAACAACAGCATTTAGAGCCCCAGGTGGTTGAGGCAGAAGAAGAGGACATCCCTCCCCCTCCCTCACCACCCAAAAACAAGACCATGGTCTCTAACTTTACAATGTTATATTATAGGTTGAGGCATTTAAACAACAGCATTTAGAGCCCCAGGTGGTTGAGGCAGAAGAAGAAGACATCCCTCCACCTCCCTCACCAACCCCAAACAAGACTATAGTCTCTTAATTTACATTGTTGTGTTATACACAAGACTATAGTCTCTAACTGAACAATGTTAAATTATAGGTGGAGGCATTTAAACAACAGCATTTAGAGCCCCAGGTGGTTGAGGCAGAAGAAGAAGACATTCCTCCCCCTCCCTCACCAACCCCAAACAAGACCATGGTCTCTAACTTTACAATGTTGTGTTATACACAAGACTATAGTCTCTAACTGAACAATGTGATATTATAGGTTGAGGCATTTAAACAACAGCATTTAGAACCCCAGAAGGTTGAAATAGAATAAGAGGACATCCTTCCGCCTCCCTTACCACCCTTAAACAAGACTATTGTCTCTTACTTTACAATGTTATATTATAGGTTGAGGCATTTAAACAACAGCATTTAGAGCCCCAGGTGGTTGAGGCAGAAGAAGAAGACATCCCTCCGCCTCCCTCACCACCCAAAAACAAGACTATAGTTCTACCACCAAACTGGAAGACAGCCAAAGATGCTGAGGGAAAACTGTATTACTATCATACTGCTACTAGGTTGGTCAATATTTAGAAATTGTCTCCCATGATGTTTCCACTTGGGTGATAGATGGCTCAGAGTGAAACGGTTGTAACTCCCTATAAACATATAGGGAGTTACAACTGTTTCGCGCTGAGCCATTGATTTGAAGGACATAAAACGAGTGGTCTAAAAACAAGACAATAGTCTTACCACCAAACTGGAAGACAGCCATAGAAACTGAAGGAAAATTATATTACTATCATACTGCTACAAGGTGGGTCAATATTTAGAAATTATCTCCCATGGGTGATATTTGAAGGATATTAAAGCTCCCGTCTGTGTTTGTGAACATTTTCGAAAAGCAAGACAATGATCTTAGACAACTATCTATACAAAAAGTATACTTTATTCTCAAAGCTGAGCTTGAATTTGTCATTCCAATATTCGGTAATGTAAATGATTATAACGCGATGTTCTGAATAAAGGCCTAACTTAATGAATATCAATGACCTGCAACATTTCTGACTCCAATTTGATTACGGCTCCAATACCACTTCTGCACATGGGCGTATTTCCCATGACCAAAATCTCATTTACATATTTTACTATATACGGCAGATCATGCGTTTCACCAAAAAGCCACCGTTTGACAATTGATATGTATTTTTATGTAACTCATATTTCATGAGACTGAATCAAGAAAAAATATAAAGAATATTCACAAAAGAGCAATTTTTTTTTTAACTAAATGAAGACTGTGGCTTTAAATGAGTCTTCATTGAATACCAAAATTATTTAATTAGTCATCTATAAACACATAAAAACGAGGCTGCACTGAGATTTTATCCATTTTAGATGGTGAGTTTTAATGAATTTGGTATTTTGAGAACAAATTTGATATTCTTTCTATCAAATGACCTGATATGTTGGAATAAATCAAGGAAAATCTGGATATTTATTGATTCAATTTATTCGGCAAAACATATAATGCCTTTCACAAAATGTCATCAGCAAAATACATTATGACATAATTTTCATAACAAACATATAATGTTACTATACATTCATTGTTCATTTGCATAGTTATCTCACTAGTGTTATATCACCCATGTAATATTAAAAATATGCCGAGGTTATTTCTCTCCAATGATGTTGAAGGCATTATAATTCTAAATAATTCTAATTATGATGTCTTGCACAATCCAACAAATTGTTCCATCATGAATAGGTATGCCATTTGAAATTTTCTTAAAAGTTAAAAGTTTGGTTCAATTGTCTTGTTTTATTGTTAAATGTATTCACATGAGACCTACACTTTCACCCCTATCATGGGATTGCAGATTTTACACATGGCTTCTTCGGCAGCCTATGCGCTTTGACCTATGATTCTCACATTTAAAAACCTGGGTGAAGAGGTGCAATAGGATTAAATTCTTTGCTCAGTAAAAAATCCTGTGGTCTGGTCGTGATTCAATCCCGGGAACTTTTATTTCCAAAGCTGCGGTCCTAACCGCTAGGCCATAGACTATAAGGACAAGGTTACATTCACATTAAGGGTAAATTTATTGCCTTAATGTGAAACTTTATTGAAAGGGTCATGCTGAGTAAAGAGCAAAATTGTCTTTTTCCTTAGTCAATTTGGAAATAATCTCAACTATTTTAAGTGATTATGGGACTCTTAGAAAGCAATTGCTAGTAAAATATATGCATTTACATTTCAGACAAACCCAATGGGATCCACCCAATCTGGATACCGGTGAACACACAGATGATATGGACCTGGGTACTCCAACACTAGAAGACCCAATACCAAAGGTATGTAATTTCATGTCTTTCTTGTTAGACCATAAAGAGCTACAGCTAGAAGCCAATTGTGGCACTCATTCTTTTCCATTATTTGTCTCCCAACAATGGGTTGACAATGGCAAACGTGGTATAACAGCTGGAGGCTAGGAAAGGACAAAATGGTAGGTTACAAGTAGGGATTTTGTCAACCCATGAATAGATATTTATTATTTCACACCTTAACAATTTAGACCAATGACATAGTTTATTTTGCATCATGTGAGATTGAAATATCTAGATCCATGTTGTAAAACCAGAACGAGGCTGCTGTGCAATATGCAGGCCTCCTAGTGAAACCTTTAAAACCTTTAAAAACCTTTAATTTCAGAGCAAACCTTTAAAATCTTTACCTTTCCCCAGAAAACCTGTAAAACGCCAAAATAGCCTGTAATTCTCACTCAAAACCTTTATATTTGCTCTGACTGGTTGCCGTGCTAGCTGAAAGCAAGTAATGGCTTTTGTTCTGCATTTGCACTTCTTTTATGTGTAGCTAAAAAATGCTGCTTTTGTTTCTTCCATCTTGAGTTTTTCAGAATGCAGTATATATCATAAAAAAATGACTTTGGTATGACTATGGGTTCAATAAAGAAATAAGAACCTCGACAAAAATAGCCTTTATATACTGTTTATTTTTTTCATATTTTACACTAAAAGGCCTATATTTTCATACAGTGGAGCCTTTATAAAAAACCTTTATTTTCGTTTAGGCCTGCTAGGAGGCCTGAATACGGATTTTTTCCAAAACAAGACCATCTTTATTGTGCGATGAAAGCGAGGCAAGCTATAATGAGCGATGAAAGTGAGGCTGCAGTCCTGAATATCGATATCGCCATTTTTTGTGGCTCTTTCAATGAATCAAACCCTCGGTTCGGAGGTATTGATATAAGTTTGATCTTGAAGATTCTTAATATCTTTATTTTGTTACATTGTTTTGCATGTAAAAGAAGATTGCAAGTGACAATAAGAGACACCTATTTTTGTTGTTTCTTGATTTTAGAATATTATTTGTCGATATGAAAATGTACATTTCAAGCGATGACAGGTAGTCAATCCGTTTTATGTATATTACATATCATAATCAGTTAGCTCTTACCAACTCGACACTTGAAATAAATATTTTCTATTTTTAGATCAACTGTTTGTTTCATCATGTCCATAGTGATAGCACCCTTGTAGGGATCATAAAGGATCTATTCTGTTTATCTCTCTCAAATGATGTTAAATTGTGGAACTTTCGGTGTATTGTGTGAAATAAAGATGTAATTTAACATGATTGAGTACAATACTGAATTCCTTGGATTCCTACCCTGCAGAACCAGTCTATATTTTGACTTGGCTATCGCCTCATCAAATATAGACTGGTTCTTGAGGGTTCTTAATCAATAGAATTCAGAATTGCAGTTGATAATGTTCAATTAGCCTGTGTGTGACATTCCAACAATTTCGAATGTGCGCCAAGCAAAGACTATGGCCAGCCTGTGCATCTGCACAGCCTGCCCAGAGTCTTTACTTAGCTATTTGTAGGCAGATTAGGTCTCAAAGTATCTTTAGTCAGTCTGGTAGTCTTCTTATATAACTATGTGGCTGTCAAGGCTGGTTAATGTTGGTCCTTTACTGCTATGTCAAATTGTTGGAAATGTCACACACAGGCTCAAATAACCTCTTATTATTGTCTATTTATCAAGACTGAGACCCATACCTTTGAGTCTGTTCAAACTTTTGAGCCTTGGGTAAGATTTATATTGTACTGATGTTGTGGTTATTATCATTTCATTTAAACTGTTATAAAAAGTTCTTTTGTTTTCTTGCTTGGTATTGTCGTCATTTGTTAGTATATGTGTGTGTATATTGCAAGATTAGGCCTATAACAACTCAGATGTTACATATCGCTGTTGTTATTCCAAAACCTCGTAACTACAGCTTTGTTACATATTGCTGTTGTTATTCCAAAACCTAGTAACTACAGCTTTGATCAAGCTGTAGTTACAAGATTTTAGAAAAACACCGACGATATACAAGCCGCCTAGGGAATTGTTTAAAACCTTTAATTTTATTTTCTCAAATATTCCAAGTTATTGTTATGAAATAATTGGAGCTAAGTAATTAAGGGTTCTCTACCTTAAAAAGAATTTACCCTTATTATGATGAAAAAAGTCTCTTGGTAGAGTTTCCTTAAGGTTCATGTAAAGAGTTTGAGACCCAATATTTAGGGCACTTAATTAGCGAAGAAAAAGCACTATGTCCAGGTATATTATATATCAAAATGAAGCTATTCGTGAGCACAAGCAGTTAGGCAACATTAGACCGCCATAGCTATAGCGGTATAGCCAAAACATTGTGGAAAAGGGTCATTTTGTACAGAACAAGCAACTGCATGACGGTTGCATAAAATTGCCCCGTATTTTAACAAAGTACAGTCTGAAGTACCATCCAGGTAGTGCTACAACCGTTGATATAAAACTCAGTCTCAAAAGGCTCTTTTGAAACAACAAATTTCCATTTATGATGTCAACATACTTGTCAAACCGGTTTGGTCTGTTTTCAAAATAGATGTAAGGTATGGTGCAACATCACACCATAATATTGTGAAATATTTTCTGCGATTTATTTCAAATTATAGTTTTTTTAATTCAATGATCTACAATATTACTATATATTTATCATTCTGTGAAATAGAAATTGATGTATTGCTAAATAACCTTACAGGTATATAAACAATAAATGTCTATTTATGTTGTGATAACACACCATACCCTAAAAAGATCTACACGTTTACAAAATTAGAATGACATATATTACATATGTGTTTATAAAATAAGTCAAAATAAATTGCTTGCATAACTACCTTTTGGGGCTCAGTTTTATACCAATGGTTGTAGCACTACCTGGATGGTACTTTAGGCTAGACTTTGTTAAAATATGAGCCAATTTTATCCAACAGTCATGCAGTTGCTTGTTCTGTACAAAATGACCCTTTTCCACAATGTTTTGGCTATACCGCTATAGTTATAGCAGTCTTATGTTTTTCAACTGCTTGTGCTCATAAATAGCTTCATATTGATATATAATATTCCTGGCCATACTGCTTTTTCTTGGCAAATGAATGCCCTTAAAATTGGGTCTCAAACACTTTACATAAACCTTAAATCATAGTGCTTTTAGCACTGGATGCACATATTGTGAGACAGTATTTATTTTGAAAATGTTATTTTAACATCTGTGGTTTTAAAAAAGTTAAGACAGGTGGTATAGACAATGTGCAGGCTGATCTTTGTCTATGCCTACTTTAAAAGAAGGATTATTCCATGTTTAGCATGACATGGGTTAAAAGAAAATAGAGAAGATGGGGTTTGCATTAATTTGATATTGATCATAGTTTCTGGTAAAGTTCTTTGATGAAAATTTTGGTTATGTCTTTGTTCAATTTTCTTTGCTTTAAAAAACACACCTCTTTATTAGCTCACCTGAGCACGAAGTGCTCAAGGTGAGCTATTGTGATCGTAGAATGTCCATCGTCAGTCGTGCGTCGTCCGTCGTCGACAATTCTTTAAACATCTTCTCCTCCTAAACCAGTGGGCCAATCTTGATGAAACTTGGCAGGGATGTTCCTTGGGTCAAGCTCTACCAAAGTTGTTCAAATAATTGAAATCCACCCTTAACTTTCCCTTTACCCTTAACAAAAAGGGTGAAAATATGAAAATCTTTAAAAATCTTCTTCTCTGAAACCAGAAGGAAGACAGCTTTTATATTTGGCATGTAGCATCATCCAGTGGACCTCTACCAAGTTTGTTCATATCAAGACCCTGGGGTAATATTAGGGCTTTGCCCGGGCCCAACCCTTTTTACATAGAATCAAAGAGCAAAAATCTTTAAAAATCTTCTTCTCTGAAACCAGATGGCAGACAGCTTTCATATTTGGTATGTAGCATCACCTAGTGGACCTCTACCAAGTTTGTTCATATCAAGGCCCTTGGGTCATATTTGGGCTTTGCATGGGTGCATCCCTTTATCTCTTATGAGCACGAAGGGTAAAAAAATGAAAATCTTCAAAAATCTTCTTCTATGAAACCAGAAGGCAGACAGCTTTCATATTTGGTATGTAGCATCATCTAGTGGACTTCTACCAAGTTTATTCATATCAAGACCCTAGGATCATATTTGAGCTCCACCCAGGCGCAACCCTTTTTACATGGAATCAAAGAGCGAAAATCTTTTAATTCTTCTTTAATGGAAACCAGAGGGCACACTGCTTTCATTTTTGGTATGTAGCATCATCTAGTGGGCCCCTACCAAGACTGTTCATATCAAGACCCTTGGGTCATATTTGGGCTCCACCCAGGCACATGCCATTCAGCTCATCTGAGCATGGTGTGAAAAAAAGAAAACCTTCAAAAAAGTTCTTCTCTGAAACCAGATGGCTGACAGCTTTCATATTTAGTATGTAGCATCATCTTATGGACTTCTTCCAGGTTTGTTCATATCAAGACCCTGGGGTCAAATTTGGGGTCCACCCGGTTGCATCCCTTTTTACATAGAATCAAAGAGCAAAAAGGCATATCTGTCTTGCTCTTCGCTGAAAACGTTCCATGGTATTGATTTGAGGCAATAATCTTCTTTTTGACATCTGCCTATCCAATTAATTTGATGTCTCAGGGGTCAAAGAGACTCAGGTGAGCGATCTAGGACCATCTTGGTCCTCTTGTTTTAATGAGTAGTTTTATAAGCTTTTGTAGAAATATAGGAAATGGTACAGAAATGATGTAATAACACTAGCTTTCAAATGCAAATAGATTTGGATACTAGATCTAGTTTTGAGATGAGTACCCACAACAAATGTGCAGAAGAGGATTATTAAATTTACCCTTTTCTGTACAGGCTGGAGATTTCGATCCAGATGGCGGCACTCATCTTTTCCAACTTTTTGTGTCCTGCTAATGGGTTGAAAATTGTAGACCTATGTGCTATAGCAGCTGGAGGCCATTAAAGGGTGTAATGGTAGAACTGTTCCAAGAGTTACCAGGAATTCATTGTTAGGTGCTTCAGCTGCGTGATATAACTGAAAGGTTATTGAAAGTGGTGTAAAACCCAATTCAAACAAACAAACAGTCTAGTTTTAACATCCCTGTAGTTTTATGCGTGAGATAGCCTTGTGGAAAGAGAATAAATTGCTTTTCTCCTCTTCCCATTAAATTTTCTACCATATACAGGAGGGGCCCAGTCCCCATGACCCCTTGAATTTGGGCTTGGCCTCTAGATTTTTGGGGAGAACATCTGTATCTGTAGTGTTAGTGAATTTAGGAAGTCTTGAGTTCTTAAGTTAAAATTATTACCATAGTCATTTTCCCTGAAACAAAGATATCTTTTATAGAATTTCACCCACATTTCATTCAGAGATACAGGTAACATGGATAAAGCCAGTCTTTACAATCTTTATTTCTCAATGAAACCCTATGTCGTGGGTACTCATTAGAATTGTCTCCAGGAGACAATTCCAATGAGTACCAATAACATATGGTTTGTGCTAAAAATATTGAAATACTCTGATCTAACAGCGTTTGTGCTCAGGGTTTTAAGAACAGGTCCTAACATCCTTGTTTAAACTTGGAAAGAGTTAGAATATCTTCAAGGCTCCTGTTTCATTTCAGCCTGACAAGAAGGAAACAACAACAACTGCAGCAGCTGATACATCAAGCGAAACATCCAAGAAGTTGAAGGAACAGTTCAAGTCAAAGGTACTATCCTGCAATCCTTTATTTGTACACTTATAAATAAAACATGGTCTTTTGCTGACACCTTTTTCTGCTTAATTTACATTTTGTTGCAAACAAAATGTCAATTTTCAGTACATTTCTACTACTCTGGCCTATTTTTCACACAATCAGAAAGTAGAAAGCAGGCAATGTAGGGTAAGATCAGACTGCACTTTTGTGTAGGCTGATCTTAACCCTTGTCATGCTGAACCTGGAATATTCCTGCTTTGGCAGGAAGTATAGACAAAGATCAGCCTGCACATATGTGCAGTCTGATCTTGGTCAACACCACCTGATTTTCCTTCTTAAACCAGAAAATTTTGAAAAGTATATTGTAAATTGAAAAACTTGCCCATTGTTAGTAATTCCAATGCTTTCAGGCTTTTAATTTAAGAGCAATTTTGCATAGGATTTTATTCAGCATGACAAGGGTGAAGTTTATATTGTCTGCCAAAGATTTCTTTTCATTAGGCAGGGAAAAAGACTAGCAGGGGCCTAGTCTCCCATGGCCCCCTTGATATTAGGCCCTTTGATTTATGGAGAAAATGCCAAAACCCCAAATGTTGAAATTTGGCAGTCTGGGCCCTTAAGTTATAACTGTTATGTCTTTTTCCCTAGTGGGAATATGTTGTAAAAGGCATGGAAAGAGTTCAAGATTTAAATACAGGGATCTACTATTTCCACAATTTTTTTGCCATGACATCTCCATCTTTTACACCTTGATAATGAGAACAATCTGAAGCTAGCCTTGCTTGCTTTCAAAGGCAAACTTGTTCATTTAATTAACCATATTTGGCATGACATGGTCCAAAATACTTGTGTGCTAGTAAGGAAAACTCACTTTTTCCGACTATTTGTCTCTCACCAATGGGTCGATTTATCGTAGACCTGTTGGATAGCAGCTGGAGGCTAGGAAAGGATGTAATGGTAGTACTGGTGTGAGAAATACTAGGAATCCATCGTTAGGAGCTCCAACTGCCGCAATATAGCTGAAAGATTTTTGAACTCGGCGTAAAACCCCATTTAAACAAACAAATCATACTAGATAGCATCAGATATGGAATAGCAAGTCAATACATGTATTTACCCCTTGTCATGACTTGTAAAACATTTTGAAGAAATTGTATTCAAATCAAAGTACCAAAACCACTGAATGTACCAATTGTGAGTTTTATTATGCCCCCCATCGAAGAAGAGGGGTATATTGCTTTGCACTTGTCTGTCTGTCGGTACGTAGACTGTTTTTGTCCAGATCTCAAAATATCAAGCATATCTCAAAAAGAAGGCAACCTTGAATCATAAAACTTCACTGGTGGATAGATCTTATTAAGGAGAAGTGCAGTGCACAAGAACCATAACTCTACTCAAAATATTTTGTTAAGTTATTGCCCTGTGTTGATTGACAAAGAAAAGGCTAATGACCTGCTTTTATGGGGCAATGAATGTTTTACAAACATCTTTTGTTTTAAAAGTTGAACTATTAAACTTTTCTGGTTTAAAAAGGAATATCAGGTGGTATAGACTAAGATATAGACTAAGATCAGACTACACATATGTGCAGGCTGATCTTTGTCCAAACCTCATGACAAGGATTAAGATTATTGATGGATCCTGAAGAAAAAAGCTATTTAAAAAGTGACTTATGATGTTCATTAATCATTAATTGTCATCTTTAACTTGTTTGAAAATGGACCAGCCTCCGTCATATCGCTGTGGTAGCATGTCAGACTATCATTCAAAGGGTCCAGGGTTTGATTTCTGATGGCAGAACCCAACCTTTCTGACTATATGCCTTCCACCAATGGGTTGATATTGGTAGACCTATGGGGGATAGCAGCTTGGGGGCTAGGAAAGGATGTATTGGTAGAACTGGTGTGAAAGCGCCAGGAATCCATTGTTAGGTACTTCAGCCACTGCAGTTTAATTGAAAGATTGTTGAAAGCGACATAAAACCGCATTCAAACAATCAATTGAAAAAAGACCAGTCTAAAATTTTGTCATCTAGTAATGGGTCATCGTATTATGTTATGACCCGGTGGTCTGTCTGTCAGTCTGTTAGCAATTATTATGTGCGCAACTCCTCCTAAACTATCAATAGGAATGAGCTGAAACTTGGCACAATTACTCCCTATGATGTCTAGTAGAGCATAAGACCTTTGAAATTCCTGAGAAATCTTGAATTATCTGCCCCAGAATTGAACAAAAATCAATGTTTCAAGCTTATATGTGCTGCTCTTCTAAGCTCTTTTTTTCTTTCAGATGTCATCCTGGATTGTTGTATGTCTGAATCCTTTCAGAAAGCCTGATTGTAAATTAGGGAAGATTAACTCTACTGAAGATTTTAAACATTTAGCAAGAAAGGTAAAATTCTCATTTTAAGGGGTCATTGCAAAGGTATCTGCACTTAGTGTTGTGCAGCCAATCAATTTGTTGCTTTTTTGCTGACCTATCAATTAGATCCTGACCTACAGATATGATCCCCATTTAATCTAGAGGTCCTGAGTTCGATCCCTGACAGCAACACCCATTCTTTCCGACTATTTGTCTCTCACCAATGGGTTGATAATCGTAGACCTATATGAGATAGCAGCTGGAGGCTAGGAAAGGATGTGGTGGTAGTATTGGTGACAGAAATACCAGGAATCCATTGTTTGGTGCTCCAGTCATATAACTGAAAAATTGTTGAAAGAGGTGTAAAACTCCATACAATTTGCATTTACCTATTAGTATGATCCCTATTCAATACAGTCATAGATTTTTGGCTTTGGATCTTATCCACTGACACTTGAACAAAGTATTTAAAACAAATATACTCCATCTTTATTGGGCAGGGCAGATTCTTTTATACTAGTTCAAGAATTAAGAAGGTCTATATTCGCACGGGTTCGATCCCCAACCGCGGCACTTATCCTTTCCGACATTTGTCTTCCACCAATGGGTAGATAATCGTAAACCTATGTGGAATAGCAACTGGAGGCTAGGAAAGGGATGTGGTGGTGGTACTGGTGTGAGAAATACCAGGAATCCATCGTTAGGTGCTCCAGTTGTTGCGATATAACTGAGAGATTGTTGAAAGCGACGTAAAACCCCAATTCAAATCAAATCAAGAATTAAGACATGATAGATACTTGCCATAGATTTGCGCTTACCCAGTGAAATAGATAGACTAGTTTGAATGAAATTTCTAATATTGTGAAACTGCATTTTAAACGATCAGACATACAGTGCCCTCCAAAAGTCCTTGGACAAACATTTTTTCACCTTTTCAGTAAATTTCTGATCAAAATTTCATTTTTTTTCATATTTCTTGCTTTATTATTATTTAATCAACAACTACCAAGAAAATATACAAAACAAATTAAATCATTCTGGCATTTTATTAACAAAAAACACATTTCTGTGAAAATATGCACTAAATAACAATTATGGCAATTATTGTTAGTACTTTGTATGCCCCCCCCCCCCTTGCTTGTATAACAGCACGTATATGACGCGGCATGCTTCGAACAAGGCGTTGACATGTCTCTGGAGTAACTTGGTCCCAGCAAACCCTCACATTATGCTTAAGGTCTCGAACGTTATGGCTGCATGTGTTTCGGAGACTGGTTTTCATTTGTTGCCATTGATTTTCAATTGGGTTGAGGTCAGGGGACTGAGGTGGCCAATTCAAGCACTGGAAATCGTTTTCCTGCTTCCACTCATTCACAATTTTAGCTCTATGGCATGGTGCTCCATCATATTGGAAGATAAAGCCATTTCCATATCCTAGTAGATGGGCTGATGGTACTGCATGATCTTGTAGAATCTTGATCAGGGTTCCCACGCGTCAGGGAAAAGTCAGGGAAAAATGGATTTTTGAAAAAGTCAGGGAAATGTCAGGGAATTTTGTTGAGTGTCAGGGAAATTTGAAAAATAAGACAAAAGTCAGGGAAATGTCAGGGAATTTTGAAAAGACTTCAGGGAAATTTTCATTTCAGGAGTATTGAATACAAAGGCAGTCTCTAAGATTTTGTCATCAAATTCTTCACGGAAAGGGCTAATGTCTCATTTCTGTATTAATTTATGTTAAGCTTCTTCATCTATAATTGTGTAGTAGTTACAGTTTTGAGGTTCAATGAATCATGTTATGAGTATCGACGAATTGATTCTACTTTATACAGTTCCTAAATCGTGGTACTTAAATTCTCTCTACAATTAGTCGGTAAGATGATTTCATAATTAAGATTCATAAATTTATACATACCTTGATATCTATTGTTATCTTTGTAATCAAGCTTCAATATTTTCTGCAAATCTGTCTAATGGTGTCAACAATGTAAAAGATATTTGTCATATTTCCAATTGCAATTATATAGTATGTATTAGGTTTGTTAGCATCAGACTGGACCATCATAATTGAAAAGAAGTATGCAGCAAGCTGGAATTAAAAATCCCTTTCTTTGGTTCTAGAGTTGCTTAAATGATAATTACTCTGAAATTAACGCTTAAACCACATTTAGTCAATGTAGCTATTCACTACATGACAGATTTTGTCTTACTTTTGAGAAATTTTTTTTGATTTTAGCATAACTCATACAGTTACGATTCATGATTATATCCCAATCATTTCATATTAGGCTTTTGTTTAAACCTTTATGGTTGACATCCTTTGGGAAACAAGTCATTCACCTTAGATTTATTCCCCTCGATACAGCTTCCTGGAAAATTCACCGGTACTTGAGTCAGATTTTTGGGCTTATGATAATATAATTCTAATAATAATGACAAGGGTAACCTCTTGGTCAACAGATAGCCTATGTACCTCTCTGTCACAGACACTAAAGGCTTTGACTTATGATATATAATATGGTTACTTTTGCAATCAACCAACTGGTTTTTAAAGAGTTACCTTTTGTATATTTTTAGCTCCACTGGCCCAAGGCCAGCGAGCTATTGTCATGGCGAGGTGTCCGTCGTGCGTGCGTGCGTGCATAAACTTTTCTTTAAACATCTTCTCCTCCTAAACCAATGGGTGGATTTTGACGAAACTATGCCAGAATGTTCCTTAGGTGACCCTCTTTTAAAGTTGTTCAAGAAATTTGGATTGACCCCCAAATATGGGTGTGGCAGGGCGGGGCTTATTTTGACCCCAAAATCTTTGAATGACATCTCCTCCTGAATCATTGGGCCAATTTTAATGAAACTTTACCAGAATGTTCCTTGAGTGACCCTCTTCTAGAGTTGTTCAAGAAATTTGGATTGACCCCCAAATATGGGCGTGGCAGGGTGGGGCTTATTTTGACCCCGAAATCCTTGAACGACATCTCCTGAACCATGGGGCAAATTTCATTGAAACTTTACCAGAATGTTCCTTGGGTGACCCTCTTTAAAAGTTGTTCAAGAAATTTGGATTGACCCCCAAATATGGGCGTGGCAGGGCATGGCTTATTTTGACCCCGAAATCTTTGAATGACATCTCCTCCTGAACCATTGGGCCAATTTTAATGAAATTTTACCAGAAGGTTCCTTGGGTGACCCTATTCAAAAGTTGTTCAAGAAATTTGGATTGACCCACAAATATGGGTGTGGCAGGGCGGGGCTTATTTTGACCCCAAAATCTTTGAATGACATCTCCTCCTGAACCATTGGGCTAATTTTAATGAAACTTTACCAGAATGTACCTTGGGTGACCCTCTTCTAAAGTTGTTCAAGAAATTTGGATTGACCCCCAAATATGGGTGTGGCAGGGTGGGGCTTATTTTGACTCGAAATCTTTGAACGACATCTCCTCCTGAACCATTGGGCAAATTTCAATGAAATTTACCAGAATGTTCCTTGGGTGACCCTATTTAATAGTTGTTCAAGAAATTTTGATTGACCCCCGAATATGGGCGTGGCAGGGCAGGGCTTATTTTGACCCTGAAATCTTTGAATGACATCTCCTACTGAACCATTGGGCCAATTTTAATGAAACTTTACCAGAATGTTCCTTGGGTGACTCTCTTCTAAAGTTGTTCAAGAAAATTTGATTGACTCCCAAATATGGGGGTGGCCGGGCAGGGCTTATTTTGACCCTGAAATCTCTGAACGACATCTCCTCCTGAACCATTGGGCAAATTTCAATGAAACTTTACCAGAATGTTCCTTGATTACCCTCTTCTTAAAATGTTCAAGAAATTTGGATGGATGAGATCCACTGGATCAATAAAATTCAGGTGAGAAGGTTAGGGCCATTCTTGTCCTCTTGTTTCAAAGTGATATCTAAATAGTTTTCTTCCTTGTAATTTTACATATAAGTTTAATGAGTTCATTCCTTCATAAGTCAGTTTCAACATAGAAAAAGTCTGAATTCCTTCTGAATGCTGTTCACTTTCATTACCTTCTATTTTCAATATCTCTCTTTAAAATCTTGAGATTTTTAAGCCAGTGGAGCGATACAGGCCCTCTTGTGCCTCTTGTTACTTCATGTATTATTACTTTATGTATTATTATTTCATCAAGAACACTTTAATGTGATTGTCATAGATTTAAAGTTTTCATCCTTGGCCTTTGATTTCCTGAGATAAAGTTGCTCTGTAGTAAAATATCAAACACTGTGACTTGATGGTAATCCAGTTGAACATATTAACTAAGTATTAGGCTTTCTCTTTCATGGTATTTCTCTTTATTTTGGGCTTTAACAAAGTTTTAGATTCCTACTACCTAAACTGATTGTCTTAAACAAACCCTCCGCCCTAAAGGCTTTCCTTTTTCTAGGAAGCTAGGTGAGAATCTCTGCCTCTCATAGGGCCTCTTAGTAAAACATGCATGTCCTCATGCAATTAGTGAGTTTAGGACTTCTCTTCTTTGGATCAGAAGTTTGACCCCTATAGCTGCCTACATTCTTCTGACAAGATTGAAGTGTGTCCTACCAACTGGTAAATAATTATCTATGTGGGATATGCAGCATTATGTTTTCTGATAGGACGCAATATTTAAAATGGCTAGAGAAGTATCATAAATGGATAGTATATAAAGATGTTGAGCCCTTGTGCTATATATGAATTAGTTTAGAAAACTAAACCCAGCGCAAACAAACTTGAAGGAAGAACATGCCATTTCTCTATATGCTCCATAGGACTCAAGATTAGGAGATTTGAAGGAACATTCTTAGAGCTTTTTCTTACATAAAGGTGTTTGTAGATCAATAGCAAAATTGTTAATGAATAGGGAAACATGCGCATAATGGTCATTAAATGTCAGGGAAAATCACTTCCATGTCAGGGAAATGTCAGGAAAAAGTCAGGGAATTCTGGAACTGCTGGAGCGTGGGAACCTTGTAATGATGTAACCCTGAGAATTCAGCCTCCCGTCAACATAAGTCATACATCCAGTGCCCCTGTAACTCATTGCTCCCCATACCATGACACTACCACCTCCAAGCTTCAGAGTGGGCGCAATACAGTCACTACGTAGCTGCTCACCAGATCTCCGTCTCACGTACACTCTACCAACACTCTGAAACAGATTGAATTTGGATTCATCACTGTTCAAAGAGTACAGCAGGCCATTCCACTACTGACTAGTCCTCGTGTTCCCAGGCAAAGTCCAAACGCAATTGTCTATGACGAGGGGTCAGCAAAGGCTTCCGAACAGCCAAATGGCCATCTAGTCCAGCGGCATGGAGTCTTCTCCTTGTTGATGTTTACGCAACAACATTTGTGTCTCTCTACATAGACTGCAGCTGCGGAACGGTCACATGTCTGTCCCCAAGTGAAGCTCTAACCAACATTCTGTCATCCCGAGCACTAGAAACTCTTGGTCTGCCACTTCTAGGCCTGTCATCGTGGATTCCGCTAGTTGCATACCGCTGCAACACATGGTAAACAGTCAATCTGAAAAGAAAAAGTGAAAATATTTCGAGAAAATGTTACATTTTTACTGCAATTTTAACATTACTTTGTCAAGTCATTCAGCGAGCTATAAAATTTAAATGCAGATTCCTACCTTTGATGTCCAATCTGCCTGAAGATGTCTGCAACGGAGATACCCTGCTCTCTCATGACTTGGCACCGAATTCTTTCCTCTTTGGTCAGCATTTTGGGTAATTTTTTTTGAATGTGGTCAGAATTGTTGATCTGGTCACCAGTAATATAATGTTTCTATTCGCTTTTGAAAACAGATTAAAAAATATGCACATGGGCATGAATAATCAATGCATTCCTTATTGTGCCGGATTTTCATAAATAATGGATATTTCATAAAATTCATTTATTTCAATGTATCAAAATTTAATTTGAAGAAAAGTACTAGAATTATCTTAGAGAGTGCTCATTTACCTCCCTTTATTCAAGAAAGTAAGAGAAATCCAGGCATTTTCCCTTAAAGTCATGAAAAAGAGCCAAAATGCATAATAAATTATTTGTCCAAGGACTTGGAGGGCACTGTATTTCCAAGGAATTCATGATATGAAATATATTGGGAATGCAAAACAAATGAACCTTTGTATAGCATATTCGATAATCTGATGACGCCGCTGTCATAGCTTAGTTGGTAGTGTGTCGGACTGTCAATCTAGAGGTCCCGGGTTCAATCCCTGATGGCGGTACTCATTCTTTCCGACTAATTGTCTCTCACCAATGGGTCGATTATTGTAGACCTATGTGAGATAGCAGCTAGAGGCTAGGAAAGGATGTAATGGTAGTACTGGTGTGAGAAATACCAGGAATCCATTGTTAGTCGCTCCAGTTGCCAGGATATAACTGAAAAATTGTTGAAAGCGGTGTAAAACCCCATTCAAACAAACAATTTGCAATGACCTACAGGTATGATCCCTGTTCAATAAAGTCTTAGAATTTCTGGCTTTGGATCTTATCGATTGACACTAGTACAAAATATTTCAAACAAATGTACTCCATCTTTATTGTGTATATATAGTAATTATAGAATAGATGAAATGGTTTAAAAGATATGTTCCACTTTGCACATGCCTTTGCATACAAAACTGGGTGTTTCTTTTAAATGTTTCGAACTTGTTTTACAGCCTGAATACAAGGCCAATCCTGCGTTCAGGAATAGACCTACACTCAGACATCAGTGGTCAGTGACCACCGGTGGTTAAGTGTAGGTCCATTCTCAGGGTTGCGTATAAATTGTTTTTCTCGACTGAAAGGATTTTACCATGTAATAAATAACCAGACTAAATGAGGGTCATTTATCTTTCATAACATTAAATGGCTGCACTTTACAGATTAATGACTGATTAATCGATTATAAGATTTCTTAATTAATAGTTGTCATCGGAAGCCAAAACCAACTGATTATTGATTATATCGATTAAATCCGCCCATCACTAGTGTCAACCCCTGTATTCATTTTTTTGTCCGGAGCATATCTCAAAAAGTATGCAACCTAGAATCATGAAACTTAATTCTGGAGGTAATAAAGAATATCTTTCTATCTATCTGCTTTTATGGGGGAGCATAAATGTTTTACAAACATCTCTTGTTTCAGTTGACACACCACGTGATGGCGAAGGAGTTGAAACACTGTCGACATGTAGAGGACCTCGAGGTCAACGAAAATGTGAAATCCAAGGCCAAGGACTTTGTCAAGAAGTACATGACCAAGTTCGGTGATCTTTATAAACGCTCAGGATCTTCTCCAAACTACGATTGAAATTCTTGTCAACAATCTTTGACGGAAATGGTTTTATATGAGTTTTATGCGTCATCCAGAGTTTGTAGATTTGGTGCAATAAGTTGAAAGGAACTTACATGTCGAGGGTTTAGTGCACGAGTGTACTAAGTGTATATACAATGTATATACACCTAGTACATTCGTGCACTAGACCCTAGATGTTAACTTGCACTTAAAGGATGAATTAGACTTGTCTGAATTGCAAGACTTGTCTGAATTGCAAGAATATACAGCTTTCAAAATGAGTTTAAATCAAGTAGAAAACTTTGTGAATGAATGAAAAGAAATGCTATTCTTTAATAATTTATTCTTAGCACTGTTTTCTTTATTATACAAGGGTTATGAAAATCTATATGGAAGTATTAAATAGATGTTGCATATACTTTTCCGACATTAAAGTAATGTTCACCACAATTTTGTGTCTGAAATAAGGCAAGGCAAGAGTGAGGTATCTGACCCATAATAGTTCTGCAAAAATTTGGAAGTCATAAGCTTTAATGATGTTAATCGAGGTTTCCTAATGATTTCATTAAGAAATATCGGTTAACAATGTGAAAGCTCATGAGTTTTGAAATGTTGTGGAATAAAACTTAGTTAATTCTAAGTAAAGCACAATAGCTAGGTTTCCAGTCCACGAGGTAGTAATTCATCACCTAGGCTTTCAGCTAAGTAGTAACTGTCTGAAAAAATAAGTGGCAATCAAAAGTTGTAGCTGTCTATGGGCATAGCATATGGACAATTACAGAGCAGCCACCATAGCGCAGTTGGTTAGGCATTACACTTCCAATTTGGAAGTCGTGGGTTCGATCCCCAGTGGCCCCAAATATCCTTTCCGATGTTTGTCTCTAACCAATGGGTAGATAATCGTAAACCTATGTGAAATTGCAGTCGGAGGCTAGGAAAGGGTGTAATGGTAGGACAGGTGAAAAAATACCAGGAATCCATTGTTCCTGCTGCCGCGAAATAACTGCGAGATTGTTGAAAGTGCTGTAAACCCATTCAAACAAACAAACAAATGGACAGTTACAGCCATGTTGCATTGACAGTTTAGAAGCAATCATGTGATGGAGATTGCTATACATCTTTCAAAAAGGTTCTTATATTTTTCCTTGAATAGCATGAAGTAATTAATGTCAGTGCTATCCTTTGTTCATGAATCATGTCAAATAATTCTTAATATTTGTAATTTGGAAAATGTTTAACTGATTTTAAAATGACAATTTTATCCCTGGTATGTATGATTTTATGAAATTGCCTGCTCTAGAATGACCATTCAAGAACTCTTTGCTTTTCTGAGATTGGTTCATTGGTCAAGATCAGAGATGAGTCAAGTTACTTTTTTAGCATGGCATATTTTGGAGAAATTATTAGTCTTTGCTAATATAGTCTTGATGTTGTATGAAGTTGTCTTTACACTAAAATTTGTGATTTCTCTGGTAAATCACAAGGTACTTTTATCCTCTTACAAGCCCCAAACAGTAGAGCCTTATGGGGTGTAATTGTAAATATCCTCGATTTTCTTCCAAAACCTCATACAGTTAGTTACATCATGAAATTGTCACTCGCCTCAATCACTCAGCACTCTATTCATTCATTCCAGACACTCACTCAAACCATTCAAACACGCTCAATCCCATTGAAAAATATAGAATCAACAACTTCATTCAAAATAAATCTGGATAGAGAAAAAATGCAATTTCACTGACATAATTCAAATTGCATGTGTCTAATAGGTTCTTGAATAAATAGGAAGCTATCTATAGAACTATTATGCATATTTTATTAAAGGGAGGTAATGAATATTGCTAATTTTGTTCATACTGAACAAAATTTGCCATATTGGATTATCTCCCATTAAATTCACTCAAAACTCACTCCACACACTCATTCAATTTTATTCAAATACCATTCCAAATCATTCACCTTGTCAATTTCACGATGTTGTTAACTGTTGTTACGCGATTTTAGTAGAAAACCGATGATTTCCTGTAACTTACAATGCTCTTTCGTTCATTCAATCATTATTGAATCATTATTATGTAAATAAATTTGTTAAGAGATGAAGAAAATGTGAATAAAACTGAAATTTTAACCTATTGGTCTTTGATGTGAGTCTATTTCCGTTTATTTCTTATCGCACCGAAGCATATGTCCTTGTGAACAACCTCCCTAGAAGATGGTTGGGGGAATAGTGCAAGGATTCATGAGGAAACTACTGCTGATATCTGCAATGGTTCTTTAATGTGCTCGGTGTAAAGCACTGTCACACCAGGCCTTGATTAAATGTCTCTAATCATTTCTTTGAGGAAATGTTCTATGACCAGGGACTCATAACTTGCAAAGTAACAGAGTCCTGTATAAGGTAGTGTCAAATAGATTTGACAGATTGCCAGGGACTTTCCTACCAGTGTTACTCTTTTGTCAATAAAAATTTCAATAGAAACAGACAGTGTAGGCTAAGATCAGACTGCATGTCTGTGCAGTCTGGTCCTGGTTTTGCATTGTCTATTCTGGATATTTTTCCAAAACCTAGTAACAACAGCTTTATACAAGCTGTAGTTTCATGGTTTTAGTAGAAAATTGATGAATATCATGTAACTTATGTTTCTCTTTCATTCATTCAATAATTTTTAGCTCGGCTGTTTTCAGAGAAAAGCCAAGGTATTGCTGTAGCGTTCGTCGTCGTCGTGCGAAAACCTTGACATTTTGTGATATCTGTGGTTCTAAGGAAAGCATTTACTTGAAACTTGGCACACATGTTCACCATCAAAAAAGTAACCTATACTATCAAGGGGGATAACTCTAGATGCATTTTAATCAAATTATGCCTTTTTCTGACTTAGATTTTTCCCACCATCCAGCTCTCAACAGCAGAGCTTAGGCACCCGTAGGCAGTGCTCTTGTTATGTAAATAAATTTGTTAAGAGATGAAGCAAATGTGAATTAAACTGAAATTTTAATCTGTTAGTAGTCTATGATGTGTGTCTATTTCCTTTTATTATACGCCCAAAGGAATGTATTATGTTATTGCCCCGGTCGTCTGTCTGTCCGTCTGTCTGACTATCCATTAACAATTTTCTGTGTGTGCAACTCCTCCTAAACTATCAATGGGAATAAGCTGAAACTTGTTACTTAACAAAATAACTTATATTTACAGATTATTTTTTGTGTGTGTGCACAACTCCTACAAATTTAGTTGGATTGGACTGAGTCTTGCCACAATGTATCCCTAATATTTAGTTGAGCATAAGACTTCAGAAATTCAAAAAGGTTGGGTTTTTCTTGTCCTTAAATTAATTGAAATTCACATTTCTTTTGTAAGCAACCTGTCTTAAACTTCAAATTGGAATGAACTGAAACTTGCAAAATGACTGTATGGCATATAGTGTATAAAACCATTTTCGAATTAAAATGACTGGTATGTTTATTTGAAATCAAGGATTGGGTAAATTCTCAGATGAGCAAGATAACTTTGCACTATCCCATGTAACAACTAACCGTCTTGTAGGGCAATGCTCATATCGACATATGCTGGTAATGCTGATAAACAAGAGCCTCGCAGAGCAGAGCAAATACGCCAAAGGGGCTTGTCAGTGACCTTAGCTTGTCAGTAACATGAGCTTGAATGATAGCTAAAAAAATTGCAAACAGACGGACAGACGACTAATCTATAATTATAGAACTATAATTATACCTACCTTAATTTTCAAGTAAATTCCCTTTATCATACTTGAAGATCCAGCAGTGTAACACAAGTATCTTTTAACAATTTGCTACCTTGTTTTCTTAGCTCACCTGAGCATAAAGTTCTCAAGGTGAGCTTTGGGGGTTGTGTGTCGTCTACAATTACCTTATAGACACTTTATAAGCCATATTTTTTACTCAATCAACCTGAAACTTGGTCAGATTACTTGTCTTAATGAGATCTAGGTCAAGTTCAAAAATGGGTCAAGTGGGGTCAAATATTAGAAAACCCTATAGACTCTCTAGAGGCCTTATTTTCTGCTCAAACAACCTGAAAATTGGTCCGATTGATTGTCTTGATGTAGTCTATGCTAAGTTCTAAATTGTGTCAAGTGGGGTCAAAAATGATATCAAGGGGTAAAATATAAGAAAAACCTTGTTGACACTCTAGAGGCCATATTTTCTGCTCAATCAACCTGAAAATTGGTCAGAATGATTGTCTTGATTCTAAATTGTGTCAAGTGGGGTCAAAAATGAGATCAATGGGTAACATATAAGAAAATCCTTGTAAACATTCTAGAGGACATAATTTTGCTAAACCTCAAAATTGTTTAGATTGTCTTGATGAAATCTAGGTCATGTTCCATATTTGGTCAATTGGGGTAAAAATTGAGGTCATGATCATAGAAAATCCTTGTAGACACTCAAGAAGCCATAGTATTTGCTCAATAAAGTCCGTCTTCGAAGAAGAGGGGGGATATTGCTTAACACTTGACAGTCGGTTGGTGCTTCCGTAGTCCGTTTTCTTTTTTGTCCGGAGCATATCTCAAAGTATGCAAGCCAGACTCATGAAGCTTCACTGTTGGATAGATCTTATTAAGGAGAAGTGCAGTGCACAATAACCATAACTGTTCTCATCAAATTTTGTAAGTCATTGCCCTTTGTTGATTGACAAAGAATAGGCCAATGATCTGCTTTTATAGGGGGCAAAAACGTTTTACAAACATCTCTTGTTCACTAATAATGATACATGAGTCGAGAAGACGACGTTGTGCCATTATGCTCCTCTTATTTTTCGGATGAGGTCGATTAGCGTATTATTGAGTGGACAGGAAAAGCTACATTTTAATTTGCGGCTCTGCCACTCACGAAAATATAGTTTTTCCTATCCACTTAATGAAATATGAATTTATTTTACACTGAAAGAAAACATATATCCTCTTCATGCGAGATAAGCACAAAAATTTTGTTATGCAATCGGGCCTCTAAGATTAAACATGTGTGTACCAGACACTTAGATAAGGATTTCACAGTTAGTCCAGGTCATAAAAATTCGCTTTTTCTTATAAAAGTGAAAAACTGGATTTTCGGATCTGAACTGGATTTACTAAACTTTTACCTTACTTTTCAGTGAATTTACTAAATCTTCGTTTTCATATAAATGTTTGATACAAGTTGTATATTAAGTGTCGCGAGCAAATATTTGAAAAACTTTATATTTTAATTTCATGCATTTCCTAAGGTATTTTAGGAGAATACGGCTTAAACCTTAATTCGAAAAATGATTCAGGTAGTGGACCCGAAAAAGTTCCGCAGCGTTTCAGAAGTAATGAACTTTAACAATGTTAACCGAGGTTTCCTAATGATTTCATTAGGGAACCTTGGTCAACATTGTGAAAGTTCGCGAGTTCCGAAATGTTGCGGAACTATTACGGATCCACTACCTTAAATTCTCATTTGGGTGAAAATGAAGCTCTATTATCCTGTTCCCTGTTGTGTTATAGATTGTGCGAGATATCTTCTTTGAATGGGTTTTAACGCCGCTTTTCAATATTTTCTTCTGTCAATTCGCACGGCTGGAGCACCTAACGATAGATTCGTGGAATTTTCACACCAGTACTACCATTACATCCTTTCCTAGCCTCCAGCTGCTATCCCTCATTGGTTAACGATTATCAACGCATACGTATGCGACAAATGTCGGTAAAGTATTGTACCTCCGCCGTTTTGGTTACTTGGTCGTTAGATTGGCCGAGTGGTGTTCCTTATGCGAGTCGGATGTCTTTTTCGTAGATTTCTGTACCGAGAAACTGTCATACAGGCAATTTCTCGTTACAGAAAGCACAAAGTGCCAGGTTACCCTTGGATGTCTACAGACAATCTTACTTATAAGGGTACTGTGTCATCTTAATACATGTACTGGGAAATGTTGAAATCACTATTGCTGCATCATTATTTTAGATCAACCCATAGTATAAAATTTCCTTACCACACTATCATTGTTAAACATTACAATTTATCTCATGAATTCTTTTTTAGGAACTGAGAGAAATAAAGGTCGTTGTTGTATTGTACAGATAAGAAGTTCATGGCATTGAATGATTTTGGAATAAATTTGAATGACTGTGGAGCGAGTTTTGGGTGAAATTAAAGGGAGGTAATCCAATATCGCTAATATTGTTCAAGCTGAACAAAATAAGTGATATTTTTACCCCCTTTAATCGAATAGGCATACAAATTCTATAAAATCCAATTTCTTCAAGAACCAATTAGATGCTTATATTTTCAGTTATGTCAATAAAATCACGAATCGTATTATCTGAGTTTATTTTGAATGCAGTTGGTGATCTTACCTTTTTTAGTTATTGTGGAGCGTTTTTGAATGATTTGAGTGTGTGTTTGGAATGAATGAATGAATGGAGCGCTGAGTCAGTGAATTAGAATGGTTTTGATTCAGATAAATGTCAAATTCACGATGTTACTTACTGTATTGCCAAGGGTCGCTGGAATGTTTTATGAAAACTCAGAAGATTCCTATAGCCCTGGTTAACGTTTTACTAAACTTCTTACGAAAGAATGATCGGAAGTCAAAATCACAAATCGTACCTGGTGTTTTTATCCGTTGTCAGATTCTGCCTTGCAAAATGTCATTGGAATCGTCTTTAAAAGACGATTCCAATGAGGTGATGCATGGCAGAATTCAATATTTAGTTACTGCTGTAGAAGCAACTTAATTTTTTTACTTACGCAAAAATGATCGTAAGATGTTTAGTAAAACGGACCTTTGACGTGTGTTCTTAAGAGCGAATTTTTCAATCGATATATCTATTTCAATACAGTAAAAATTCTACACTAGCTCTAGATATCCCAATTAAAATCTTAAAACTATCTAGACCCTGATGCCGGCGGTTATTGGCGATGTACATATGGAAATGTTAAACTATTTTGATTTCTGGAATTATATCTGCTATAAGTAAATGATTTTCATTTGAAAATTGTATGGTGATGCAAAAAGGGACCATTTCAGTACTGCGTAAGGTGTCGACCCTAATCAGACTGCGTAGACTGATTATGACCGAAACCTTTCGCACAACGCTAATTATGTCGATCTAGCTGTATTTTTCTATCTTACTATGAACGGTTATTTCAAATCGCTGGCTTAGCGCTAAACAGTTCTAACTGCCTACAAACATGTAGGCAGTTACATCTGTTTCGCACTTAGCCATCGAATTGCGATCTCTGGTTTTCTTCAATTATAATCGATATTTCAATTCTTTATACAGCATTTCTAAATAGTCCCATGACAAGCCTTCTTTAAGGAACGATATCGATTGATTTCAAAAACTTCCTTCAGTGTTTAAGATTAAAAAATAATTTTTACACTGAAAAGGGAAAATTTTCAAGTCAACTCTACGTCATAAAATCCCATTTTATTACTTCCATGTGAAAATCTGTATTTCATTTTTAAATTTGGTTTCATAGGGGACGATCAGGTGAAATTTTGGAATCTGAATCTACAATGACCTACTGTGTGTTCACAGTTATATCGTATCTTTCTTAAGTTAGTGACAAAAATTGTATTTTTCATAGTTATTTGACTTGATTGACGTTGCTTTTTGTGTTAGCGAATTAAATGGAATAGCTATTATGGCTTTGTCAATTAAGTGTTATTTTATTAGATACTCAAATGTAATAGCTTCTTTTATAAGGGACTTTGATACAATAGCTTCTTTTATTGGCGATTTTAATACAATTGCTTCTTCTATTGACGATTTTAATGCAGAAGCTTCTTTTATTGGCGACTTTAATGCAATAGCTTCTTTTATTGGCGACTTAAATACAATAGCTTCTTTTATTGGCGACTTAAATACAATAGCTTCTTTTATTGGCGATTTTAATACAATAGTTTCTTCTATTGACGATTTTAATGCAGAAGCTTCTTTTATTGGCGACTTTAATGCAATAGCTTCTTATATTGGCGACTTCTGATATTGGCGACTTTGATACAATAGCTTCTTTTATTGGCGATTTCAATTCAATAGGTTCTTTTATTGGCGACTTAAATACAATAACTTCTTTTATTGGCGACTTTAATGCAATAGCTGCTTTTATTAGCGATTTTAATGCAATAGCTTATTTTATTGGCGACATAAATGTAAAAGCCTCTTTTATTAGCGACTTTAATGCAATACTTATTATGTGGGCGACTGAAATATCGTTGTCCGTAACCTGTAGATCAGACCTAAAATGAAGTACATTTATGTGAATAAATATACATTTTGTATTTCTTATTCCATACAAATTTGTTGGCATGAAGTATATATATCGCTGGGTCAGTGCAAAACTGTTGTAACTGCCAATAAAAATATAGGAAGTTACAACTGTTTGTCACAAAACTAGCGATATTCCTTAAAGGATTTTGCCGAAACAGCTTCAGGAAAGTACACGTTGTCAACATAAACAATTCTAGTTTTCAACATCAGGGATTTACATTCCGTAGTTTTCATTCTAAAACCTCGTAACTACTGCTAGTTACAATGTTTACAGGAAGAAATAGTTTTTTCTTCATTTTTGAAGAGTAATCCTTGTATAATTTTCAGCGTAATATCACCAGTTCCGCGTTCAGGATGACAAAACGGTGCAAACAGTTTGCCAATTATACCCCGCTTTGCGCGCAAGAGCACGTGCAAAGCGGGGTATAATTGGCAAACAGTTTTTTTCCATTCTGAACGCAGAAAAGATGTACCTAGTGTTGATTGTAGACTGGGCCAGTGATGGTCTGATTGAATCATATAGTTCCCCAACTAACATCACACGCACATTCGTTAACCTTTTTAATGATTTTTTTCCTGGAAATCTTTGGCTAGATAACAACAAAAACTTCATATAGATGTCATTTACGTCTAAACTATTTTGATAGGACCTAAAAAAATTAAGATGCATTTTTGTCTTACCGATGACTAAGCTCATTTTTAGGACAAAAATCATGTATCACCAATCTATCAATACCCATGTAGAGTGATTGTTGTTGTTACTGTTTTAAAGTCATCAGTAAGACAAAATTACGTCTTAAATGTTTTAATGAAACTGACCCCTGGTAACCAAGATCTACCACGAGGGCTATCTGTAAATACTAGATAGACCAATACTGTGTTTAGGATGACAAAACGTTGCAAACTGATTGTAAATTACACTCCACTGTGCACGCAAGTGCACGTGCAAAGCGGGGTATAATTTGCAAACAGTTTTTACTGTTTTGTCTTCATGAATGAAATCATGAATCATAAGTAACGATGATAATTCTTATTTTTTCAGTTCATTATGTGCGTAGATGTCCAGTACATTGGTCTAAACATGCCGGGAAGTGTTACTTCTTCTCCAATATTCGGATGGAGTTTTGGTTTGCACATGTATGATCTACTATTAATATTACTTTTATATTTTCACACTACCTTTAGCGGCACAGACGCCTTCATCAGGTTAATCCTATGAATTCATCGGATTCACATGATGAAGGCGGCTGTTCCGCTGAAAGCTAGTGTATAACTAAATTATTATAATCAAGATTATTTATCTCAAGAAGAGAACTTCCTTTTTCGCCTATATAATCTTCTGTCATATGTACCAGCCTTTTGATCGTGATAATGAAGTAGAAATGAGCACCCAGAGGAAAGTATAGTTAACAACATCGTGAAATTGACAAGGTGAATGATTTTGGAATGATTTAGGAATGAAATTGAATGAGTGTGTGGAGCGACTTTTGATTGAATTTAATGGGAGGTAATCCATTATCGCAAATTTTGTTCAGGATGAACAAAATTATCGATATTAATTACCTCCCTTTAAAAGAATTTGCGTATATATTCTATAAATAGCTTCCCATTTCTTCAAGATCTTATCAGACGCTTACAATTTCAATAAATTAAGTGAAATCCCGATTTTTTGTTCAGCTATTTTCATTTTGAACCAAGTCTTTGTTGTTTTTTTTTTTTTTTCAGTGAGTTTGGAGCGTTCTTGAATGGTTTGAGTGAGTGTTTGGAATGAATGAATGAATGGAGCGCTGAGTGAGCGATTTAGAATGTTTTTGGTCGGAATGATTGTCAATTTCACGATGTAACTAGCTATACCCTTTATTTCACATCTAAACAATTCAGAAAAATGAATTCGACCCTGATGAAATTTGCGTCGCATTAGCGTGAAATACCTTGATCTGTATTTTTCGACCAGAACAAAGCTACTGTGCAATACAGTTTTGTTGTTGTTTTTTTTTTTCTCTCTTTTTTTTTCTAAAACACGGTAAGCTATATTTGACTATGACAGCGGGGCAAGCTATATTGTAAAATGAAAATGAGGCTACAGTCCCAAATATCGACATCAACACTTTTTGCGACCTTTTCAACATATTTTACCCTCTGTTCGGAGGTATAGAATTAATTTTATTTTGAAAAGACTCTTTGCATTTGTTATATTGCTTTTGGAATACATTTGGAATTTAGGGAAATATTTAAGCCCTCATGGCTTATCATTCCCCTCCAATTCGTCTTCTCGTGGTCCTCCGCTGGATAATGTTTACTTCAAGTGAATATATGTCACTATTCAGGAGATGATTTTTTTATTTATTTATTTCATAGAGGTATTATAGAACTTAAAGCCTACTAATATTATAAATACGCGAAGCAGGTTCGTAAATAAGTGTGATAGGGTATTTAGTTTCATACCTACGCGAAATAAAAAAAAAACTCTCTAACATCATTCAATTTAATACCATGAAGCCAAACTAGATAAATTTCTCCACAATAAGACTTATTTCTTGCGCGATTACTTTTCGCACAGGCAAAAAAGTGCTGTGTATTCAAAATTGTTTTCATTGAGGAATAAAACATTTTTCCAGCCAATCAAAATGCATTAAACTTGTCGTGCACAACTAAATAAAATTAAATTATATAGTATTGAATGTCTTCTTTGTCAACACTGTCAAGTCTCAATATAAAGGCATTTATAGAATCGGAGCAAACGGCTTCATTCGGTAATAAATTCCACCGGTGATAACCCGGTAAGGAAAAAAAGAGTTTAACTGATTCATAAATACAAGATTTTTTTAAAAAAAATATTTATCCATGTTTCCTCTTGATAAATGGAGGTTTGTAAACAAAGACAAAGATGCGTTGCAAATGAAACAAGTCTGCATGTAACATTCAATGGTGAATCCAGTTTTTCTGTAAAGAGGATTCGAACGTAGAAATTTTAAGGGTTTTAAGGGACGCAGCTTTTGCGAGTCTAGAACTCAGATTAAAGTAACAAGGACTCCCTCTGAACTATCTTATGTAAGTTCGCAGGACCCTTGGGATATCAACTTCAGAAAAAATTGAAGACTGTTCAAAACAGTCTTCAATTCATTTCTGAAGTTGTTTGCCAAAGGTACATATCTATCTAACAACAAACGTAGCTAATCCTGATAATCTTTCAATACTTGCACCAAATATTGAGGATAGCTCAAACGAAATAAAGATGTCATTAGCATGTGCGAGTACAAAACTGACTTCACTGGATTCGTACCCCGCAGACCCAGTCTATATTTTTATCTCGCCTCGTCAAAAATAGACTGGTTTTCAGGGTAGGCTACTCATCCGACAGAATTCAGTATTATACCTGATCATATTAAATAACCTCTTTCTATTATCCAGTGAAGCTTGTCTAATACATGGTGTTTCAGATTTATGGTGCTCTCTTGTGCTTCATTATCTTATGATGCCACGATCTAAAAAATAAAGATTAAAAGAAACAACAATATTCGTGTAGCATTCTCAACACCGAATCAGGCGGAAATGGCTCTCTCGGAGAATGTTTGACACTTCTTTGAATGTGATTTAACATGAAGAGAAGTGTGTTAACAGCCACGAAACAACTGGTGTTAAGTTACTCCTTCTGTGGTAGAACTTCCTATCATTTTTGGGTGTTATGTTTATTTTAGACTAGGTTTCAATACTTAAAACCATAAATGGCACTTTATGCTAAATACAGATAGACTTTACTCTTTAAGGAGTGAAACCTCTTATTGCGGCGATTGGAGCAGCTAACACTGGATTCTTGGCCTTTTGTGCACCAGTATTACATGACATCATTTCCTAATCCCCAGCTGATATCCCACTTAGGTCTACAATTATTCATTCCTTATTGAGAAGCAAATGTCGGAAAGCATATGTGACGCTACTAGGAATTGAACCAATATCACCCCAAGGTTGAAAAATAGGAGTTTTATGTGCTACCATTGGGGCTTTGACCTCCATCGGGATATAGGCCCTCGACAAATGACCTGAAAGTCTGTGGTTCTAGCCTAACCGTCGCAGGTACAACCGTACAACCCATCTGTAATATTGCTTTGTTTCAGTGAGTTTAAACCACTGCTCAAAGATATAAACATCAAGATTTATTTTCCGAAATCACTTCTTTAAGCTCAAGCTTTCGGCACAATCGAATTGAAATAAATTAGACTACATTTAAACTAAGTTTTATCGTAGTTTCACCGAAGTAGAGTTCTTGACAAAACACGTAAAACAATGTAATAAGAAGGTGGCTCCTACAAAGGGCGAGACATTGTTTCTGCCAATTCCTGTTCCCATTAGCATACCCTAAATACGGGGTTGGGAAGTGTGGTAAAGTAAGCTCGGCATGTCGGTCAATTTGTCCGCTTGGCCCTGTACTTAACACTCACCCTACACTCACATACAGTTAGTTACATCGTGAAATTGACAATCATTCCGATCAAAACCATTCTAAATCGCTCAAAACTCACTGAATAACATATAACAAAAACTTGGTTCAAAATGAAAATAGCTGAGCGAAAAATCGGGATTTCACTTAATTTATTGAAATTGTAAAGATCTTGAAGAAATGGGAAGCTATCTATAGAATATATACGCAAATTCTTTTAAAGGGAGCTAATTAATATCGTGAACAAAATTTGCGATAATGGATTACCTCCCATTAAATTCAATCAAAAGTCGCTCCACACACTCATTCAATTTCATTCCTTAATCATTCCAAAATCATTCACCTTGTCAATTTCACGATGTTGTTAACTGTTATATGATCCAAACTTTGTCTCATGTTTTTATGAAACAACCGTCTGTGGTATCATCATACATGACAAGATTTCATTATGTGTTTGATTCAAGGTAGTGGACTCGTAATAGATCCGCAACATTTCGGAGGTAATGAACTGTAACAGTGTTAAACGAGGTTTCCTAATGAATTCCATTAGGGAACCTCGGTCAACACTGTGAAAGTTCATGCGTTCCGAGATGTTTCGGAACTATTACGGTTCAACTACCTTAAGTTCAACTGACAAAGCCTTAACCGGTTCTTGTTTTGAGAACTCCACTTCGATAACTGTGTAATTGCAGGGATTTTGCCACTTAAAGTATGGTTCAACTGTATTGCGTATTGATAGCTCTCGGGAAAACAACTGGCTCAAAGACAATGTTCGAGCCCGTGACGACTGGTTTTGGGTTGGACTCAGCGACTACAAAAAGGAAGGTACCTTCAGATGGATAAACGGTGATGATGCGCCGATGTTTACCGATTGGGACACGAACCAACCAGACAACTATTGGGTGGACGAGGATTGTGTCATCTTTAACAAAGACCGTGATTATAAATGGCATGATACACCGTGTAGTTTCAAGTTGAAAACAATCTGCGAGCTAGGGTATGTTAACTATTATGTTGTTTTAAATAATTTGTCACTTTTTGATATTTTAACCAGTCTGTCGAAGAATTTTCATGCAGCAGCTAAATAGAATGTGGTAAGTGTAAGATCAGATTATACGTCTATGCAGATCTTAGTCTATTCTACCCGCCTAAGATATGTGGCAGTAGGAATGTGCTGTGAATAGCTGGAGTATGGTTAGAGTTTGGTAATTGTCGCCATTTTGCCCAGGATATTTAGCAATGTAAAGGAATCATATTAATTTTTTTTCAAACGAAAATTTTCGATCCTCGTTTTTTTTTTGTTTTTTTTTTTCAAAATGCGACTATGGGCTATCCAAAAACTCGCAAATACGATATTAACGAAATTCCGCAAGCTAATCGACTATTTTCTGGAATAACACGGAAAGCTTTAAAGTCGGCGTACCAAAACTTATACATTTTGTGTGTATTTTTTTTAAACTTTCTTTTTCCGTTTATTTCTTTACTATCGTTTATACATATCAAATCTCTTAAATATTTTCAGGTTGTGGAGTTCATACTGACAGTAGGCTAAAGACATCGATTTCAATGAATGTAGTTGATGTTATTTATGATATAATAATGATTAAAATCACGTGTTTTGTTTGTTTGAATGGGGGTTTACGCAGCTTTCAACAATCTTTCAGTTATATTTCAGTGGCTGGAGCACCTAACAAAGGATACCTGGTATTTCTCTCACAATTACAACCTTTGATCCTTTCCTAGCCTCCAGCTGCTGTCTCACGCAGGTCTACGATTATCAACCCATTTGTGAGAGACAAATAGATGGACTCCTTTCGTGTTACGGGTCACAAATCATCATATGCCCAGTTTAAATCTTTGTTTGATTTTGTTTTACCCAAACATATACATCAGGATTTTAGTGACGTCATATTACCCGCGTGGTAAATGACGCGCTTTGTCTGCGCCCGTATTATTTCCGTGGTCTATTACGTACTAATCATCGAGTGTTCCCGAATGACAAGGTGCCCGTTATCACGCATTCTCAGTAAATAGGTGCCATTTGTACATTTTGTTGTCGCCGAAGATTTTCAGGATAACAAACAACCTGTAGGTTGTGATTATTATGGGTTATGATAGAGGGACGATTGGTGACTTTAACAATATACTTGTGCTTCATCAGCACTACATATTTTGTTTTCGCTGACAGCTAAAATGTGCGAATTTGTAAGGTTCGTAGCTGTCGCAAAATGGAATCATGTATTGAAAACTGAATTATTTGAAAGAATATTGGAGCAGATTACCATTTCAAGTGCAGCATTTCTGCTTGGTTATAAGACCTACCCAAAAAGTATAAATTTTGATGTTCCATTTATGTTTTTCATATGTCTATAGTGATTGTAAAATTGTCGCAGAAATCATTAAATTTAAAGTATATCAAGGTAAATGCAGAACAAAAATGAAACAGAGTGCCTTAAAATCTGCCAGAGTATTTTTATTTTGCGCTCAGAATGGTGAAATTAACCAATAAATATTCTGAAAGCTTATGGGAATAATGATATTTATTTCAGAATAGATTAATGTTCATTTGTCAGGCCGAAGGTTTAAGGATGTAAGGTTTGTTACCAATCATTCTGGAATTCTGTACCACATTGACCATAACGATTTTTTAGCCTTACACACTCTCTCATATGCTTTAGATAAAACTTAAAAAGAATTATTGTATCATTGCAGTAGTCATGGAATAAATGGTTAAAATCACTTTGTAAGGTTCGTTTTGTAAGGTTAGTTATCGGATATCAAAGTTTTCTAACAATCATCACTTTTCTATCACCCACGGTGCTAAATGGCGTCAATTTAATAATTCCTTTTACGTAATCAAATAATTCCGACGTTTATTCGGCGCTTTTTTCATATCATTTGGGAGAAAATCGCAGTTATCCAGAGAGAAAAGGGTCAGGACACTTGTGGTAAGATTTTACTAAACGTCTCACAATTTACTTATTTCATGATTTAAAATTTGTCAATCAATAAACAATGGTTTGATAAAGGGTATTTTTTGATATATCAAACAAATTTCAATCTTCAAATCAGTCGAAATTATAGTTGTAAGGTTCGTTCTATTTAGTACCGAACCTTACGTCATTTTCTGATGGGAAGTACAGTCGATATATCAGTGCATTCTTATCTGAAACGGAGATCTTTATCACAACAGAACAAGACATGTATATTCTGTCATTATTTTTGCATGTCAAGGGTTAAGTGCAAGAGTGTAAGAAGTGTATATACAATGTACACCTAGTACACTCTTGCACTAGACCCTAGATGTATACTTGCACTTAAAGGATGAATTAGACTTGTCTGAATTGCAAGAATATACAGCATTCAAAATGAGTTTAAATCAAGTAGAAAACTTTGTGAATGAATTAAAAGAATGCTATTCTTTAATAATTTATTCTTTACACTGTTTTCTTTATAATACAAGGGTTATGAAAAACTATATGGAAATATTAAATAGATGTTGCATATACTTTTTAATATACATTAAAGAAATGTTCACCACCATTTTGTGTCTGAAATAAGGCAGGGCAAGAGTGAAGGTATCTGACCCATAATAGTTCTGTAAAAATTCGGAAGTCATACACTTTAATGATGTTAACCAAGGTTTCGTAATGATTTCATTAAGAAACATTGGTTAACAATGTGAAAGCTCATCAGTTTGGAAATGTTGTGGAATAAAACTTAGTTAAGTCTAAGTAAAGCACAATAGCTAGGTTTCCAGTCGACAAGGTAATAATTCATCACCTAGGCTTTCAGCTAAGTAGTAACTGTCTGAAAAATAAGTGGCAACTAAGAGTTGTAGCTGTCTATAGGCGAAGCATATGGACAGTTACAGAGCCGCCACCATAGGGCAGTTGGTTAGGCATTAGACCTCCAATCAGGGAGTCGTGGGTTCGATCCCCTGTGGCTGCAAATATCCTTTCCGACGTTTGTCTCTCACCAATGGGTAGATAATCATAAACCTATGTGAAATAGCAGTCGGAGGCTAGGAAAGGGTGTAATGGTAGTACAGGTGAAAGAAATACCAGGAATCCATTGTTAGGTGCTCCTGCTGCCGCAATTTAACTGCGAGATTGTTGAAAGCAGCCTTAAACCCATTCAAACAAACAGACAAATGGACAGTTACAGCCATGTTGCATTGACAGTTTGGAAGCAATTATGTGACGGAGATTGTTATACATCTTTCAACAAGGATCTTATATATTTTTGCTTGAATAGCCTGAAGTAATTAATGTCAGTGCTATCCTTTGTTCATGAATCATGTCAAATGATTCTTAATATTTGTAATTTGGAAAATGTTGAACTGATTTTATAATGACAATCTTATTCCTCGTATGTATGATTTCATGAAACACCTGCTCTAAAATGACCATTCAAGAATTCTTTGCTTTTTTGAGATTGGTTCATTGGTCAAGATGAGAGATGAGCCAAGTTACGTTTGTAACTTGGCATATTTTGGAGAAATTATTAGTCTTTGCTAATATAGTCTTGATGTTGTATGAAGTTGTCTTTACACTAAAATTTGTGATTTCTCTGGTAAATCACAAGGTATCTTTATCCTCTTACAAGCCCCAAACAGTAGAGCCTTATGGGGTGTAATTGTAAATATCCTCGATTTTCTTCCAAAACCTCATACAGTTAGTTACATCGTGAAATTGCCACTCGCCTCAATCAAAACCATTCTAAACGATCACTCAGCGCTCAATTCATTCATTCCAAACACTCACTCAAACCATTCAAAAACACTCAAACCCATTACAAAATATAGAATCAACAATGTCATTCTAAATAAATCTGAATTGAGAAAAATCACGATTTCACTGACATGATTCAAATTGCATGCGTCTAATAGGTTCTTGAAGAAATAGGAAGCTATCTATAGAACTTGTATGTATATTTTATTAAAGGGAGGTAATAAATATTGCTAATTTTGTTCATCCTGAACAAAATTTGCAATATTAGATTATCTCTCATTAATTCATTCAAAACTCGCTCCACACACTCATTCAATTTCATTCAAATATCCTTCCAAAATAATTCACCTTGTCAATTTCACAATGTTGTTTACTGTAGTTACGCGATTTTAGCAGAAAACCGATGATTTTCCTGTAACTTACAATGCTCTTTCATTCATTCAATCATTATTGAATCATTATTATGTAAATAAATTTGTTAAGAGATGAAGAAAATGTGAATAAAACTGAAATTTTAATCTGTTGGTAGTCTTTGATGAGTGTCTTTTTAGCTCACCTGAGCACGAAGTGCTCATGTGAGCTATTGTGATCACCTTTCATCCGTCGGTCGTCGTCCGGCGTCCGTCAACAATTTCTTTAAACGACATCTCCTCCTAAACTACTAGGCCAACACCAAATTTTACAGAAATGTTGCTTAGGTTGTCCCCTTCAAAAATAGCTAAAAGAATTGATATCCATGAAAAACTCTGGTTGCTATGGCAACAAAAGGTAAGATTTTAAGAAAATCTTTAAAATTCTTCTTCTTCTCAACCAGTAGTCCTACAGACTTAAAACTTGGCATGGATGATCAGCTCATAGACCTGAATTAAAATAGCTAAAATCATATCTTTTGGGCCACCAGGTACGGAGCACCATGGGGGAGGGGGTAGTACTTTGGGTAAATTTTGTAATCTTTAACCTTCTTCTTCTTCTGACCATGAAGGCCTACAGCCTTGAAATTTTGCATGTATGATCACCTCATAGACCTAAAAAAAAAAAATAGCTAAAATCATATCTGTAGGGCAACCAGGTGCGGAGCACCAGGGGGGAGGGGGTAGTACTTTGATGAAAATTTTGTAATCTTTAACCTTATTCTTCTTCTAAACCAGGAGACCTACAGATTTGAATATTGGCATGGATGATCAGCATATAGACCTTTATAAAAATAGCTAAAATCATGACTGTAGATTCACCAGGTGCGTAGCACCAGGGGGGAGAGGGTAGTACTTTTGTGAAAATTTTGTTATCTTTAACCTTCTTCTTCTTCTGAACCAGGAGTCCTAGAGACTTGAAAATTGGCATGGAGGATCAGCTCATAGACCTTAATATAAATAGCTAAAATCTTATTTGTAGGGCCACCAGGTGCGGAGCACCAAGGGGGAGGGGTTAGTACTTTGATGAAAATTTTGTAATCTTTAACCTTTTTCTTCTTCTGAACCAGGAGTCCTACAGATTTGAATATTGGTATGGATGATCAGAAAACGGACCTTTATAAAAATAGCTAAAATCATGACTAGATTCTCCAGGTGCGGAGCACCAGGGGGGAGAGGGTAGTACTTTTGTGAAAAATTTGTAATCTTTAATCTTCTTCTTCTTCTGAACCACAAGTTCTACAGACTTGAAAATTGGCATGGAGGATCAGCTCATAGACCTGAATTAAAATAGCTAAAATCATATCTTTTGGGCCACCAGGTGCGGAGCACCAGGGGGGAGGGGGTAGTACATTGGGTAAATTTTGTAATCTTTAAGCTTATTCTTCTGATGAACCAGGAGCCCTACAGACTTGAAAATTGGCATGGATGATCAGCTCATAGACCTTAATAAAAATAGCTAAAATCATATCTGTTGGGCTGCCAGGTGCGGAGCACCAGGGGGGAGGGGGTAGTACTTTTGTGAAAATTTTGTAATCTTTAACATTCTTCTTCTTCTGAACCAGGAGCCTGATAGATTTGATTATTGGGATGGAGGATCAGCTCATAGACCTGAATAAAAATAGCTAAAATCATGACTGTACTGCCACCAGGTGCGGAGCACCAGGGGGGAGGGGATAGTACTTTTGTGAAAATTTTGCAATTTTAACCTTCATCTTCTAAAGAACCAGGAGCTCTACAGACTTCAAAATTGGCATGGATGATAAGCATATGGATCTTAAATAAAGTAGCTAATATCATGAATGTAGGGCCACCAGATGCGGAGCATTAGGGGGGAGGGGGTAGTACTTTGGATCAATTTTGAAATCTTTAACATTATTATTTTCATGGATCAGGAACCCTACAGAATTGAAAATTGTCATGGGTGATCAATATATTGACATTAATAAAAATAGCTAAAATCATGACTGTAGGGTCACCAGGTGCTGAGTGTCTTGGGGAGGGGGTAGTACTTTGGATCATTTTTGAAATCTCTAAACTTCTTCTAATGAACCAGGAGTCCTACAGACTTGAAAATTGATATGGATGATCAGCATATGGACATTAATTGAATTAGCTAAAATCATGACTGTAGATTCACCAGGTGCGGAGCATCTTGGGGGAGGGGGAGTGTTTTGTTGAGAATTTTGAATCCCTACAGCCTATATATTTGACATGGATTGATCAACTCATTAAAGAAAACTTTAAAAGTCTCAGACTCAGCCTGTATATCTGGCATAGATTAGCTGATCACAGACCTTTTATGAAAAAAGCTTAAATAAATAATGACCAGGGGAGGAGCAGAGGGGGGGGGGGAGGATTATTTCAAATGTTATCTAATTGAATAATAGAAAATCTCTTTTTCTGCGGTTGCATGTACATACCTAGGTAATGAAGCTTTTTTCTCAGGTGAGCGACCCAGGGCCAACGGCCCTCTTGTTCCTTTTATTAGCTCAGCTGTTTCCGGAGAAAACCCGAGGTATTGCTATAGCCTTCTTGTTGTCCTCATCGTTGTGCAAAAACTTTGACATTTTGTGATCCCCGACGGCGGCACTCATTCTTTCCGACTATTTGTCTCTCACCAATGGGTTGATAATCGTAGACCTATGTGAGATAGCAGCTGGAGGCTAGGAAAGGATGTGGTGGTTGTACTGGTTAGAGAAATACCAGGAAACCATTGTTAGGTGCTCCAGCCGCCGCGATATAACTGAAATAATGTTGAAAGCGGCGTTAAACTCCATTCAATCAATCAATCAATCAATTGATATTTTGTGATATCTCTGGTTCTACTGAAAGAATTTACTTGAAACTTAGCACACATGATCACCATCTAAAGAGCAACCTATACCATCAATGGGGATAACTCTAGATGCATTTTGAACAAATTATGCCCCTTTTTCAACTTAAATTTTTAGCTCACCTGAGTACAAAGTGCTCAAGGGAGCTTTTGTTATCTATCAATGTCTGGTGTCAAATTATCCGTCTGTCTGTCAGTCACGGCGTCAACAATTTCTTTAAACCACATCTCCTCCTAGACTTCTGAGTCAAAATCAACCAAACTTGGCAGAAATATTCCTTGGGTGGTCCCTTGTAAAAATTGCCAAAAAGGAAAGGATCCGTGCCATATCACGGGAAAAGGGGCCTTAATAACAATTTTCTTGTTTACATTCTAGAAGCCACAAGTATGGTCCAATCATCATGAAACTTGGTCGAAATGTTTGTTAGGTTATGAGGATGAACTCTATTGAAAATGGGAAGGATGTGTGTCATATCACCAGAAAAAGGGCCTTCATGACGATTTTTCTTTGTTTACACTCTAGTGGCCACAAATATGGTCCAATCTTCATGAACCTTGGTGGGAATGTTTGCCAGGTCATAAGGATGAATCCTATGGAAAATGTGAAGGATTTTTGCCATACCACAGGAAAAGGGGCCTCAATGACATTTTTAGCTCACCTGAGCACGAAGTGCTCATGTGAGCTATTGTGATCACCTTTCCTCCGGCGTCCGTCCGTCGGTCGTCCGGTCGTCGTCCGGCGTCCGTCAACAATTTCTTTAAACGACATCTCCTAAACTACTTGACCAATTAATACCAAATTTTACAGAAATGTTTCATAGGTGGTCCCCTTCAAAAATAGCTAAAAGAATTGAAATCCATGAAAAAGTCTGGTTGCTATGGCAACTAACAGTGAAATTTTAAGAAAATCTTTAAAATTCTTCTTCTTCTCAACCTGTGAGAACTTGGCATGTATGATCAGTTCATAGACCTGAATTTAATTAGCTAAAATCATATCTTTTGGGCCACCAGGTGCGGAGAACCAGGGGGGAGGGGGTAGTACTTTGGGTAAATTTTGTAATCTTTAAGCTTCTTCTTCGGAACCAGGCACTCTACAGACTTGAAAATTGGCTTGGATGATCAGCTCATAGACCTGAATAAAAATAGCTAAAACCATATCTGTTGGGCTGCCAGGTGCGGAGCACCAGGGGGGAGGGGGTAGTACTTTTGTGAAAATTTTGCAATCTTTAACCTTCTTCTTCTGATGAACCAGGAGCCTGACAGATTTGAGTATTGGCATGGATGATCAGCATATGGACCTTTATAAAAATAGCAAGAACCATGACTGTAGATTCACCAAGGGTGCGGAGCACCAGGGGGGAGAGGGTAGTACTTTTGTGAAAATTTTGTAATCTTTAACCTTCTTCTTCTTCTGAACCTCAAGCCCTACAAACTTGAAAATTGGCATGGAGGATCAGCTCATAGGCCTTAATAAGAATAGCTAAAATCATGACTGTAATGCCACCAGGTGCGGAGCACCAGGGGGGAGTGGGTAGTACTTTTGTGAAAACTATAGAACTTTAACCTTCATCTTCTAATGAAGCAGGAGCCCTACAGACTTCAATATTGGCATGGATGATAAGCATATGAATCTTAAATAAAATAGCTAAAAGCATGAATGTAGGGCCACCAGATGCGGAGCATTAGGTGGGAGGGGCTAGTTCTTTGGATCAATTTTGAAATCTTTAACCTTATTCTTCTCCTGGATCAGGGGAGTACTTTTGTGAAAATTTTGTAACTTTAATCTTCATCTTCTAATGAACCAGGAGCCCTACAGACTTCAATATTGGCATGGATAATAAGCATATAGATCTTAAATAAAAAAGCTAAAATCATGAATGTAGGGCCACCAGATGCGGAGCATTAGGGGGCAGGGGGTAGTACTTTGGATCAATTTGGAAATCTTTAACCTTATTCTTCTCCTGGATCAGGAACCCTACAGACTTGAAAATTGTCATGGGTGATCAATATATTGACATTAATAAAAATAGCTAAAATCATGACTGTAGGGTCACCAGGTGCTGAGTGTCTTGGGGAGGGGGTAGTACTTTGGATCATTTTTGAAATCTTTAAACTTCTTCGAATGAGCCAGGAGTCCTACAGACTTGAAAATTGGTATGGATGATCAGCATACAGACATATATTGAATTAGCTTAAATCATGACTGTAGATTCACCAGGTGAAGAGCATCTTGGGGTAGGGGGGAGTGCTTTGTTGAGAATTTTGAATCCCTACAGCCTTTATATTTGACATGGATTGATCAATTCATTAAAGAAAACTTTAAAAGTCTCAGACTCAGCCTGTATATCTGGCATAGATTAGCTGATCACAGACCTTTTATGGAAAAAGCTTAAATAAATAATGTCCAGGGGAGGAGCAGAGGGGGGGATTATTTCAAATGTTATCTGATTGAATAAGTGAAAATCTCTTTTTCTGTGGTTGCATGGACATACCTAGGTAATGAAGCTTTTTTCTCAGGTGAGCGACCCAGGGCCAAGGGCCCTCTTGTTTGTTTACACTGTAGAAGCCACAAATATGGTGCAATCATCATGAAACTGGGTCAGAATGTTTGTTAGGTCATGAGGATGAACTCTATTGAAAATGCGATGGATCCGTGCCATATCACGGGAAAAGGGGACTTAATGACAATTTTCTTGGAAGAGCTCCAGTGGCCACAAATATCGTCCAATTTTCATAAAACTTGGTTAAAACATTACTCAGGTGAGCGATTTAGGGCCCTCAGGGTCCTCTTGTTTCCCACCATCCAGCACTCAACAGCCAAGTGAAGGCACCCATAGGCGATGCTCTTGTTTATGGTCGCTTCCGCAGAATATGTTGATATAAGCAATGCCTCGAGAAGAAAGTTGGTTGTTACTGCTTACTGGGGATAGTGCAAGGATACATGACCAAATTACTCCTGATATCCACCATGGTTCCTCAGTGACCTCAAAGTAAAGCACTATCACTGAGACCTTGGTGTAATGTCACATCCAAAATACAATTAGTGTTTTAGTGAGCTAGCCTGAAATTTGAACCTACAATCTCCAACTTCAATTGTTTTGAATTCAGGTGCTCTACCAACTGGGCTGATCTGGCTGGTCTATGATGAACCCCTTAACATTTATGAATTTTAGATGCAAAAAGGTTTGCAAACATTCCAAAATGCTTCCCTACATTGCATCTCGGTCCACATGCAATGCTTGGTACCATTTTCTATAAATTCCTGAGTTTTAAGTCCGTCGAAAAACAGGATGTATTACATGATCACCACTGACGTCTTGACAGGCTGGCTGCGTGCATTTTTTTATCTGGAGAAAAACCTTGTGTGCATTTCACTTAAAACTTAGGAGTTGTGAACCTCTCAGTATTACAGAATACAGTGAGCAAGAACCATACTAATACCTAACTTAATTTTCCAGTTAATTCCCTTTGCCGTTTTTCATACTTGAAGATCCAGCAGTGTTACAGACTTGACAATTATCCACCTTCTTTTATTGTCTTGATGAAATCTAGGTCATGTTCGATATTGGGTCAAGTGGAGTCAAAATTGAGGTCAAGATCATAGAAAACCCTTGTAGGCACTCAAGAAGCCATAGTATTTGCTCAATAAAGTCCCCCTTCGAAGAAGAGGGGGTATATTGCTTAAATACTTGTCAGTCGGTTGGTCCTTCCGTAGACCGTTTTCTTTTTTGTCCGGAGCACATCTCAAAAAGTATGCAAGCCAGAACCATGAAACTTCACAGATGGATAGATCTTATCAAGCAGAAGTGCAGAGCACGAGAATCATAACTCTTCTCAGCATATTTTGTAAGTTATTGGCCCTTGTTGATTGACAAAGAATAGGCTATTGACCTGCTTTTATAGGGGGCATAAATGTTTTACAAACATCTCTTGTTCACTAATAATAATACATGAGTCGAGAAGACGACGGTGAGCGATATAGGGCCATTATGCTCCTCTTGTTTTTCGGGTGAGATCGATTAATATTTCATTTCGGGAACAGGAAAAGCTACATTTTAATTCGTGGATCTGCCATCCATGAAAATATAGCTTTTCCTGTTCATTCAATGACATATAAATTCATTTTATACTGAAACAAGACATATCGAGGGGTCGGTGCGTCACTATAGTAAATTAATATTTATCTTATAACTATACAAATATCCATATGATAACATCCCGTATGATATTTTTTATGATATCACATAGTTATTTTTAGAACAATAATATCATGCACTTATTTTTAGAAACTTGCATTTCTGTTAGAAACATCGACGAAAAGAAGACAAAAAAGGTTATAAGATAAAAATAATACGTACTAAGTGTATTGTATGAAAAAATATCTAACTTGGTTGTGAGAATTGATAATTGTCTCGGCAGAGCCTCGACAATGATCAATTCTCCCAACCTCGTTAGATATTTTTTCTGATACAAAACACTAAGTATGTATTATATATATCTATAGGCACTTACAATGGTATTGCGCTGACCCTTTGATATATCCTCTTGCCAGATAAGCACCAAAATTGTGTTATGCAATCGGGCCTCTGTGATTAAATATGTGTGCACCGGACACTCAGATAAGGTTTTCATGGTGAATCCAGGGGCCCGTTTTACTAAACTTCTTACGACAAAATTGATCGTAAGTCAAATTCACAAATCGTACCTGGTGTTTTCATTCATTGTTAGATTCTGCATTGAAATATCTCATTGGAATCGTCTTTAGAAGACGATTCTAATGAGATATTGCATTGCAGAATTCCATATTTAGTTACTACTGTAGAAGCAAATTTAATTTTTGACTTACGCAAAAAATGATCGTAAGATGTTTAGTAAAACGGGCCCCAGGTCATTAGAGTTCGCTTTTTGTGATTGAGTGAAAAACTGGATTTTCGGACCTAGGCTTGAGATTATAAATAGTTCTCTTACTCATCTGAGAATTTACCCAATCTTTGGTTTCGAATAAATTTTGATACTAGTCGTATATTAAATCCCCAATGAGCAACAATAAAAAACAATGTATCATTTTAATTTCATTCATTTAATTAGGTAATTTAGAAGGATAACGTCTTAAACCCTTTTTCAAAAATTGAGTAAATTCTCATTTGAGTATAAATGAAGTTCTATTATCTCTAGCCCTATTGTGCTATAGAAAGCAGGAGATACTTTCTTTGTTTAATTGGGTTTCAATGCCGTTTTTTTTTATAAAACAAATCTTCCAATTCGCGCGGCTGAGGCACCTAACAACTGATTCCTAGTATTTCTCACACCAGTACTACCATCACACCATTACCTATCTCCCAACTGCTATCCACCATTGGTTAGCAATTACCAACCCATAGGTGGGTAACAAGTGTCGGTAAAGTAATGTGCCTCTACCGTCTTTGCTACTTACTCGTTAGATAGGTGCTCTAAATGCATTCCGATGTCCTTTCCGTAGAATCGCTAATGGGTCGCTAGGCTGTTCCAGGAAAATTCAGAATTCTATAGCCTGGGAGCGTTTTCTTGAGAGCGAGTATTTTTAATCGAGATATCTAGCGTAATTCAGTAGAAATTCTACACTGCAGCTCTAAATATCCCAATTAAAAATCTTAAAACTATCAAGACCCTGATGCCAGCGATTGTCGGCGATGTCCATATGGAAATGTTAAACTGTTAAATCTGCTATAAGTAAAGGTTTTCATTTGAAAGTTGAATTCGTAATGCGAAAATGGGCCATGTTAATACTGCATAAAGTGTCGACCCAAGTCAGACTGCGTAGACTGAGTATGGCCGAAACCTTTCGCACTGCATGATTACTTTTCATTGTTTGTTGACTTAAATGTCGTAGCATTTTTGTGTTAGTGACTTAAATGTCATAGCTATCATGGTTAGGCCAACCAAGTGTCATAGCTTCTTTTACTTGCGACTCTAATGTACTGGCATTTAAGATGCCATAGCTTCTTTTATTTCCGACCTTAATGCAACAGCTTCTTTAATTGGTGAATTTGATACAATGGCTTCTTTTATTGGCGACTTTAATGCAATAGCTTCTTTTGTTGGCGACTTAAATGCAACAGCCTCTTTTATTTGCGACTTTAATGCAATAGCTTATTGCTTGGACGACTTGAATGTCGTAGTGCACTTTGATTTGCGAACGTCGTCTCTACAGCTCACTCATTTAGCATTCGAAACGACACTCGGCTATTTCAGTAACCTAAATGAAGTACATCTATGCGAATGAATATACATTTTGTATTTCTTATTCCATACAATTTGTTGGCCGGAAGTATATATATTATATATATATATATATCGCTGGCTCAGTTCAAAACTGTTGTAACTGCCTATGAAAAGATAGGGAGTTACAACTATTTTGCTATAAGCAAGCAATATTCCTTATAGGATTCTGCCGAGATGACTTCGAGAAAATAAACGTTGTCAACATAAACAATTACAATGGAAATTACAATTGATAGGCTTTCCCGATTCAACCTCAGAGATTTACATTCAGTAGAATGTACAATGATTTTAGAAGTAAATAGACCATAATTTGAAGAGCACTCTTTGTATAATTGTAAGCGTAATATCACAAGTCAAGTCAAGTCAAAATTCTTTATTTGGCATAAAACATTCAGTGTTTCATTGCCTTCAATAGGCAGGACATGTATTAAGACATTGAGAAAAAATACAAATAGAACATAGCAAATTATAAAATGAGAAAAGCAGATTTAAATTTAGAAAATGTTTAGGTCTAAATCTATAATGAAGAACGTGTATTAAAAGCAAGATAAACGTACTTTGCAAGTGTGTTGATTACAACTGAAGATGTACTACCCATCAATTGAATAGACTTTTGCTTGATAGGCCTTCTGCAGTAATACCCCGGAAATAATTCTTTTCTCAGATTTCTATATTTTGGACAGACCAAAAGAAAGTGGTATTCGTCTTCGATAGCATTCATATAGCATTGTTCACATACTCTATTTGAACGAGCAATATTGTTATGTCGACCTAGTTCAATTGATAATTTATGGTCGGAACATCTAAATTTGCTTACATGTCCCGCTTTAAGGATGACAAAACGGTGCAAACAGTTTGCCAGTTATACCCGGCTTTGCACGCAAGAGCACGTGCAAAGCGGGGTATAATTGGCGAACATTTTGCGACGTTTTTTTTTTTATTCTGAACGCAGATAGATGTACCTAGTGTTGATTGTAGACTGGCCCAGTGATGTTCTGATTGAATCATATAGTTCCCCAACTAACATCACACGCACATTCGTTAACCTTTTAAATGAATTTTTCCTCGAAATCTTTGGCTAGATAACAACAAAAACTCCATATAGATGTCATTTACATCTAAACTTTTTTGATAGGATTTAAAAAGGCTTTGGTGTACTTAGTTTATTCATATGTTGGAATAAAGAGTAATTTTATACAGGTTTAAAAAGTACCGTTTTTTCCATTTTATACCTCGGTATCAAACTGTAGATATGATACCCTGGGGGCCGTTTTACTAAACGTCTTACGAAAAAATTGATCGTAAGTCAAAAACACAAATCGTACCTGTTGTTTTCAATCATTGATAGATTCTGCCTTGCAATATCTCACAGGAATCGTCTTTAGAAGACGATTCCGGTGAGGTGATACAAGGCAGAATTCCGTATTTAGTTACTACTTCAGAAGCAACTTTAATTTTTGACTTACGCAAAAAATGATCGTAAGATGTTTAGTAAAACGGGCCCCTGGTAACCAAGATCTACCACGAGGGCTATCTGTAAATACTAGATAGACCAATACTGTGTTTAGGATGATAAAACGTTGCAAACTGTTTGTAAATTACACTCCACTGTGCACGCAAGTGCACGTGCAAAGCGGGGTATAATTTGCAAACAGTTTTTACCGTTTTGTCTTCAAGAATGAAATCATGAATCATAAATAACGATGATAAATGTTATTTTTCAGTTCATTATGTGCGTAGATGTCCAGTACATTGGTCTAAACACGCCGGGAAGTGTTACTTCTTATCCAATATTAGGATGGAGTTTTGGTTTGCACATGTATGATATACTATTAATATTAATTATATATTTTCACAATACCTTTAGCGGCACAGTCGCCTTCATCAGGTGCATCCTGTGAATTCTGTGCAATACGGGTTTTTTTTCTAAAACACGGTCAGCTATATTTGACTATGAAAGCGGGGCAAGCTATATTGTAAAATGAAAATGAGGCTACAGACGCAAATATCGATATCAACACTTTTTGCGACCTTTTCAACATATCTTACCCTCTGTTCGGAGGTATAGAATTAATTCTATTTTGAAAAGACTCGTTGCATTAGAATTAAGGGAAATATTTAAGCCCTCATGGCTTATCATCCCCCGCGAATTCGTCTTCTCGTGGTCCTCCGGTGGATAATGTTTACTTCAATTGAATATATGTCACTATTCAGGAGATGAAGAAGTGTTTTTTTTTATTTATTTTATAGAGGTATAGAACTTAAAGCCTACTAATATTATAAATACGCGAAGCAGGTTCATAAATAAGTGTGATAAGGTATTTAGTTTCATACCTACGCGAAATAAAAAAAAAACCTCTTCACATCATACAATTAATACCATGAAGCCAAACTAGATAAATTTCTCCACAATAAGACTGATTTCTTGCGCGAATACTTTTCGCTTAGGCAAAAAATGAAAAATGCTGTGTATTCAAAATTGTTTTCATTGAGGAATAAAACATTTTTTCCAGCCAATCAAAATGCATTAAACTTGTCGTGCATGACTAACATTAAATTATATAGTATTGAATCTCTTTTCTGTCAACAGTGTCAAGTCTAGATATAAAGGCATTTATAGAATCGGAGCAAACAACTTCATTCGGTAATAAATTCCACCGGTGATAACCCGGTGAGAAAAAAAGAGTTTAACTGATTCATAAATACAAGATTTTTTCTAAAAAAAATATTTATCCATGTTTCCTCTTGATAAATGGAGGTTTGTAAACAAAGACAGATGCGTTGCAAATGAAACAAGTCTGCATGTAACATTCAATGGTGAATCCAGTTTTTCTGTAAAGAGGATTCGAACGTAGAAATTTTAAGGGTTTTAAGGGACGCAGCTTTTGCGAGTCTAGAACTCAGATTAAAGTAACAAGGACTCCCTCTGAACTATCTTATGTAAGTTCGCAGGACCCTTGGGATATCAACTTCAGAAAAAATTGAAGACTGTTCAAAACAGTCTTCAAGTCCTTTCTGAAGTTGATTCTAAAAGGTACATATCTGTATATCAACATATGTAGTTTATCCTGATAATCTTTCAATATTTGCAAAAAATAATGAGGAAAGCTCAAACGAAACTATCTACATTTAAAGCAGAAACTCCAAAAACCTTTGGCGAGAACCATTATGAACCTTACTATTTATTAGAAATTCAAGGAATCGCGTTTAATATTATTTTAGAGAGGTGTTTTTTTAGGTGTGTTTTGGCCGCTTTGACCGAATGTAAAATCTGCTTTGGGCCGTTTTGACAAAATTACAGGCCGTTTCGAATATCGGCCGTTTTGACTTGCACCCCTACTGAGTCACTGGAACCCATTTTTAGCTCCACTGGCCGAAGGCCACTGGGGCTATTGTCATGACGTTGTGTCCGTCGTGCGTCCGTCCGTCAGTCCGTCCGTGCGTCCGGTCGTAAACTTTTCTTTAAAAATCTTCTTATCAGAAATTACTTGATGAATTTCAACCAAACTTTACAGGAAAGATCCGTGTGTGATCCTCTTTCAAAGCTGTTCAAGAAATTTTGATCTAATGAATAACATGGATTTAATGGGCGTGGCTTATTTCCAAATATGGTAAAAAGTGAGTTTTCTCTGATTCTAATCAATGGATACCAATTAAATTTTACATGAATGATCCTGGGTGACCCTTTATCAGTCTACAAAAAATTATAGTGATTGGATGAAAAATATGCATTTTATGGGCGGAGGTCATTTCTCTATATGTTATATAGTGGAAACTTTGATAATAATTTTCTCAGATTCTAATCGATGGATACAAATTAAATTTTACATGAATGATCCTTGGGTGACCCTTTATCAGTGTATCAAAAATTATTGTGATCAGATGAAAAATATGGATTATATGGGCGGAGGTCATTTCTCTATATGTTATATAGTGGAATCTTTGATAACCATTTTCTCAGAATGTTATCAATGGATATTTACCAAATTTTCACTTGAATGACCCTTGCGTGACCCTTTATCAGTGTATCAAAAAATCTTGTGATCGGATGAAAAAAATGGATTTAAAGGGGGGGGGGGGGGGGAGGTCATTTCTCAATATGTTATATAGTGGAAACTTTGATAATCATTTTCTCAGAATATAACAGATGGATATCAATCAAATTTCACTGGAATGATCCTTGAGTGACCCTTTATCAGTCTATTAAAATTTATTGTGATCAGATGAAAAAATGGATTTTATGGGCGGAGGTAATTTCTCTATATGTTATATAGTGGAAACTTGGATACCCATTTTCACAGAATGTAATCAATGGATATCAACAAAATTTCACTTGAATGACCCTTGCGTTACCCTTTATCAATGTATCAAAAAATTTTGTGATCGGATAAAAATATGGATTTAAAGGGGGGAGGTCATTTCTGTATATGTTATAAAGTGGAAACTGATAATCATTTTCTCAGAATATAACAGATGGATATCAATCAAATTTCACTGGAATGATCCTTGAGTGACCCTTTATCAGTCTACCAAAAATTATTGTGATCAGATGAAAAATATGGATTTTATTGGCGGAGGTCATTTCTCTATATGTTATATAGTGGAAATTTTGTAAATCCTTTTCTCAGTATATTACTGATGGATATCAATCAAACATTCATTGTTATGATCCTTTGGTGACCCATTATCATGCAGCTTAATATTATTGTGTTCGGATGAAGAATATGGAATTTATGTGCGGAGGTCATTTCTCTATATGTTATATTGTGGAAATTTTGAAAATCATTTTCAACATCAGTAGAACCAAGAATATCTAAAATCTAGTCAAAACTTTTATTAGCTATTACAAGAATTTCAAGCCTGTGGAGCGACTCAAGCCATTCATGGCTTTCTAGTTATATCAACGCCGTACAAAATCTGAGGGTTCGTTTGACTACTACTACCCATTTACCCAATTTGATTGAATTGCCGCATGGCAATGAAATAAATTCTAGTATGCCTCAGAAGGGGGGGGGGGGGGCGTTTGAACCCCTATCTCCGAACCCACTCTGGATCCACCTCTCTGAAACACGAAATTATTTTGGTCTTTCTTATCATGTAAAAACCGAGTGTCGAAGTAATGATTGGTTGTCAATCTGAATCATGTTAATTACATATTATAATCAACCCACATCACCCACGTCATCATGTAGCTAGAATTCTTATTTTAGACTGATACATCTTTTTGTTTCTATTTCATTATTATATTCACATTCATCGGTTTTTTGAATTTACATTTGCTCGTATCATTTTCTATCATTTATTAATCCCCTTTTTACCCGATTATGGGATTTCATTTTAGAAGAATTACGAATTGGTGCGAAATGAAGAAGTCATTAACGTGATTGAGTACAATACTAAATTCATTGGATTAATACCCCGCAGAACCAGTATATATACTCAAGCGCAATGAAAACGCACCACCAAAAAAACTTGCACAAATTATCATGAATTATAAAATTTCCAATCGACTCCTTTTTACCGTCTTTCAACATAAAAAAGGAACAAATTGACATTACATAACTTAACATCAACCATAAGAAGTCGCTGCTTGTTTGTTGGCCATTAAAAATGCCCCTCTGGCTTGCTCCTTTAATTGAATTTTTGAAACAAGTTTTAAATTGCATAGTTAAAAGTACAATTTCTTAGAGAATGAAAATGCAGCTTTAGATTTCACATTTATCCTGAGTAAAAAACAGTAAAGTGATCTCAACTTACACATGGTATGGGATTAACTAAGAACAGTGGGCAATCCTTTCATTAAATTCAAAGAATCGTAAATACCTTTTGGAACTCGTGTTTTTGAGTAATTTAAACTCAAAACAACATGTTTAGGTCCATCAGGGACGCTGAAGGTACAGTGAAGACCTATAAATTATTGAGCGTTAGCCTGTGCACGAATCAACTGTTAAGACTATGTTTACCGTTCTGCAAAGTAATAAACAAGCATTTTCGTACTGAGTTAGAGGTTATGTTGCCAAACATCGAATGATAGAAAGGTTTTGCAAACCTTCTTTGAAGATTTAAGATAAACGATTTTTAACTTTTCTCCTAAGTCATAGGTTCCAAAACCGTCGACCGTTTCTGAGCTTAGTCTAACATTATTGTGTAGTAAATGGTCCATTACAAATTTATTTAGATTTGTAATATTCATGTCTGAAGTTATGGTACATTAAATGAATATACGAGAACAAATTCAGGTGGTGCGTTTTTATTGCTCGTGAGTATATATTGTCTCGGCTGTTGTCTCGTCAAAAATAGACTGGTTTTTCAGGGTACTCCTCCGACAGAACTCAGTATTGTACTCGATCATGCCAAATAACCTCTTCTTATTTCCCAGCGTCTCTAATACGTGTTGTTTCAAATTTATGGTGCTCGCTTGTGCTTCGTTATCTAAAAGCCACACTCTAAAAAATTCAAAGTTTAAAGAAACAACAAGATTCATGTAGCATTCTAAACATAGAATCAGGTGTAAATGTCACTCTCGATGAATATTTGACCCTTCTTTAACAAGAAAATAAGTGTATAAACAGCAACGAACAACTGCCCTGCGTCAGGATAACAACGTTTACGAAACGTTTTGGAAATGATACCTCGCTTTGCACGTATGTGCAAGTGCAAAGCGGGGTATCATTTCAAAACGTTTTTTTACATCCTGAACGCAGGGCTGGTGTAACGTTACTCTTTCTATGGTGAAACATCTTATCATATTTGGGTGTAATGCTTCCTTTTACACTAGATGTCAATAGTTAAAACCATAAATGACACGATATGCTAGATACGGAGAGACTTTACTCTTTAGGGAGATATCAAGGCGATTGGTGCATCTAAAATCGATTCCCGTAATTTTGTGGCCGGTGATACATAACGTCATTTATAATATGATTTACGTCGCGGGAGTGAAATAAACCCGTTGAATATTTTTGATATTACACGGGTGTTATTACACTAGTAGAATAACTATGCAAATGAGCTAAGAACGAAAAGCGACGCTATTTTGTAACCGCGAAAATTACGTCATAATGTATCTTTTGTGACGTCAGTTTTAAATTATAAATAGAATATAAAATTTTTGCTCATCAAATATCGAATTTATTGAACTCGTCGTCTAAAAGAGATAAAAACTCGGCGCAGCCTCGTTTTTATCTATTTATAGCTGACTCGTTCAATAAATTCGGTATTCCATGACCACTCATTCAATATCCTCTATTTCCTTATCTCCAGCTGCTATTCCACTAAGGTCTACGATTAATCATTCCTTATTGAGAGACAATTGTCGGAAAGGATATTTTTGCCGCTTCAAGGAATCGAACCAATTTCTCCCAAAGGTTGAAAGTTATGAGTCTTATGTGCTACTATTTGGGCTACGACCTCCACCGGGATAGGCGAAATGCAGAGTTTTATCGGTCTCAATGGCCGTCGCCCACGACAAATGACCTGTAACTCTGGGGTTCTAGCCTACCCGTCGTCGGTATGTGTTTATATGCAAACTTATACCAGACCCAGTAAACCCATCTGTAGCATTGTTTTTTCAGTGGGTTTAAACCATTGCTCAAAGATGTGTAAACACAAGCATTTATTGTCCGAAATCACTTGTTTATACTCAAGCTTTCGGCACAATCGAATTAAAAATAAATTAATATAGATATAAACTAAATTTTAATAGTAGTCCGAAACACACTTATTTCACCGAAGTAGGGTTCTTGCAGAGAAAACACACAAAATAATGCAATTAAAAGGTGGCTCCTTCCAAGGGCGGAGCACTGTATTCGCCAACTCCTTTTCCCATTTACATACCCGTAATACAGGGTTAAGAGGGATGGTAAAGTATGCTCGGCCTGTCGGACAGTTTATCCACTTCACCATGTACCGAACACTCACCCGACTTTCACATGCGATTGTTTTATGATCCGAATCATGTTTTTATGAAACAATAGTCTTTGGTATCATTATACATGACAATATTTCATTGAGTGTTTGATTTAAGGTAGTGGACCCGTAATAGATCCGCAACATTTCGGAGGTAAATAACTGTAACAGTATTAAACGAGATTTCCTAATGAATTTCATTAGGGAACCTCGGTCAACACTGTAAAAGTTCATGCGTTCCGAGATGTTTCGGAACTATTACGGTTCAACTACCTTAAGTTCAACTGGCAAAGCCTTTACCGGTTCTTGTTTTGAGAACTCCACTTCGATAACTGTGTAATTGCAGGGATTTTGCCACCTAAAGTATGGTTCAACCGTATTACGTATTGATAGCTCTCGGGAAAACAACTGGCTCAAGGCCAATGTTCGAGCCCGTGACGACTGGTTTTGGATTGGGCTGAGCGATTACAAAAAGGAAGGTACCTTCAGATGGATAAACGGTGATGATGCGCCGGTGTTTACCGATTGGGACACGGATCAACCAGACAACTCTTGGGTGGACGAGGATTGCGTCATCTTTAACAAAGACCGTGATTATAAATGGCATGATACACCGTGTAGTTTCAAGTTGAAAACAATCTGCGAGCTAGGGTATGTTAACTATTATGTTGTTTAAAATAATTTGTCACTTTTTGATATTTTAACAAGTCTGTCGAAGAACTTTCCTGCAGCAGCTAAATAGAATGTGGTAAAAGTAAGATCAGATTATACGTCTATGCAGATCTTAGTCTATTCTACCCGCCTAAGATATGTGGCAGTAGGAATGTGCTGTGAACAGCTGGAGTATGGTTAAAGTTTGGTAATTGTCGCCGTTTTGCCTAGTATATTTAGCAATGTAAAGGAATCAAAAACGAAAATTTTCGATCCTCGTTTTCTTTTTTCAAAATGCGTCTATCGGCGACCCAAGAAATCGCAAATACCATATTAACGAAATTCCGCAAGCTATTCGACTATTTTCTTAAATACCACGAAAAGCTTTAAAGTCGGCGTATCAAAACTTTTACATTTTGTGTGTATTTTTTTTTTAACTTTCTTCTTCAGTTTTTTTCTTTACTATCGTTTTTACAAATGAATCTTTTAAATATTTTCAGGTTGTGGAGTTCATACTGAAAGTAAAGACAGCGATTTCAAGGAATGTTGTTGATGTTATTTATCATAATGAATAAAATCACGTGCTTTGTATGTCTGAATGGGGATTTACGCAGCTTTCAACAATCTGTCAGTTATATTTCAGCGGCTGAAGCACCTTACAAAGGATACCTGTTATTTTTTCTCACCAGTACTGTCATTAATCCTTTCCTAGCCTCAAGCTGCTATCTCACATAGGTCTATGATTATCAACCCATTTGTGAGAGACAAATAGATGCACTCCTTTCGTGTTACGGGTCACAAATCATCATATACCCAGTTTAAATCATTGTTTGATTTTGTTTTACCCAAACATATACGTCAGGATTTTAGTGACGTCATATTACCCGCGTGGTAAACGACGCGCTTTCATGTATGTCTGCGCCCGTATTATTTCCGTGGTCTATTACGTTCTAATCATCGAGTGTTCCCGAATGACAAGGTGTCCGTTTACTCGTCATAATACCAAATTGTTTGGAAGTATACGGAGTCTTTGCGATCACTCCACTGTGGTATACGGGCGTCATATACCTGGATGTTGTTTTTTTATAATAATATTAATAATAATAATAATAATAATTATAGCATTTTTTCTTAAAAGACGCAAGGTCACACGGAGGCCGTAGCCCGTATGTAAAATGAAAAGGTACGAAGACTTCGCTTCCAAAATTCGACGGCAATATCCTACAGTTTCCGTACGAGAAATATACGGGGACCGTCAGTTTTAACTAGATCTGTACTTCTCAACTTGTGCTAGGGATCATAATTGACAGAATATACATGTAGTTTGTTTCCCTTGAATTATGTTAATTCAGTTACATGTGCAAATATTTTTTTCCGTTTTCTGTCAATCGGTTAACTCGGCTTTTGATGGAACAATAACTTGAGTTATTGATATCACCTTGACGTCGTTAGCGCGAGTGCGTTCGTTGACGTTGGCAAACTTTTACTATGACCATAATTGATTATGCAAGTGTTCGTCATCACAAGACTTACATGTATTTAGAATATCAAGCGCGATAACTTTGGACGCATCTTTGTTAGCATTATGATCCTTTATTGACGTAGTTCTTTTACATTACCAAGCGCCTGCAACCGAACGTTGGCATGTTTATGCGATGCTCTTGGTGAAATTATGACGAAATTCTGTACATAACTGGCGCTCTCTGAGGCATTTTTGAAAAGGTGACAAAATGTCAAAAATACTGTTTTGAAATTCAAGACTGACTTGACCATAATTGAAACAATTCTTAGATAATATGAAAATGTAAAGAAGATTAACATCCTGATAACATTTCAAGACACTTGAACCAAAATGTTGCCTCTAAAGTGCTCAAACGGTATTTACAAAATTTGACTATTGACTTTATTTTTGATCCCAACTTCTGACTTGTCCAAGATTTCAAGGAGAAAAAAACTCCTGACAAATATAATTTTTAAGCCAAAAAATATGGCCTCTAAAATACACACACGTTTTTTCTTACATTTCACCACTTCAGCTCAATTCCGACCGGATTTCGTACTCGTTCGAGTTATCATATAGACAAATACCATGATGAAGTTTCAATACATTTGAGCCCAAAATATGTCCTCTAAAGTGCACGAAATTTTTTCAAGATTTGACCCCTATTCAGTTTTTACTCCACTTCACCCTTTTTCGAACTTGACCGAGATTTCATCGAGACAAACATTCTGACCAAGTTTCAAGACTTTTGAGAAAAAAAATGTGGCCTCTATAAAGCACACATTTCTTTTCTTAAAAAAAACAAAAAGACAAACTAGACCCTTTTACCTAATTTTTGATCCCACTTGGCTCGTTTTTAGATTTCACCGAGATTTGTTGGATACAAATATTCATTCCAGTTTCAAGACATTTTAGAAAAAAAGGGCATTTAGAGTGCACAGAATGTTTTTAAAAAATGTCCTCTTTGCCTCATTTTGATCCCTCATGACCCATTTTCGAACTTCACTGCCATTTGATTAGAGACAAACATTGTGACTAGGTTTCAAGACATATGAGTGACACAAGCCTTTTTCTAAAATGTGGCCTCAAGAGTAACCACGTGTTGTTGTTTTTTTTCTAAAAAGACCCCTTGACCTTGTGTTGACCCCACTTATTTTTTTATTCGATTAAGAATTAATCTCGAGCGCAGACGAGGTCATTCTTAAATTTGACCATTTGACCTCATTTTTGAGACCACTTGGCCTGCTGACGAATTTGACTAAGATTGGATGGAGGCAAAGATTCTAAGTTCTAAAACATTCGAGGCAAAATGTGTCCCAAAAAGCTCAAACACGTTTTTTTTTCTAAAATTTGACCTCATTTTGAAGTTGACCTAAAGTTGACGAAGACAAAGATTCTGAACAAATTTCAAGACATTTGGATCACATGTCGACTGAAGTATACACACACGTTTTTTCCCTAAATTTGACCCCTTGACCTCACTTTTGACCCTACTTGACTCATTTAGAACTTGACGGAATGTGATGCAGATAAACATTCTGACCAAGCTTTAAGAAATTTTCGTAAAAAATTCAGCCTCTAGCGTGTACATAAGGACTTATTTTCTAAAATTTTACTCCTTTACCTTTTTTTTTACCCTACTTGACCGATTTTCAATTCAACCGAGATTTGATGGAGACAATCATTTTGAAAAGGTTTCAAGACATTTGAATAAGAAAAATGTACACTCTATACTACACAAAAGGGCTTTCTAAAATAAAACCCCTCAAATCCGTGCGTACACCGAACATTTGTGTGCACATTCATACAAAATCCGCAGGGTAAGGTATCGAATGGCGTCTGTAAAAGTAAATCAGTCTTGGTACTTTTTTTAGGTCACCTTAACACAACGTACTCAATGGGAGCTTTTGTGATCGCCGTCCGTCGGCGACGTTCGTAGTCCAGCGTTAGTCGACAACAATCTTAAATCAAAGTGCTGTCAGCACTGTAAATCGGGCATCATTGAGAGGCTGGGATAGTGCAATAGTTCGCCAATCAAAAGGGCTCAAATTTGGACAATAAAAGTTGGTAAAATATTTGCCCAATTTGTTAGTTTTTTGTCTTAACACTCCATCTTTTCGAGGACATCGCCAGCTCATCCAACTGGAGTTTGCAGAATTGTATCCACCCAACTTGAGAGATATGTCACAAAACATTTTCCATTCAACCTGGGACTGTACCCAGTTCATCTTAGATTGATTATCCGACATGCTACCAACTTCGCTCTACGGTCAAACGTCAAGGAAGTAGAACTGGCATCAATTTGATGCCCGAGGGAAGCATTTATAAAGAGGCAGATAACGGCAGATTTTGTAGAGATGCCAAAATTGCACATGAAATTTCGATAAAGTTATTTAGCCTTGGTCCAGTGGACTGGAAAATGCCTTTTTGCACAGAGAGTTAGAACACAATGGGGAACGATTTTATCCAGTTAACAATGACGCAATATCGGACAAACAATATTTCGTGGGTGTTGTTATAAATCTCGTAACCACGTCTTCAGTAAAGCCGTAGTTACGACAGTTTATATCAGCACCGACGGTTTATTAAAACGTAACGGCAATCCTAGGCCTTAGCGCAGTTTTTAACGCACCTGCCTCTCGTTCGAGAGGTCCCGGGTTCGATACTCGGCCGCGGCAAATACCCTTTCAGACAAAAAGGTCGTCCATCAATGGTTTGATATTGCGAACCTATGTGATGGAGCAGCTGGAGGCTGGGTAAGGGTGTTGTGGTAGTACTGGTATAAGAAACAATAGGAAGTACTGGTATAAGAAACAATAGGAATCCATGGTTAGGTGCTCCAGCCTCTGAATATGACCACATCAGTCGAAAACGGTGTATACCGTAATAAACCGATCAAAATCAACGCAATGGCAAAGAAATCTGTGCTAAAAATAGACTAGGATTAAACCATGTCAACTATAGAAGCAGACGATTCCAACAGACGACAAAATGAAGAAGAACTCGAGACGAAGGAAAACGGAGAGGAAGGAGGAGTAAGGAATTGTTGTTGTTGTTCTTTTATGAAATATAAGAAGTCGTTTCCCCTTTTTCACAATGTATCCCCTCCGCAGGGATAGACATTGATCACATTAAACAGGTTTTAGAGCAATAAATTAGAACAGCACGAAGATAATTTCAATTCCTTTACTTAACCGAAAAGCCTGTAAAAAAACGCTGAAAATACTTATTAGTAATTATTAAAAACGAAAATTACATCAAATTATGTATAAGCCTCTTCCTTTTTTGTCGCAAAAGTAAAAGAGATAAAAAAAAATGTAGATTGTAACTAAAAAGGCCGTTTCTGCGCTGTTTGTCTTGAACAAATAGCTCAGTGGATAACACGCAAAATGTAAGTATCCGGCCTCGGTAAGCCATTACCATTACCATTTAATCCCAAAAAAGCTTTAAATACTTACCTTGTTTCTAGCTACATATTACAATACATAGTTCAAAACACACATAGGTTAACAAAGATCGATACATATGTAAAACAATAGTCAAAGGATACGGTGGCTTCAATATTAGGATTAAATAAAGTTTTGTTTGTTTCTTTTTTTTCTAGTTTCTCATTTTGTTTGCGAAATAAATATATTTAGATGTGTGAATAATTTCGTTTTTAGAGCTTGATGTTAAAAAGTGTTTTAAATTTGTATAAAGATGGTCAAGTGTAAAAATATTACTTCATGTGCCTTTTCCTTAATTCTGAGTATTTTGGGCAAACCAATCGAAAGTGATATTCGTTTTCAATACAACTCATATTGCAGTTTAAGCATAACCTATTTTCACGAGGGATGTTTGTATATCTACCTTTTTCGATGTTAAGATCATGTGATGAGGTTCTAAATTTTGTTAATGTTGTCTTAATATTTACTTCATATTCAATATCTAGATACTTTTCAGGTACAAGGGATTCCTTAAATAGATTGTAGCAGGCTAATTTAGACGTATTATTAATTTCTGAGGACCATAACTTAACATAATTATCAAATAGTCGTTGTTAGATAGATGCGAGATTTATGTGGGCATTCTTTGATTAATGCATAAGAAAGATAACCCATTATCCTGCAGTATACGAGGGTTGATCCAAAAGTTCGTATAATGAGGTTACAAATCAACGGAAAAGCTTACTATCAAAATAAAAATTATACAGTCTTTTAATACATCATCTGTGTGATAAACATGCAAAATTTTATATGCTTAAATTCAATAGCGGCTATAAAGAGTATAAATCAAGACAGAGACCCTGCATGTAGGCGGGGGAGCAAGAACGTCAAATGCGACGTCATTATTAACACTCTTCTACATAGCCTCTGCTAACTCTTATTCCTTTCTGTGCTTGATAAACAAACTTACAGAAATTATCAACATAACATTTGGAATTACAAATTAGTTTACATTTTCTATATGCATGGTATTTCTAGTAAAGTTGAGATCCAGATACAGGGCCTTTATTTTGGAAAAAAATGAGAAAAGTTTGGGATAAGTTCGTTCGTTAAAACTCACTTACACCATTCTAAATCCTTCTACGAAGCCTGGCCCTCTTTGAATATCCAGAACAGCTTTACGAAATAATCTCTTCTGCACATTTTCATCATTTTTCTAAAACATCTGAAATGTTTGGGTTGGTGAATAACATAGATCACGAGAAAAAAATAGAAAAATAAACGGCATCCATATTTTGGTTTTGACGTCTTGTCATTTTTACTCGAATAGTCTGTGTTATTAAAATATTCTGTGTCCGTAAAAGTCTCCCAAGAAGCTTTAAATAATAACCAATAATTTTCTATTAACGTCTTATTTAATCTAGCTAAGGATATTCAACTACAGTTTCAGAAAACTTACAGAAAACTTGATTTATTTAACAGATTTTCAATATTTTTTCACGCTCCCCCGCCTAAGCGTACATGTGTAACTATGGTAACGCATTCGTAGGCCGCTAAAGTAAATTCTGCAAAAATAATACTATTCATGAACTCCGCAGTTACTAAACTGCATATTCACCAAATTATATACTGAACAAGCCAGAAATGCGAAAGTTATTAGCCCATTTTACGAACTTCTGGATCATCCCTCGTACTTTTAACTTGGAAAGCCAAGTTATTTCCCCTGTATGTATTTCCATTTTCACAGTCCGATTTTAACATATTGTAGGTTGATTTGAGAATGCTGTTTTCATTTTGGGTGATTATGTGCGTCCAATATTTAATCATATTGAATTAGAAACGCTTTGTGGTGTCCTACCTCTTTCTACATATAGTGTGGCTAACGGGGTCGATTTTTTTTACGCGAAGCGCGAGACGTAAAAGCTTAGTATGAATGTTTTCAATATCTTTTAAAGTGTGATAACCCCACAAAGGTGAACCAAATTGAAGGATGGAACCAACCAGACTATCAAATAGCTTACATTGTTGCGACATGGGTAATTCTAAATTAACTGAAATTCTGCTGATGTTATGAAGAGAAAATAATGCTTGTTTGGCAATATCTTTTTGTGAACGAGACCATAATTCGTTACAGATTAATCCCTAAATATTTAAAATATTTGACAGTTTTAATAGCGACATTGTTAATGTGGAATGTATAACTAGTATGTTTTCCCTTCTCAAAAATCATTGCTTTAGTCTTAAATGTGTTAATTTTTATGCCAGATAAAGTACAATAAGCTTGTAAATCATTCAACATGGATTGTAAAGAAACTGGAGATTTCGCGAATAACACTTGGTCATCTGCATACAATATCAAGAATAATTTCACATGGTCCATAAGTAAAAATTTCATCAAGATCGGAAATTATATGTTCGATGACGTCATTAACGAACATCATGAGAACTCATGTTCGTAACGAACACAAGCTTTTACTGACGTGTAAATAGATTTTAAAAGTTTTACAAAATGAGTGCTTATGTTTTCCTGATTTATACTATCGAAACACTTTTCGTAGTCAATGAACACGCAATAAAGTTTATCACCAGACGATAACACTTTTGATATAACCGAGTTCATAATGAAGATGCAGTGAAAAATGGATTTTTCTTTCTGAAATCCAAATTGGTTATCATTAAGTTTTTTATTCTTTTCTGTCCACCTAGTGAGTCTATTTAGCAGAATTTGAGAATATACTTTTGAAAATATTTTTATTAAGATAATACCTCTATAATTTTCCGAAATATTAGGATCGCCCTTTTTAAAATAGGAGTGATTATTCCCCTTCCCCATTGCTCCGGGTAGTTGCCCGTTTGAAACATGCGATTATACAAAGCAAAGAGGAAAGGTGCAATAATTTCGTAAGACACTTTAATAATTTCACATGTTTTGCATATCATTGTTGCTTTGTGGATATTGTTCGTTTTGGGTGTTTTCGTCTGGTGTATCAATTATATTTTTAAAATGGTCAAACAATTGTTCTATGGAGAGAGAATCTGGTGGATTTTTTGGTTTTGTATATGTACCTTTTATCTTACACCAAAAACCACGTGGGTCCGATTTTGAAAGTTTGCTGATTCGATAGCCCTCTGCTAGTCTAAATTATTTCTTAGCAGATATTTTTACGTTGTTATAATGAGCAGGCGCCCGGCTTAAAGCTTGTCTGTTAATATTATTCCTCTCTCTATAGAGTTTAAAAGCCTGTTTAGCAACAAAACATTTTCCATTAAACCATTTACAATTTTGATTACCAACATATTTGTGTTTCAAGCATTGGGTTTTCCCAAATACTATAAATGCATTATCCCTCGAGAAACACGTGAAATCGCCAACTATGCTATTTATATATTTGGTTTCTGACCAATCGATTAAATCTAGCAGCACTCTATGATTATTCATGAGTTGTTCTAAAAATAGATCGCTCTTACTGCTATCCTATTTCAGTTTATCGTATGTTTTTGTCGGTTTATTTGTTGTTGAATAATTTTTCTTCAAACTCGAATTTGAATTTATTGAAAATAGGAATGGAGCGTGATCAGAGTGCTCATTAAAATCAAATATTTCAAAATTACAAAATTATTTCCATTTGTTAACACATAGTCAACTCACTCCACCGGGCATGCGAACAAAAAAGTAAACTTCCCACGCTCCCTGTCCGAGTGCAGACGACCATTGACCAATGACAAACAACTTAATTGACACATTTCGAGCAGACGATGTCCATTTGCATCTACCACGTGGTCTGAATTTACGCATGGGTTTTGACCGAGTGATAATCATAACAGAATTTGATTGGTTGTCAGCCCTACAACTGGTAAATGACCGTTCGAGAAAAAAATCAGAGCAGTAATATTGTAAGTGCTACAAATTTATTATACAGTTAACCTATTGTACGTTTCAACTCCTTTACTCAACCGAAAATCTTGTTATAAACGCTGAACGTATTAACTGGTAATTACTAAAAGCGAAAATTACATCACATTTTGTATTAGCCTCTTCTCTATTTGTCGAAAAGTAAATAAGATTTAAAAAGTTTGTAGATTGTGACTGAAAAGGCCGTTTCTTCGGTGTTTGAAAACACATAATTTGGTTTGAACACATTGCTCAGAAGATAATGGTAAAAATGTAGTGGGTCAAACAGACTGGATTTCTGAAAAACGGTATTAATAAATGCGGACTGCTTCGCAGCCCGATTTAAAAACTCTTTCTTTTCCTGAACCACTTGGCCGATTTCAATGAAAGTTCGCCAGAATGTTCCTTGGGTGATCCTCTTCAAAAATTGTTCGTGAAATTCTGGTTGGCCCATAAATATGGACGTGGCATTTTTTTCACTGTGAAAGATATCTCCTCCTGAACCACTGGGCCAATTTCAACGAAACTTTTCAAGAATGTTCCTTGGGTAACCCTTTTTATAAGTTATTCGCAAAATTCTGATTTGCCCAAAGCATTGGCACAGAAGGGCATATTTTTTCACTACGAAATCTTTGAACGTAACCCCCCTGAATCACTGAGTTGATTTCAATGAAACTTTACCAGAATATTTTTGGAGACCCTCTTCAAAAACTGTACCCACAACTTTGATTGGCTGATGAATATGGACGTGTCATTTTTTCACAATGGAATCTTTGAACCTGAACCACTGAGCGGATTTCATAGAATCTTTGCCAGAATGCCCCGTAGGTGACCTTCTGATGAAATTATTTTTTTGTTTTTTAATTTTTTCTGGTCCATAGACATTGGCATGGTATTTTCAGTATGAAATATTTGAATGACTTCTCCTTCAACAGCATCTCTTCTTTATACATTAGGCCAATTTCAATGAAACTTTGTCAAAATGAAATTTTACAAGAATGTTCCTTGTGTGACATCCACTGGACCATTCAAATTCAGATGAGCAGTTTAGAGCCATTCTGGTCCTCTTGTTTTAATCTTATAACTTTCTGTGCGTATGAAAGCGTACATGTATGGGTTCGCGCGCGTGTTTTTACGCGTGTTTAATCAAAGGATCATTAAACTCTTTGATTACTTTAGGGGAGGGACGAGCAAATACAAAAAAAAATGCAAGAGAAATACAATCAAAGAGAAAGGGGAAGATCTACCGTACTTTGTTTTTTTTTTCACCATGATCTAATTTTCGCCACCCTCGCTAAGTGGCGAAAATTATTCTCACCAAAATGTCCCATATATTTTGAAATTTCATCATCTTGCCTTTAGGTCAGTTACCGTTACGGATATAAATTTGATAATTGTTATCAAACGTGAGAAATATTGACACGTCTTTGTCAATTTTCCATTGCATTAAAATCGCTAATGTTTATTGGTGTTCAAGAAAATAAGTATTGACCTAGAAAAAATTGATCCCTTGAACATCGAAGAGATGTTCATCATGAGAAAACCTAAAACAGGAGGACCATTGGCTCTAAGCGCTCACCTGATGCATATAGTTGATAAAGGTGGCCCAAATTGGAACTTGACAGAGATTTGATGGAGACAAACATTCTGACCAAGTTTCAAGACATTTGAGCCAAAAAGATTTGCCACCCTGGAGTACTCAAGGCCTTTCTAAAATTCGACCCCTTGACCCCATTTTTGACCCCACTTGGCCCAATTTCGATCTTGGCCGAAATTTGATGGAGACAAACATTCTGACCAAGTTTCAAAACATTTAAGCTAAAAATGTGGCATTAAGAGTGCACACACGGTTTTTCTTAAATTTGACCCCTTAACCCCAGTTTTGTCTCCACTTGACCGAATTTTGAACATGACCAAGGTTTAATGGAGACAAACATTCTGACAAAGTTTTAAGACATTTGGCAAAAAAATGTGGCCTCTATAGTGTACACAAGGTTTTTCAAAAATTTGACACATTGACCCCCTTTTTTTTACCCAACTTGACCCAATTTTGAACCGATTTGATAGAGACAAACATTCTAACCAAGTTTCAAGATATTTGTGCCAAAAATATGGCCTCCAGAATGCACTTAAGGTATTTCTAAAATTTGACCCCTTGACCCCATTTTTTGATCCCACTTGACCCAATTCCAAACTTGACCGAGATTTGATGGAGACAACCATTTTGACCAAGTTTCAAGACATTTGTGCCAAAAATATGGCCTCCAGTGTGCACACAATTTTTTTCTAAAATTTGACCCATTGACCTTATTTCTGACCCCACTTGACCAAATTCGATCTTTAGCGAGATTTAATGGAGACAAACATTCTGACCAAGTTTCAAGACATTTGGGCCAAAAATACGGCCTCTAGAGTGCACACAATTATTTTCTAAATTTGACCCATTGACCGCATTTTTGACCCCACTTGACCAAATTCGAACTTGACCGAGATTTGATGGAGACAAACATTTTGACTAAGTTTCAAGACATGTGTGCCAAAAATATGGCCTCCAGTGTGCACACATTTTTTTCTAAAATTTGACCCATTGACCTTATTTCTGACCCCACTTGACCTAATTCGAACTTGAGCGAGATTTAATGGAGACAAACATTCTGACCAAGTTTCAAGACATTTGGGCCAAAAATACGGCCTCTAGAGTGCACATAATTTTTCTCGAACATTTGACCCATTGACCCCATTTTTGACCCCACTTGATCAAATTTTGAGCTGAGATTTGATGGAGACAAACATTATGTCCAGGTTTCAAGACATTAAGGCCAAAAATGTGGTCTCTAGAGTGCACTAGGAGTTTCTAAAATTTGACCTCTTGACCCCATTTTTTTTATCCCACTTGAACCAATTTCAAACTTGACCGAAATTTGATTGAGACAAACGTTCTGACCAAGTTTCAAGACATTTGGCTAAAAACGGCCTCTAGAGTGCACACATAGTAAAAGATTCTAGGGTGTCACAAGGTAAAAGTTGACGCCGGACGCCGGACAGAACTCGATTACAATAGCTCACCTTGAACACTTCGTGCTAACAATGACCGTTTGTAAATGAATTCTTATTCTGGTTTGTCTAATTTTCGCCACCAATGACTGGTGGCGAAAACATGACATACCAAAATAAAACCATGACATCTTGGGCAAAAGTGTCAAAAATAAAACAAGGCGAAAATATCCCTTTGTACGATTTTCTCTCTTAAAGTCAGAGAGAGGTCACATTATTTCCTTTCTTATCTTTATGTTTGTCCCGTTGAAATACGTCATCAGAGAGCAATGAAAACAGTGTAGCTACATCTTAAATAGAGCTGTAAATACGTTTTTTTTTTTTTGGTTCCCTAATCGACGTCACAAATGAGAACTGGATCGGAATAAACGACATCAACCGTGCGTTCAGGATAACAAAACATTAGCGAACGTTTGTTCTTAATAGCCGCTTTTTACTTAAGTGCAAGTGCGCGAAGGGTGTATGGCCCACAGCCGTCGCTTTTCATAAGACCCGATGTGAAGCTTGATATTGGTGAAAATCAACTTAGCGACGGATAATCGATGGCTCTCAACATGTTGGGCTTGTATTCTAAGAAGTATTTGACGATCTTTTCTTAACAGCATTTTGATTAACTATTTTCCAGTTTTGTTTTGTTTTCAGTCAGACTACGGGTATATTTATACTGGATAAAAAATCTGTTTATATATAAAGTTTTCATTGTAAAAATTTCATTCTCCATCGAACACATTTTTTCCTATTCAGAAGTATGGACTTATTGTTCAAGTCCATGGGTTAGCAGAAAGGGGCAGTGCTATTTGTTTGGTGGACCGAATCTATCCTTTGACGAAACAGTGGTAAGCATTTTATTAAATGTGTTATTTGTCCGAAGAGCCGAATCTATCCTTTGAGAAATCGTGGTTATGCAGTGTTCGGTTGACGTTTACGTTCACCAGTACTATTACGTATACCGTTGCGGTTAGATATTTATAGCTTTTCGAAAAAGTAGTTCTCACTAAGGTTCAATTTACTCTTGTTCAAGACTAGTATCTGTCAGAGAACTTTGCGTTTTGAAATTGTCGTTATACAAGGAATACAATTTAAAGATAGCGCAGACACATTTTAAATGCGAAAACATATACAACTTTGAAATCGAGAGTACGTTTCGCTCGCGTAGGTATATATTATGACCAAGTGAGTGATTTGATGTTTGTTTCCCCGAGGTCTACGGGAGGTCACTCGTGAAAACTTGATTTATGGAAATACTTTAACCAAACTTAAGCAAGAATTTCTGAGTCTGAAAAATGTTAAAATTCGATGAAATTCAATATCAGAGTAATTAATCTTTGTCTAGAAGGTGATATCTTGGTAACAGAAGCGTGTGTAAAGTTTCCAAGCAAAAACCTAGGTAGAAATAAAGCTATAACTGATATACAACATTTGCACGTAAAAACTTAACCAGGCATTTCTAAGTCCAAAAAGGGTTAACATTCCACTTTATATCAGAGTAATGAATCTTTGTCTTGATGCTCATATTATGGTCACAGAAGCATGTGCAAAGTTTCAAAGCAGAAGCTTTAGTAGAAATAGAGATTTTACAGATATACAACATTTGCACGTAAAAACTTAACCAAGATTTTTAGGTCCGAAAAGGGTTAAAATTCCACTAAATTCAATATAAGAATATTGAATCTTTGTCTAGATGTTGATATTATGGTCACGGAAGCATTTGCAAAGTTTCAAAGCAAAACTTACGTAGAAATAGAGGATTTACAGATAAACAAATTTGCACGTAAAAACTTAACCAAGAATTTCTAAGTCCGAAAAAGGTTACAATTCCACTAAATTAAAAATCATGGTAATGAATCTTTGTCTAGATGCTGATATTATGGTCAGAGAAACATGTGTAAAGTTTCAAAGCAAAAGCTTCCATAGAAACAGAAATATTACAGATAAACAACATTTGCACGTAAAAACTTAACCAAGATTTTTAGGTCCGAAAAGGGTTAAAATTCCACTAAATTCAATATCAGAATATTGAATCTTTGTCTTGATGCTCATATTATGGTCACAGAAGCATTTGTAAAGTTTCAAAGCAATAGCTTTAATAGAAACAGAGATTTTAAACACTTGCACGTAAAAACTTAACCAAAGCATTACGCCGACGCCCGGGTGACTGGAATAGCCCCCCTATTCTTCGAATAGTCGAGCTAAAAAGCCATTTATGGGGTTTGCACGCGTGGCGTGGGTACGCTTTGGCTAAGGAATCCGACCCAGGCTCGCGCATATGCCCAGGGGACACCCTCCCCCGACTTGCGACGTTTCTGGTCAATCAGTCAAGATCAAGCAGGTAAAGTGGTATTTATTCATCTAATCGCGGGTATTGATCTACCATTGTCTACAGATGACATTATCAATAAACGTTCGAATTTTAAATAAGACGTTCAATAAGTCTATATCAGGTGTTATGAAAACCTTAAAGAACAGTCACAGAGACAGAAGGGTGGTGGTTGCAGATCAAAAATACTTTCCCCTTGATGAGATCTATCTACCCATGAAGTTTCATGATCGTAGCACCTTTACTTTTAGGGATATGCTCCAGACAAGATCCAAGTATAAAAAAGGGCAATAACTCAAAAGATAGGAAGAGTGATGGTTCTTGTTCACTCCACCCCGTAATGTGGAGAAGAATATAAATGTCAATTTTCAAGAAAATCGGACAAAAGGTTACAGAGTTATGCCACAATACGCCCCGTCTTTGACGGGCGTATAAAAAGGGGCATTATTTGCAAATAATGCTTCAGGAATTATCCCCCTTGGGAGAAAAGGTCGTTCTTTTGATCGTGAATATGTGTGCAAAATTTCAAGTGAATGCCTTCAGTAGAACTAGAGTTATCACGAATTCTCAAAGTTAAGCACGACAACAACAACAACGAGACACCAACACCAACAACCACGACCACATTAAGGCTATAGCAATACCACAGGATTTATCCGAAAACAATAAGAGTTTAATACCACTTTTCAACAGTCTTTTCCAATCAAAAGTTGAAGCAAAGTTTGAAGTTTTAATGTCATTAACAAGTGACTTTCACAAAATAAGCTTGACAAATGACCATGACAGTGTAATGCATATGGCCGTCTTGTCTAAAACAATGCTCATGTGAAATTTCAATACTCTGTGACTTACTTATCCAAACTTATTACAAATATTAGTTTAAACAACAAAAACTTTACCTTGAAAAATGACATTAACTGATGACTTTGAACTTGGCTCCACCAGGAAAGCCTTGTCACAGGTAATCATCATGTGAAGTATGAAGGGCATATAACTTGCCATTCAAAAGTTATGGTCAATGTTAAAGTTTCATTTTTTCCCCAAAAAAAATGACCTTGAAAAATGACCCAGACCTTGACTTTGACCTTGAACCAACAGAATGGCCCTGTCACAGGCAATCATCATATGAAATATGAGGGCCCTATCACTAACCATTCAAAGGTTATCACAAAATGTCAGTCTTTGCATTTTTTTTCACACATTTGACCTTGAAAATGACCTTTTCTGATAACCTTGAACTTGGTACCAACAGAATGTGCTTATATCAGGCAAACATCATATGAAATATGAAGGCCCTGTCACTAACCATTCAAAAGTTATTACAAAATGTCCAAGTATTTCCATGATGACGACGAAAACGACGACGACGCCAAGGCTATAGCAATACCTCGGGTTTTCTCCGAAAACAACCAAGCTAAAAATGATAAAATCATCAACGACATTGTCACCGATTTCAAAGTGCGATAAGGTCCAACCACGCAACCACTTTATTTATGGGCTGGACAGATTTTTACGAAACTGATTTTAAGAAGAGAGGAAAAATCATACCAAAATGAAATGAAAGGAGAAAATACATTTTCAAGTTTTAAAAGTGAAAAAAAGCCTCGCCCAGGGCGGGAAGAAAAAGAAATAAAAATTCCACGAATAACTTTTTGAGAAGGGTCACCCAAGAAACATTTCTGCCAAGTTTGGTTCAAAATCGCCCATTTGGTACAGATATGTTTAAAAGAACTGTTGATGAATTTCGACGAACGACGGACAAAAGGTGATCACAAAAGCTCATATTGAGCACGTTGACCTCAGATGAGCTAAAAAGTGTTGAGGTACAATATATCAGGACTTATCTAAACTCGTACTTTATGAATAAACATTGGTTTTTTTTAGCTCACCTGAGCACAACGGTGTCAAGGTGAGCCTTTGTGATCCCTTTTATCTGTCGTGCGTCGTCCGTCGTCAACAATCTTTAAACATCATCTCCTCAGTAACTAATGGGCCGATTTCAACCAAACTTGACAGAAATGTTCCTTGGGTGACCCTTTACAAAAAGTGTTCGTGGATTTTTCATTGACCCCGTAATATGGGGCAGGGCGGGGCTTATTTTGAGCCCAAAATCTTTAAACATTCTCTCAATGGTCACCAATGGGCCATCTTCTCCCCAGTAACTAATGGGCAGATTTCAACCAAGCTTGGCAGAAATGTTCCTTAGGTGACCCTTCTGAAAAACTTGTTCGTGGATTTTTGTTTGACCCAAAATCATGGGCGTGGCTTATTTTGAGCCCGAACTCTTTAAACATCTTCTCCTCATTTACGAATGGGAGGATTTTGACCAAACTTGAGAGAAATGTTCCTTGGCTGACCCTCCTCAAAATTTATTTATGGATTCTTGATTGACCCCAAAATATGGGCGTACTAGGGCGGGGCTTATTTTGAGCCCGAAATCTTTAAACATGTTCTCCTCGGTAACCAAAGAGTGGATGTCAACCAAATTTGGCAGAAATGTTCGTTGGGTAACCCTTCTCAAAAATTTGTTCGTGTATTTTTGATTGACCTCTTAATATGGGCGTGGCAGGGTGTAGTTTTTTGAGCCCGAAATCTTTAAACATTCTCTCCAATGGGCCATTTTCTACCAAACTTTGCAGAAATGTTCCTTGGGTGACCCTTCGCCAAAAACTTCTTCGCGGATTTTTGATTGACCTTTAAATATGGGCGTAGCAGGACGGAATTTATTTTGAGCCCGAAATCTTTAAGATGTCTTCTTCTTAGTGAATGATTGGCAAATATCAACCACACTTTGCAGAAATGTTTCTTTTTAGGGCCCTTCTCAAAACATGTTTGTGAAATTTTGATTGTCCTCCTCCGCCCCCCCCCCCCCAAAAAAAAAAGGCATAGCAGAGGTGGGGCAATTATCAGTGTTGCATCAAGGCTACGCGATTGTGTAGACTAACAACTTCTCAACAACTAGGCAAATGTGAGTGAAAGTTAAACAGAAACTTACTTAGGTGAGATCCACTAGACCTATAAAATTCAGGGGAGCGCTTTAGGGCCATTCTGGATCTCTTGTTTAATTCTTTACAATTCAGATATTTTGCCGCAATCACAGCAAAGCATACCCCGTTATGGTGCACAGCAACGGTCAAAATGAGTGGATCAAATCTCAACTGCGCATGCTTACTCACACCGTACAACCGGTTGCGGCGATGACGGGTGAGAGTCAACGATGACAGCATCGGAACATTATGCCGAGGAGACGGTAGGTCAAATAAATTTATTTGTGTAAATAAACGATTGAAGCTTTGGTATTCTAAAGCAGATAAATGATCGTGTAAGTGTTCAGCGCTTCTATAGAATAAATCTTTATTCATATCCTTCCAAAATAAGGCCACAATCATTGATTATTTCGGAGGTTTCCCATGAAGAGTTACGAAATTAGACTTTATGATCTCATATTTCGCCTATCGCTCAATAAATGCTATTTTAACTTGTACACAGCTGAAGTTTAATCATCCGCCGATATTTCTTCCAAATTTGAAGCGACGATTCAAAGTAATAAATACACAACGGGTCCCCGAAGACGACATGTAGTAAGAAAAATGTTGCCTCTGTAGACAGTCGGAAATTCACGGGGTTGACATAGATGACAGAACTGAATTATTTGTGATTGCCGATGTCGACAGACCTATATTCAGATTCTCGCATAAAAATGATCATTTTTGGTGTCGTATTTTTCAATAACACATCTAAACAATTTAGATCGACATACATGCTGACATTCATGTCCACTATTTTTCAAATGACGTGTCATATCGAAAAATAATTCAAGGGATTTAATGTAGGATTTCAAATACTCACAAACCAAGAAAAAACAGTTGTGATCAGACTGAATATCCCGTATACGTTTTTGGTGAACGAAATTTTCGTTCACATGTGTTATATACTGTGTATGGAAAATCCTGTAGGATCTTAATAGGTTTTAAATAAAGCAGTACCTCTTTAGATTCAATTTAGTATCTCTAAATGACTTCTCTCTACAAAATCACTATTTATTTCGTCAATGGCATGATACTAGCATTCTTCATCAAGTGAAGATAATGAAAATTACCATTTAAAAACACAAAGTGAGGTTGTAATGTTTAGTGAAGCGTTTTGAATATCCGCGTAAGTTTTTCGAGGGTTTAGAGCAAAAACAAAGTTTGTGTCTATACTTTTTATAGACATATACTACGTTTTTGATCCAAGCCTTCGCTGTTGCAACTTGTAGTAATTTGCCGGAAATATGTGTTTATTTAGGTCGTGAACTCTTGAACTTCTACACACCCCTGATTGGCCACACCACACGTGATGATGTACTACGATTTTACCTGCCTTCTTATGAATGAAGGCTTTGCTTATAAGCTACGAAAGGTCAAAGTTACAAACGAATGGAATGTTCCTGCCGTATTTCTCCTATTAAACGCGCCCGGGCGTGATGCAAAACGTCGTTGGGCGCTATTATTTCAGACCCATTTACTTAATTAAAAAAATATGTATTTTGGTACCTAAGAGAAGCAAACTATTAACATGTTCGTAATTGTCGATTGAAATACGTGCGCTACCCAATACGCTTTCCTGTTTATCTATTTTAGGCTATAAATTTAAAAAATAAGATAAAATGTCAGCTATTGAATTGTAATTCTGTCATTTAAAGTCAACTATCGAAATACGGTCACCTTCGACCTTTAATTGCAGCTTTCAAAAGCAAGTGATTGTGTTAGCAGAAGCCGAGATTATTGTTATTGTTATTATTTGTACAAGATAGGAAGTTCCAGACGATGCAATATTCAATGTTCCGCTACCGATGGACAAAGCGGTCTAATAAATCATTACCTATTCACGTATGAAATAAATAATCCTGTATTAAATCCTAAAAAATTTTGTGATGTGTAAATGCACCCGGTACATGAAATGAAAGTGTTTCGTAGTGAAAACACAACACGTCTGGAGCCAGCTGGGTCAGCGCGTGTCGGCACCCTTTGAAGTCCCCAGATTCTTGCATGCGGCGACATCGCTTTTGAAGTAAGTCACACACGAGATTTTACGGGGGTTTTCCTATTTTAACAGTATGAATTGTGACTAGGATTTAATCATTTGACTCGGATATTTTGTATATATGCAGAAGGTAAAATGATTTCAGAAATATTTTCGTAACAACGTGAAGAAAGGGGGTTTTGTTCGCATGTGACTTATGAAGAATGACGAGAAATAGTTTTAATTGTGTGTTAAATTTTAACATTTCGCGCTTCCGGAAAACTGCGCGATTCAGGACGCGCTAGTTTTTCAGATATTGAACGATCTTTTAATGACGAAACCAGCCTTATCCTGATAGGAATTTAAGATAGTTAACCCACAATCTATTGGTAATTGCGTCGTGGAGTAGCAGCTAATGAAATTAAATTCGAGACCGGATTTTTCACCACGGACCGTGGACGGTTGGATGTTGTTGATCGTATAGTCAAGGGCCTGGGAATCGTATTTATGGGGGAGCGCGTTTATTAGGGAGGGCGCGTCTAACATCGAATGGAGACTGAAACGTCGAAACTATAGAATACTTAACCTGCAGCTGCGTTGTTTAAGTCCCTAACGGCATTTTTCGTCCCCTAGTTTTACACTGATAACAAAATATTTTTCTTCAAAGTACTTGACATAGTAACTACCACTGTATAGTAGCGCTTCTATCCCTCGGGTGGCTCTAGAATTTCCTCAATCCAATCATTCATCTATTTGTTTTACCGGAAGTATGTAAAATATTACAATCAAAGCACTGAAAGTACTGATAAGTTGGAATGCGTTTAAGAAACGGTGCACTCAAGCCACTTACAAAGCTGACGCCTCCCGCCCTCCATAGGTGATCACATAATACGTCGCGTCTTTTTACGGGCGTACATAAATCAATGAATGTATTTCAACAACGGTTTACGCTGAAACCCCCGAATCGCTGAATCTGATGAAAGAAAAATGACAAGAAGTAAGAAAAAGATACGGACCATACAGCCGACTAATGACGCACAGGCGGACACTTATACACTCAAAACAGTAACTATGCTATTTTTCAAAATGGCTTCAGCTAAATTTGAGTTATGAATTACATCTTTAATTTACTTTTCTTTTACTGTATGGTCAGGTGATTAGCTTCAAAGGCCTTGGATTTAGTTGATATCCAAGTTTTAAGTTCTGAGAAAATGATTTTGAGAGTGACCACTTTATAACATATACAGAAATGACCACCGCCTATAAAAGACATATTTTTTAACTAACCACAATATTAAGATATTGTTGTAATCTGATAAAGGGCCACCAAAGGATAACTCAAGCGAAATGTGGTGAATATCCATCTTTTATGTTTTCGACAAAATGATTAAGTTTCTACTATATAACATATAGAGATATGACCTGTGCCTATAAAAGACATACATTTCGTCTAAGAACAATACGTTTTGTAGTCTGATAAAGGATTACCCAAGTATCCCAAGAAAATATAGTATATAATTTAGTAAACCAAGGAATGTAATTAAGGACAAAAGTTCTGTCCGCTTTTGGGTTATCCAATGACGCTTTAAGTTGAAAGTTAATGTCTCGAAATTATTGCTTAGTAGTATCGACCGTATTTTCAAAACATAGGGACTGTTTTCACCGGCATTGGATCACAAATGACGTCGATTTAGTTCTCACGACGTTGATGATATTTTAACTTTTTATCACGCAGCAAACGACATAGCATAGTAAATTTTTGTACGAGAGCCATTGTTTATAATCTAATAGTAAAACACTAAAACATTGGTAGAAAATTGGTTGGTTTTGAGAGACCGTGACTATTTTCGTTTAGGGTGCGTCATAATTTTTCGCAGGTTTGTCGTTGGCTTATGAAATTAAAACGTCTTCTGCCATTATTTGATTAACGAAAGACGCGTTTGATTGAATTGGCATTGTCTATGAAGAGTGATATCTTTTATCTGAATTTTAGTGTTTAAAGGCCGCGTATTTAACAACGTCAGTTGGAACAATTGAAACGACGTTATGTTCACCCCTTTCATTTCTTTAGGAAAATTTATGCGCGATATCATCTAGATATTGTCTACAAGCATGCATGATTTCTATTCATTTAATTTTGCCCTCGCTTGGATTAGGCCGAGTCGTAATTAAACAATCTAACGCGTTTGTTATATCGTCGTTTTATTCTTAGAACATAGATCAAAGTTTTACAAAACCAACGTAGATTGAAATGTTTAACTGTCTACTTTAAATAATGCTTCATTCATTCATGTTCTATTTCTCATAAAAATGTTTTGACTTATTTGCATATTCGCTAAACAGGATTAGACTTTTATCAATTAGTATATATTGGTGCTCACTTTAAATCAATGCACACGTGGATGATATGATTACCATGCCTGAATCAAGGAGAAAAGAGCATAATTGTTCATTAGTATTGTAGGTATTCCGGTGGGAGTAGAACATACTGGACCTGCAAGCAAAACACGTGGGGTGGTAAACTCGTTCAGATATTTAAAAAAAAGGCTGTAGTTAACTTGTGATTATCTTCAATGATATTTAAAGGATTGCGCACGTGCGTATTTTTGCACAAGTGAACTAGGCCTAATGGCTAAGCAATTTTAAAGAAAATGGTCAAAAGCAGAAAGAGAAGATAAATGTTTGCCTACCTTCATCGATCATTGCTGCGTCCATAATCAAGTGAAATTTCGCGCTATTTGGAAATGGTTTTCCGGTTTTTAAGAACAGAACAGAACAGAAGAACATATCTTTTACATTCATCCAAGTACAATGGGGTACAATATCGAATTATACATAAATAATGTTATTTGTAAAAATTTAAGCGCTTCCGGTAAAACTCATAGATGAATGATTGGATTGGAGAAATTTTAGACTCATCCGAGGGATAGAAGCGCTGCTATACAGTTGTTGTTACTATGTCAAGTACTTTTTTATATTTTGTTATCAATGATAAACTAGTGGACAAGAAAAATTGCCGGTTGGGACTTAAAACATCGCAGCTAGAGGTTATATAAGCTATAGTTACGACGTTTCGGTCTCCATTTGATGTTATAAATTGAAATTAGATCTTTTGTTTTGGGATAATTATTTATTTTTTATTTGTTTGAGTACAAAATAACAACGACATGCATATATATTTACAGAAAATCGTGCCGAGATGGTTATATCCCCTGTTTTTTTCCGTTCTTGTTCGAAATGAAAAACAAGGAATGGGATTTGGGGAATATGATAAAAAAAAATCCGTAACCGAAACAAAATATTAATAATTCACACAAATGCAACAACAAAGTTTGAGATATAAACGAGAGGTGTAAATTACAGGGACAGTTGAGAACATAAGTCGTCTGGTATTGGGGTAAAATTTACTTCACATGTATAGGAACATTCCATTCGTTTATGAACTTGACCTTTCGTAACTCATGAGTACAGATTTCATTCATAAAATGGCAGATAAAATCGTAGTAGGTCATCAGGTCGTGTGGTATGGCCAATTTGAAAACGGCTTTTGTTTACACATGCGTGAGTTCAACTCGTGTCATAGGAGAGTGCATTGGAAAAAAGATTTGATAGTGCACAGAGAAGTAAAAAAAAAGTAAATATTTACTGGATCGGGTTTTTTATACAGATAAAAATCTGTAGATGTTGTGCGGGTCTAATGATACTTTACGGAACAAAAAGTTACAAAACATTTGAACCATTTTGTTGAAGTGTGTAATAAGGTCGTTCAGAAAGAGAAACAAGAACTCTAAAAGAAGCTATAACACAATTCCACGAAAAATAGGTTGCGATATTACCAAATAAGCAGATCACGTGATTTGCTTGTGCTATTGCCTCAATTCAGAGAAAACAGATCGCGACAATACCAAATAAGCAGATCACGTGATTGGCTAGTGCTATTTTCAATTGCTGACATTATTGGATTTGACGTATCACATGATTTCCAAAAATAGTAATGCAAACATGTGATACTAGTAAATTCGTACGCAACTTTTAATAAATAACGTTTAAACATAAATTAGCGTCTTAATAATATACATGAATTGATGGTTTTGTAATTGTACAACATTATTTCTTTTTTATGTAATAAAATGTATGTCTATGTCAAGTTGAGATAAACAAAATAGGCCAAAGTGTATTCACATCCTGTACACGTGATATGTGTTATCAAAAAACCCGAAATGAAATTATCTTGTGTTCATTTTGCGGTTTTGTTAAATCTAAGTTGGAATTGCTCCGCATTCCAACTTAAAAAACGAAATTTGGATTGTGAATCAATCGCCTGTGGACTGGAGCACCTTTACCTTAACATGGATATTGGTATTTCTCGCACCAGAACTATAGTTAGCATAAATCCGTACGTAGTTGCCATCTTCTACCCTCTTAGGTTTACGATTATCCCCCGTTTGGTAGGAGCAATAGAATTTAAACAACGACTATATTTGGACAATTCTTTAGCTGTACAAAATACCTTCCTACATAGAATTTATCGAATTGTTATCTTTTTTTTTAATTCTTTTTTACGCAATGGCTTCAGATAATCATTCTTTCAAAAGACTGAATATTACCGAAAGAGACCAAAATCTTGTAATTACAATTACGAAACAGCCTCGGACGGGGGACCCCATTCAGGTCGTTCCAGAGCCATAGCGGATAACGTTTAAAAGTCAAAATGCAGAAAGACTGCTGTTTAATCTGCTGAAATATGGGTTCCGCATGTGGAAATTGAATTACCTTTCTAACTGCTATTTTTATGCTCCCCGAAGAGACAGCATATAGCCGCCGCTTCGTCTGTCCGTCCGTCCGTCTGTTATTCCGTCCGTCCGTCCATCCGTCCGTCCCCACCTATTTCTCCATAACCCTTGGGCCAAATCAAATGAAACTTACGATGTGAACTCCCTATGATATAGTGATGATGCATCTGTGACGGTTTTTGGATTTGATCCTTTGTCACGGGAAAAGGGGACTTAGGGTAAAAAACAGTTTTTCCCAAATTTCTCCTAGTCTAACAGTCAGAATTTAGTGAAATTTCATATTTGAGTAGCAAATCAGATGCACTTTACTATAAACAATTTGAAATTAACGTAAAAAAATAAATCATGGAAAAAGGGGGCTAAATGTTTGTTACCTTTATGCTAGCGTGTAAAATACAGTTATTCTTTCATTTCTCCTAGTCTTATGCTCAGAATTTGATGAAATTCCACATTTCAGTAGCAAATCAAATCCCCTTTACCATAAACTATTTGAAATTTGTGTCTAAATATATGTCATGCAAAAAGGGGGTTTAGTGTTTGTTACCTTTGTGTTTGCTGTATAAGATAACACCTTAGTTGTGTCCTTGCAATCTGACCACAGAGCATATCTCCTAAAGTATAATAGCAATCAACTTGAAACTTAATGGGTGGATAGATCTTATGGAGGAGAAGTGCAGTGCACAAGAACTACAACTCTTGCTTGCATAATTTTGGAGTTAATGCCCTTTGTTATTTTTGATACTTAGATAATGTCTGGAGCATATCTCCTAAAGTATAATAGCTATCAACTTGGAATTTTATGGGTGGATAGATCTCATAGAGGAGAAGTGCAGTGTACAAGAACTGCAACTCTTGCTTGCATAATTTTGGAGTTATTGCCCTTTGTTATTTTTGATACTTAGATTTTGTCTGGAGCATATCTCCTTAAGTATAATAGCTATCAACTTAAATCTTTATGAGTGGATAGATCTCATGGAGGAGAAGTGCAATACACATGAACTACAACTCTTGCTTGCATAATTTTGGAGTTATTGCCCTTTGTTATTTTTATTACTTAGATTTTATAGGAGGCAAATCTCTGACAGTACAAAAGAATCTTTAATCTATTAGGCTTCAGTTTACTATCAATGTCTCTTGGCGGGGGATGTCCATTTCCAACATGGCTCTTGTTTTGAGTTAAGAAAAGAATCATTAGTCTAGACACTATAGTTGCCTGTTTTCTTTTCTCTAGGCTTATCGCTCTCTGTCCGAGGCTATCGGTCTGTCTCTGTTTGTCACTCTCTCTACCTTTCTTTTCCTCTCTGTCTCTTCCTTTGAATTTAGAATTTTGACGAGACACTTTCCCTTGATTATTTTTTACATTTTTAATTTCTCTTTTCTCAACGAATTCAATATACCACTGTTGAATGCCAACAGATTCGTTCATCATCAGTACTTTCAGTGCTTTGATTTACTTGTAATTCCAATGACTTAGTATACATTCGATGAGTCAAAAAAGTATTTCTATAGGAAAACATAGTTGGTCTGTCTTTCATTATCTTTCATTAACTTTCGATGATATCCACGAGTTCACAAGAATGATTTTTATTTTAGATAAAATAAAATCTCGCTAACATAGCCAGAGATCGAAAAAGGAGGATTATGAAAAATGAAATATTTATCCATAACTTTTCTTAAACCTCATTTTATTTTATGTAAAGGCCACTGAGCAATAAGAAATTACTTCCTGCAGATATATAGGAAAAGGTGAGAGGGAGATTCGATCTTCGGACCTCTGCACTGCGAATCTCTGACCTTATGGATATATCTCATTCTATTTTGTTATCACGATTGGTTATATAATGTGACTTGAATGAAATGTTTGCCTATTTTTTATCCATATAAGGAAGTGGGTTTCGAATACTGATTTCAACGATCTATGGATTTCGAATGTCTTAAAATAATACTATCGATGTCCTGTGCAATGCCTTTGCATCTGATTCTCGCAAGCATACCAACAATAATATATCCGAGACACCAGCTGGTCATATCACTACAATAAGTCTGTGAAATTGACATTAATCTCGATCAAATCCGTTCTAAATCGCTCACTCCTCGCTTTATGCATTCATTAAATGAGCCACAGACCAACAATGTTAAATACAAACAAATTTGTTTACAAATATAAACAAAAACGACGATTAATGTCCTAAATCAATTTCCTTATAAAACGCTTTCTGACGCTAAACAATAAAAATGCATAAAACGAAGAAGAAGAAGATAAAGAAGAAGAAGAAGTAGTTGATTAGACTTCCACCATTAAATCAGTGTATAAAGTCAGTTTCAAATGCATAGGGTGTTTTTTTTATTTGAACTTAATTACATGAAGTAATTTCCTTTTGCTCAGTGACCTATACATAAAATGAAAAAAGCTTTTAGAAAAGTAACGGATAGATTTTTCATTTTTCATAACCCTCCTTTTCGATCCCTGGCTATGTTAGCAAGATTTTATTTTTTTTAAATAAAAATCATTCTTGTGAACTCGTGGATATTATCGAAAGTTAACGAAAGATAATGAAAGACAGGCCAACTATGTTTTCCGATAGAAATGCTTTTTTGACTCGTCGATTGTATACTAAGTCACTGGAATAACAAGTAAAAAAACGTATACGAGATATTCAGTCTGATCACAACTGTTTTTTCTTGGTTTGTGAGTATTTGAAATCCTACATTAAATCCCTTGAATTATTTTTCGATATGACACATCATTTGAAAAATAGTGGACATGAATGTCAGCATGTATGTCAATCTAAATTGTTTTGGTGTGTTATTGAAAAATACGACACCAAAAATGATCATTTTTATGCGAGAATCTGAATATGGGTCTGTCGACATCGGCAATCACAAATAATTCAGTTCTGTCATCTATGTCAACCCCGTGAATTTCCGACTGTCTACAGAGGCAACATTTTTCTTACTACATGTCGTCTTTGGGGACCCGCTGTGTGTTTATTTTTTTGAATTATGGCTTCAAATTTGGAAGAAATATCGGCGGATGATTAGACTTCAACTGTGTACAAGTTAAAATAGCATTTATTGAGAGATAGGCGAAATATGAGATCATAAAGTCTATTTTCGTAACTCTTCATGGGAAACCTCCGAAATAATCAATGATTGTGGCCTTATTTTGGGAGGGATATGAGAAAAGATTTATTCTATAGAAGCGCTGAACACTTACACAATCATTTATGTGCTTTAGAATACCAAAGCTTCAATCGTTTATTTACACGAATAAATTTATTTGACCTACCGTCTCCTCGGCATAATGTTCCGATGCTGTCATCGTTGACTCTCACCCGTCATCGCCGCAACCGGTTGTACGGTGTGTTACTACACATAAAGGAAATTCTTACTGGAATGGCATGACGGACAGGACCGACGAGGGAGGTTTCACTTACCAACTCATTAACAGAAATGTCACGTGTTTCGACTGGGCGTGGGACCAGCCAGATAATCTTATTGGCGGGAATGAAGATTGTGTTGTGTTTATGAACGATGACGGGTTCCAGTGGCATGACGTGCCGTGTGCAGATCGTATATACCAGCCTATTTGTCAACACAAGTAAGCTGGTCACGGGTTTGAGTCTTTGTCAAATTCAACAAAACTAATTAGGTATAAATGAGGGTTCAGCGCAAGACTTTACCAAGTGGTTACACGTAGTACAGTCTTGCGCTCAAACCCCGAATAACGGCATTTTTGGCATGTTGAACAGTTCAGTACTTTAACACGAGCGTTGAAATCGTGCTAATCAGATCCTATTTCAAAGAATTAGTAGACAAGATTTTTTATTGATGAAATTTTGAAGGAACACATGTATCTAGCTTTATCTTTATGAAAACAAAAGATTTTAGAAAAATATTTATGCCCCCCATAAAAGCAGAGGTGCGTTTTTTTGGTATAAGAATTTTAAGATATCTTAAGATTTAATCGGGATATCTCGCGCGATTTATTTGAAATTCTACGACGCAACGCGAGATATCCCGATTAAAAATCATAAAAAAAACAAAGGGTAATAACTCACAAAATATTATGAGTAGAGTTATAGTTTTTGTGCACTGCACTTCTCCTCAATGGAAGATATTCACCTGTGAAGTTTCGTGATTCTAGCTTGCATACTTATTGAGATATGTTCCGGACAAAAAAAAGCGGTCTACGGACGGACTGACAAACTGACCAACCGACAAGTGCAAAACAAAAATACACCATCTTCTTTGAAGGAGGCATAAAATAGGTGACAGTGACTATTTGTGTGTGTGTGTGTGTGTGTGTGAATTGCAATTTCTCCTTTTCCCATATCTTCCTGATGCTTGCTAAAGAAGTCGGGCACAAGTAAGTGTATAATGTTCGAAACAGGCATTAAATGCTAATCACGTGATAATGCAGTGTATCATTTCTGGGGTCATTGGGGTGTCGACATTTTTTCATAGAAACTCGACGTGTTGATTGACCGTTTTGTGTTAATACAGTTAAAACATTGTGAAATTGGCATTCGTGTCGATCAAAACCATTTCAAATCACTCGCTCAGCGCTCAATTCATTCATTCCAAACACTCACTCAAACCATTCAAAAACGCTCAAACCAATGGAAAAATATATCAACAACCCAAAACAAAATAAACTTGGATAGGGAAAAATCGCGAATTCACCAACATAATTCAAATTGTAAGCGTCTAATAGGTTCGTGGAGAAATAGGAAGCTATTTATAGACCTTATATGCATATTTCATTAAATGGGGTAATTAATATCGCTAATTTTGTTCATCCTGAACAAACTTTGAGATATTGGATTACCTCCCATTAAATTCAATCAAATCTCGCACCACACACTCGTTCAATTTTATTTCAAATTCATTCAAAAATCAATCAACTTTTCACGATGTAATTCTAACTGTTATTCCAGGATAACAAGTACACGAACCGATACGGGACAGTAAATTCTGGACAGCCGAGAAAAAGTTAAGGTGTGTAAATGATATATACTATGACAGCAGTCTTGTACATTAGTTTGAAGTCCGTTATGTATTAAAATTTATCTAATGAAGATGTGTTTGAGAAATGAGCCTGTGCGTGAGATTTCCAACAATTCCCAATACGCGCAAAGCAAAGACTCTGACCAGCCTGTGCATCCTCACAGTCTGACATGAGTCTTCACTATGCTTTTAGTAGATAGATAAGGTCTCAAATTATCTGTAGACAATCAGGTATCTTTATATTTGCAGTTTTTGGCTGGAGGGGCCTCTCAATGTTTACACGTCACATACATTTCAAATTGTTGGAAATGTCACGCACAGGCTCAAATATGAAAGCCCATAAATGTTCATGATATGACCTACGTTGCGAGTTAGTTGGGATATTTCCATTTGAAAATCCAGATTGACCTCCCTCTCTGTAGCTAAGTGGTGCTTCAAAGACATTTGAGCCACCACCAATGTGGCCTCTTGACAGCACGCTAGCTTAGGTTTCTCTAAAATTTGAGCATGTTACAATTATGTAGACTCAGCTAAACGCTGAACTGCTCTAAGATATTACACTGACAAACTTTCTGACCAAGTTTAAAGACATTTAAGCTAAAAGTATGGCCACTTAAGTACACACAAGGTTTTTCTTAGAATTTACCATGTTGTCTAGTTTATGACCCTACCTGACCAAATTTTTAACGTTTTTCCAAAGTGTCAAGTAGTCATACATTAATTACATTTTTACCAAATTTATACGCCCACGGAAGGTGACATCTAAGGAATAGATATAGAATAAAGGCAATATGAGGACAGCAACAAAAATTAAAATTTTATGCCCTCTGTCCACTCCCTTTTTATGCTTTGAGCGCTGGTTAATGATCAAAACATCACAACTACAGCCTGAAAAGCTGTAGTTTTGATGTAATGCTCATTCATCAACAATATTTTTCAACAGATGATAATTCCTTTTACGCACTTGCGTAATTTGCATAATGGGCGCTTCGCCCTTGCTGCACTCAATGAAAAAGTTACGAAAAATAACTGACGGTGATGGCAGGATAGAGCGAAATAAGGATTTGTGCTCAGGTGAGTTAAAAAGAGCACCGTCTACAGAGACAAGCTCAGATGCTTTTCTTGTTTATATGATGTTAAACATTTTTTTTCGATATTTCAACTAACAATGGATTCCAGGTACTACCCACACCAGCTCTACCATTTCATTATTTCATAGCCTCCAGCTGCTTTCCCACCAAGTTCTAAGATCATCAACCTATTGATGCGAGACAGTCCAAAAGGATTAGTGCCACCTTTGGGGATCGAACCTGGGACCTTTTGAATGGTAGTCTGATGCACAACTACTGCCTTATGATCATGGCTTCTAAGCTCAGATGCAACTCTTACAAAAACACCTTGGGTGTGGAATTCCTGTGCCCGACTTGTCCGACACATCGATTAATTGATTAGATAGAGTTCTACGTCACTTTCAACATTTGTTCAGTTATATCACGGCAGCTGAAGCACCTTACAGTGGATTCCTGGTATTTCTCTCACCAGTACAACCATCACACCCTTTCCTAGCCTCCAGCTGCTACCTCAAATAGGTCTACGATCATAAACCCAGTGGGTGAGAGACAGTTGGAAAGAATGAATGCTGTCATCGGGGATCGAACCTGGGTTCTCTAGATTGACAGTCTAACGCCCTACCAACTGCGCTATTCAGGTGTCAGTGCAGTACTATTGTAAGTGCCTATAAATTAATAGGCACTCACAATAGTGTTGCACAAACCCCTTGAGTCATTTCATCTTCAATAAGAATAGAGATATGACCAGGCTTTAATTTGTCGCACCAATGCCAACAGTTTACACTGTTGCTAATGATGTCAAGGTGGTGGCAAAACCTCAACAAGAGGACCATGATGGTCCTAGATCGCTCACCCGAGTCTCTTTGACCCCTGGGTTTTCACATTAATTAAATAGGCAGATGTCAACAAGGAGATAATTTCTGCGTAAGATCAATACCATGGAATGTTTTCAGCCAAGAGCAAGAAAAATATGCATTTTTGCTCTTTGATTCTATATAATAAAGGGATGCACCTGGGTGGAGCCCAAATATGACCCCCAGGGTCTTGATATGAAAAAAACTTTGTAGAGGTCCACTGGATGATGCTACATACTAAATATGTAAGCTGTCTGCCTTCTGATTTCAGAGAAGACGATTTTTGAAGATTTTCCTATTTTCACCCATCGTGCTCAGATGAGCTAAACAGGAAGTGCCCTGTTGGAGTCCAAATATGATCCCAGGGTCTCGATATGAACAAACTTGATAGAGGTCCACTAGATGATGCTACATACCAAATATGAATGCTGTCTACCTTCTGGTTTTAGATAAGAAGATTTTTGAAGGTGTTCCTTTTTGAATCCTTCATGCTTAGAAAAGCTAAAAGGTTTGCACCTGGACAAAGCCCAAATACGATCCTAGGGTCTTGATATGAACAAACTTGGTAGAGGTCCTCTAAATGATGCTACATACCTGTAATAGGGTGAGGATTGAAGAATTTAACGCACCAAAATGGATTGCGATTTTGTTTTTTATTTCATTTCTTACTTTCTTACCACTTTCTTACCACTGTAGACATCTATGTAGGCAACGTCTGCCTTTCTTGATGCTTTTTGATAATGTCACTAACGTTGCTTCCAGTAGTGTAGCATGACGGGTGGAATTTGATTGGATTGTCTTTCCAGTGTGAGTTGAGTTGACTCTTGAAACTGTTTAGGGAGGGTGCCAACACTATTTTATCAGGTAGACTGTTCCTTATGTTCACAATGCGATTTGAGAAGAAGTTTTTTCTTACATCCAACCTTGCTCGGCTTTTGAACAGTTTTAGTGAATTACCCCTTGTCACAGGATCTGTTGTTAATTTGAAGAACTTTTCTTTACTGACATTTTCAATGTTATGTATAATCTTGAATACTTGGTTTAAATCTGCTCGAATTCTTGGGTATTCTAATGTTGGTAACCCGAGTTTCAATAGACGCTCAGTATAACTTAAATTTTTCAGGAATGGAATCATTTTTGTTCCTCTACGTTGAACATGTTCTAGAGCAATAACGTCCTTTTTGTAATAAGGTGCCCAAACACAACTAGAGTATTCGAGATGAGGTCTGACTACAGATTTATATAGTGACAGGAACATTTCCTTATCCATGTACGTGAAGCTTCTAAAGATTAAACCAATATTTCTGTTTGCAATTTTTACTTTGTTGTTGATGTGTTCTGTAAATTTAAGGTTGGTGTCTACAGTAATTCCAAGATCCTTTTCACTTTGGACTTCTTCCACAATTACCTCTTCATCCCCTATTTTCATTTTATACTGAGAATCAATGATTTTTCTACCAACATGTAGGTGTTTACATTTCTTGACATTGTAATACATTTTCCAGTCTTCCCCCCATCTAACGGCATCATCTAGCCCCTTCTGAAGATCTGAAATGTCTTGATCAGAGCTGATACTGTTGTACAATTTTGAATCATCAGCAAAGAGCTTTTTATGGATTGTCAGAACATCTGGTAAGTCATTGATATATAGATGCCAAGGACATTACCCTGAGGAATTCCACTGGATATCAATGACTTTGCTGATTTGGCACCATTTACTACAACCTGTTGTGTCCTATTTGATAAGAAATTTGAAATCCATTGGTGTATTTTTCCTCTTATACCATAACACCAGATTTTTTTAGCAATCTTTTGTGTGGAACCTTATCGAAGGCCTTGCTGAAATCTAAATATATTACATCCACACTTTTATCTTCATCTAAATATTTGGTCATGTCCTCAAGAAATTCTAAAAGCTTCATTGTACATGAACGACCTTTTATAAACCCATGCTGATCCTCAGAGAAAAGATTATTGACAGTCATATGTTCCACTATTTTGTCTCTTATTATCCGTTCTAAAATTTTGCCTGGCACCGATGTAAGACTTATCGGACGATAATTTTCAACTTTGGCTTTTGGACCACCCTTCAAAATTGCAGATATGTTTGCTTCTTTCCAATGTTGAGGTACAATCCCTTCATCAATTGATTTTTTATAGATGATTTGTAGTGGGTCAACTAACGTAGCTATGCACTCCTTCAATAGTTTTGGATGGAAAAAGTCTGGCCCATTTGATTTTGTTTGTTTCAATCTGTCAATTGCTTTTTGAATTAATTCTTCTGAGATTATTATGTCTGACAGTTCCTCTTGATAGTTTCTGTCATCAAAAGATGGTAGTGGATCGTTCCCTTCATTTTCAAAAACGCTGGTGAAATAATTGTTCAACAGATCAGCTCTCGTTTCATCGTCAACTGTAAGCTCCCCATTCGGTTGTTCGAGACATCCTATTCCTGTTTTGGTTTTCATCTTTGAGCGAATGTAGCTCCAAAACAATTTACTGTCACAATTAATCTTTGCAGCTAAGTTCTTTTCATAAGTGTATTTTCCTTTGCGAATTTCTGATTTTACTGTATTACTAGCTTGACGATATTTTGTGTAGTCTTCTGCTTTCTTAGTATTCTTGTATTTGAGCCATTTGGATTTCTTTGTTCTTATTGCTTTCTGGCATACTCGATTTACAAACCGCTGTTGATTTGATGATCCATGGGTGACCTTAGTCACTGGTATGTACTTCTTCGCCACTTTGGTAATTTTATCATTAAAGATCTCCCATGAAGCCTCAGCATCAGAGTCAGATAGTAAATCAGACCAATTAATTTGTAACAACTCATCATTTATATTTCCAAAATTGCCCTTATTGAAGTTAAGTTTGTCCAAGGTGGATTTTTTCATGACAGTGTAACATTCATATTCGAAAAAAAGTGTAATGTGATCACTGACTCCCAATGGTGGTAATTCTATGATATCATTAACCATTTTCTCTTCGTTTGTCAAAATTAAATCTATCAGACTGGATTGCTGGTTATCCCTATATCTTGTAGGATTTTTCACGTGTTGGTACAGGAAGCTATCCTTTACACTTTCCATGAATTGAAATGCTATATGATTTTCATTTACTGAAGTGGTATAATTTTGCCAGTTAATTTCTTTCAGATTAAAGTCACCTGTTATTAATACATGACTATGGTTTTCTTCCCTTATCTCACTTATCAATTTCAAAAGCTTGTGATTATACTCATGGTTGTTGTTCGGACTGCGGTAAATACAGCCAAGTAATAACTTATCTGATCCTTTGAGTTTTAAACTACACCACACTGAGTCTTCGTACTCATTTGATAGTTTAATTTCATTGATCTGTAGCCCAATTTTTGTATAAATTAGAACGCCTCTACCTTTTTTAAGGTTAGAAATGGTTATATCATATCCACTGAGTTTATAAACTTCTACACTTTTTTCGAATAAACTGTTTTTTGGAAACACCTCAGTCAGGAAAATGATATCAATCATTTTTTCATTTGTTAATTGTTCCAGTTCTGCTAGCTTCGTTGGAGTCAGGCAGTCGCAATTACTGTACAAAAACTTCAAATGTTAAATGTCTAAAATACCACTATTTACAGGGTTAAAATCTAAAATTCTTTTTAATTTTTTTGTTTGTTGCTCCGTAGGCCTATGGTCGAGTCGCCCATTACCTATCCAAGCACCACCCGGCAGTGTGACATCCTCAACATTTAAATTATCAACTAAGGTTGAGTTTGAGAAAGGGTTTTTAGTTATGTCTATTGTGCTGTTAAGGTGTGACATTCCCCCCTGAGGTTTAATTGGACTCATGAACTTTTGCAGATTTTGCATGTTTTCGGTAGTGCGTCTAAATTGTTGTGTTTTTTCCATCACGGTGACATTCATATCTGACAAATCTTCCTGACCACCCTTTTCTATCTTCCTCTTTTCTCTTTCTTCTTTTCTCAGTGTTCTTTGTTCAGGGGTCAGGTCTTTCGATATAATGGTATCTTTGAGGTCCGCTGCTTATTTTGACGGTATGTGTTTCGCATTGTCTAAAAGAAATTTACGTTGAGATTTGTCGGACAAAACTACTTTCATTGGCCTATCCTTTGTTTGATTTTTCTTTCCCAACCTGAAAATGGCCACTATGTTGGGTGTATCGAGGCCAAGGTCCGTGCAAATTTACTTGAAGACCCGTTCGTCATATCTCTTGTTTTCCAAGCCAGTACTACCTCTATTCTCTTTGACGTTAAACAGGACAAGATTCAGCTCTCTGCGCTTCCTTTCGTCCATTTCTCTGGATCTTGCCATGACAATTTTTTCTATGCTATTCTGAACGCTACTTAACACTTCCTCTTTCATCTCGGCTATAGGCTACTTTCCTTTATCTGGTCATGGGTGCTATTTTCAACAGCTGACAACCTTTTTTTCTATTGATGAGATTTTGTCACCATGGTTACGTTCTATATTTCTCATGCTCTGAGCAATGTTTTTAAGGGTAGGGAATGTGGCTTTACAGCTTCTGCATGTCCACATGAGATCACAACAATCATCTCTGTTCAGTAAAACAAATAGCTCATTCATTGCCTTTGTGTTCTGATCTCTTTAATGCACCATAACTGACTAACATTTTACTTACAGTGTAAGGTAGATAAATCTAGCCCTTTTAACTGGCGTTTGTTTGAATAACCTGGTCTGACTTCTCTCTTTGATGGGCAAGCGTTGTTGATTCATCATGTCTCATGTTTACATTTGAAAAATAGTATTTGAAGAAATCTCCAGATATATTTATAATATATTCAGGCAACTACCAAAACAATTTGAATCATGATCAATTACATATTCATATGTTAGATTGAAATGTCAATTGGTTTGCTATGTATAATTGTAACCATTAGATGTGTATTTTGTCAATTTGAAAGATCGCGCCAATCTTCACGACAGCAGTATGTTTTGAAGAGCAATAAGTTATGATTGTAAAATGTATATTTTCAGATGTCTGTCTGTATCGTCGATGTCAATACTTGTTTATTCCACTGTCATTATTAAGTTATGATCTATTGAAAGGATTTTCGTCCTCTAATCCGAACCCACATAGGCAAGAAAATATTGGGTCTACCCACAACCCATATATGAAAGGCAGAACCAAAAAGTGCATGTCGTATTGCGATGCAATACAGGAGTCCCCCACCGGATAACAAAAAAATCCTTTCTTATAATATATCTCCTACTTTCTAGATCTTTAACTGTATACAAAATTTGAAGTTGCTATCACATTAGGTTTTGAACAAAATGTCCCAAACAAAAATATAAGAGTAAAAACAACCAATGGCTAAAACTCCATAAGTGGGCGGAGAATAATGATTCTTGTACATGCCACTTGTCCTCAATGAGATCTATAAGTGTACCAAGTTTGAAGTTGCTAGCACTGATGGCTCAGGAGATATGGTACGGATAAAAATGTCCGGATAAAAAACAACAACGGACAATAACTAAAAAAGTGGATGTGGCAGAGTAACAGTTCTTGTGCATTACACTTCTTCTGAATGAGATCTACCAGTGTACAAAGTTTGAAGTTGCTAGGGCTTATTGTTTAGGAGACAAGTTCGGGACAAAAATGTAAGGTTAGAAACAACAAAGGGCAATAACTCAAAAAGTGGACATGGCAGAGTGACAGTTCTTGTACATGACACTTGTCCTCAATGATATCTATAAGTGTAGCAAGTTTGAAGTTTCTAGCACTTATGGTTTAGAAGATATGTTCCGGACAAAAATGTAAAGGTAAAAACAACAAAGGGCAATAACTCAAAAAGTGGATGTGGCAGAGTAACAGTTCTTGTACATGACACTTGTCCTCCATGAGATCTATACCTGTACAACGTTTGAAGTTGCTAGCACACATAGTTTAGGAGATATTATCCGGACAAAAATGTAAGACTAAAAACAACAACGGGCAAAAAATCAAAAAGTGGACATAGCAGAGTAACAGTTCTTGTACATAACACTTGACCTCGATAAGATCTATCAGTGTACAAAGTTTGAAGTTGGTAGCACACATAATTTAGGAGATATGATCCGGACAAAAATGTAAGGGTAAAAACAACAAAGGGCAATAACTCAAAAAGTGGGCATGGCAGAGTAACAGTTCTTGAACATGACACTTGTCCTCAATAAGATCTATATGTGTACCAAGCTTGAAGTTGCCAGCACTTATAGTTTAGGAGATATGATCCGGACAAAAATGTAAGGGTAAAAACAACAAAGGGCAATAACTCAAAAAGTGGGCATGGCAGAGTAACAGTTCTTGAACATGACACTTGTCCTCAATAAGATCTATATGTGTACCAAGCTTGAAGTTGCTAGCACTTACAGTTTAGGAGATATGATCCGGACAAGAATGTAAGGCTAAAAACAACAAAGGGCAATAACTCAAAAAGAGGGTGTGGAAGAGTTATGGATCTTGAACATGACACTTCTCCTCTATGAGATCTATAAGTGTACAAAGTTTGAAGTTGCTAGCACTTATAATTTAGGAGATATGATCCGGACAAGAATGTAAGGCTAAAAACAACAAAGGGCAATAACTCAAAAAATGGGGTGTGGCAGAGTAATGGTTCTTGAACATGACACTTCTCCTCAATGAGATCTATAAGTGTACAAAGTTTGAAGTTGCTTGGGCTTATGGTTTAGGAGATATGTTCCGGACAAGAATGTAAGGGTAAAAACAACAAAGGGCAATAACTCAAAAAGTGGGCGTGGCAGAGTAATGGTTCTTGAGCATGACACTTCTCCTCAATGAGATCTATAAGTGTACAAAGTTTGAAGTTGCTAGCACATATGGTTTAGAAGATATAGCCCGGACAAAAGTGTGACGGACAGACGGACGGACAGACGGAATCGAGCAAACCTATAGTCCCCCAACCGGTGACCGGTGGGGGACTAATAAAAGTAATCCGACGACATACCAAATATGAAAGCTGTCTGCCCTGTGGTTTCAGAGAAAAAGCTTCTTACAGATTTTTGCTTTTTGATTCTATGTAAAAAGGGTTGTCCCTGGGTGGATTTCATTTATTTGAACAACTTTGGTAGAGCTTGACCCAAGGAACATCCCTGTCAAGTTTCATCAAGATTGGCCTGGTTTAGGAGGAGATGTTTAAAGAAATTGTGGACCAAGGATGGCGACGGACATTGTACGATCACAATAGCTCACCTTGAGCATTTCATGCTGAGGTGAGCTTAAAACAGTCAAGCTAAGCAAGAACACTGAATAGAGTTGCCTATGCTTTGCTGTTAATTGCTGGATAGTAGATGAAAATCGAAGTTCAAAGAAGGGGGACATAATTTGCACAAAATGCATCTAGAGTTATCCCCCTTTAAAAGTATAGGTTGCTCCTTTGATGTTGACCATGTGTGTCAAGTTTCAAGTGGATGCCTTCAGTATAGCAAGTTCAGCTGTTGATTGCTGGGTATAGTTAAAAATCAATGTCAACAAGAGGACCAAGATTGTCCTCGATCGATCACCTGAGTCTCTTTGACCCCTGGGACAAATTCCCTAAGTTCAATACCATGGAACATTTTCAGCGAAGAGCAGGACAGATATGCCTTTTTGCTCTTTGATTCTATGTAAAAAGGGATGCACCTGGGTTGACCCCAAATGTGACCCCAGGGTCTTGATATGAAAAAACTTGGAAGAGGTCCATTAGATGATGCTAAAGACTAAATATGAAAGGTGTCTGCCTTCTGGTTTCAGAGAAGAAGATTTTTGGAGGTGTTCCTGTTTTCACCCATTGGCTCAGATGAGCCGAAACGGATGCACCTGGATGGAGCCCAAATATGACCCAAGGGTCATGATATGAACAAACTTGGTACGGGCCCACTAGATGATACTACATACCAACAAGAGGGCCATAGTAGCCCTTATTCGCTCACCTGAATGAACTGTCTAAAATTTTCAAAAGAAGTATGAGAAATAGAATGATGAATGACTGAGCTTAACAAAGCTGTTGCTTCTATACAACTTGAGAATCCTTTTTTTAACAATTTTAAGGTTGACTAACAAGGATTTTTATAATTGATTTTGTGACCTAGTTTTTGACCCCAGATGACCCAATTTTGATCTCATCCGAGATTTCATCTAGACAATCATTCTGACCAAATTTCAGGTTGATTGGCCAAAAAATATGGCCTCTAGGGTGCAAACAAGGTTTTTCTTAGATTTGACCCTGTGACCTACTTTTTGACCCTAGATAACCCAATTTCAAACTTGTCCAAGCTTTCATCAAGACAATCATTCTTACCAAAATTCAGGTTGAACAGGCAAAAAATGTGGGCTCTAGAGTGCATACAAGGTTTTTCTAAGATTTGACCTTGTGACCTTGTTTTTGACCCCGGTTGACCCAATTTCGAAATCGTCCAAGATTTCATCAAGACAATCATTCTGACCAAAATTCAGGTTGATTGGTCAATAAATGTGGCCACTAGAGTGCCTACAATTTTTTTCCAAGATTTGACCCTGTGACCTTGTTTTTGACCCAAGTTGACCCAATTTTGAACTCATGCGAGATTTCATCACGACGGACATCCACCTAACCACAATAGCTCACATTGAGCGCTTCGTGCTCAGGTGAGCTAAAAATGAAAGCAGTCTGCCCTCTGGTTTCGATTAAAGATTTTAAAAGATTTTTGCTCTTTCATTCTATGTAAAAAGGGTTGCACCCGGGTGGATCCAAAATATGATCCTAGGGTCTTGATATGAATAAACTTGGTGGAAGGTCCACTAGATGATGCTTCATACCAAATATGAAAGCTGTCTGCCCTCTGGTTCTATAGAAGATTTTTGAAGATTTACATTTTTTTACCCTTCATGCTCTTAAGAGATAAAGGGATGCACCCATGCTTAACCCAAATATGACACAAGGGTCTTGATATGAACAAACTTGGTAGAGGCCCACTATGTGATGCTACACACAAAATATTAAAGCTGTCTGCCACCTGGTTTCAGAGAAGATTTTCACTCTTTGATTCTATGTAACAAGAGAACCAAGATGGTCCTAGATCGCTCACCTGAGTCTCTTTGACCCCTGGGACATCACATTAATTAGATAGGCAGAAAGAAGAAAATTGCCTAAGATCACTACCATGGAACGTTTTCAGCAAAGAGCAAGACAGATATGCCTTTTTGCTCTTTGATTCTATGTAAATAGAGATGCACCCGGGTGGACCCCAAATGTGAACTCGGGGTCTTGATATGAACAAACTTGTAAAAGGTCCATAAGATGATGCTACATACTAAATATGAAAGCTGTCTGCCTACTGGTTTCAGAAAAGAAGATTTTCGAAGGTTTTCCTATTTTCACCCTTTGTGCTCAGATGAGCTGAAAGGGATGCGCCCGGGTGAAGCCCAAATATGACCCAAGGGTCTTGATATGAACAAACTTGGTAGGGGCCCACTAGATGATACTACAGACCAAAAATGAAAGCAGTGTGCCCTCTGGTTTCGATTAAAGAAGATTTTTGCTGTTTTATTCAATGTATGTAAAAAGGGTTGCGCCCGGGTGGAGCCCAAAAATGATTTTAGGGTTTTGATATGAACAAACTTGGTAGAGGCCTACTAGATGAAGCTACACACCAAATATTAAAGCTGTCTGCCATCTGATTTCAGAGAAGAAGATTTTTAAAGATTTTCGCTCTTTGATTCTATGTAAAAAGGGTTGGGCCCGGGCAAAGCCCAAACATGACCCCAGGGTCTTGATTTGAACAAACTTGGTAGAGGTCCACTAGATGATGCTACATACCAAATATGAAAGCTGTCTGCCTTCTGTTTTCAGAGGAGAAGATGTTTAAAGATTTTCATATTTTCACCCTTTTTGTTAAGGGTAAAGGGAAAGTTAAGGGTGGATTTCCTTTATTTGAACAACTTTGGTAGAGCTTGACCCAAGGAACATCCCTGCCAAGTTTCATCAAGATTGACCCACTGGTTTAGGAGGAGAAGATGTTTAAAGAAATTGTGGGCGACGGACATTCTACGATCCCGATAGCTCACCTTCACAGGTGAGCTAAAAAGGGGTACAATTTGCACACAATGCATTTATGCATTTACCCCCTTGAAAGTATAGACTGCTCTTTTGATGGTGTACATGTGTGCCAAAATTCAAGAGGATGCCTTCAGTAGAATCAGCTCAGCTGTTGATTGCTTGAGTGAAGATGAAAATCTAAGTCAAAAAGGGGTATAATTTGCACAGAATGCATCTAGAGCTAATCCCTTGATAGTTTAGATTGCTCTTTTGATGGTGAACAAGAGTGCCAAGTTTCAAGTGAACGCCTTCAGTAAAACCAGAGATATCACAAATGTCAAAGTTTTCACACAATGACAATGTCAACAACAACATCACTAAGGCTATAGCAATACCTTGGGTATTCTCCCAAAACAGCCAAGCTAAAAATGCACCTATGTTTTGTAATCAACAACAAGACCAGTAATTCCAGTGGAGACTACAATAATTTATTGAGGATCCATAACAGTACAGATATATTCCACAATTATCGAGTCTGTCCTGGTCCGCCTCCTCCACCACCACCACCGCCGGGTCTCGGGGCGTTTCCTTCTTGCTGTAATACATATAAAATAGAGGATATTGAATGAGTGGTCATTGAATACTGAATTTATTAAACGAGTCATCTATAAACAGATTAAAACGAGGCTACGCCGAGTTTTATCTGTTTTTGATGAAGAGTGTAATAAATTCTGTATTTTATGAGCACAAATTTTATATTCTATTTATAATTTGACCTGAATTTTTTTTCGTAAAATCGTCAATATTCTTGAAATGCAATGTTTCAATTTTCCATGAAACTTATAATGCCGTTTAACAATGACGTCACAAAACATTGATTATGACGTCATTTTTGTGGTTACAAAATAGTGTTGCTATTTGCTCTGAGCTCATTTGCATCTAAAGTTATTTCACTAGTGTAATAACACCTGTGTAATATCAAAACTATTCAACAGGGTTATTTCACTCCGGCGACGTTGGTCATATTATAATTAATATAAGTGACCAATCACATGAATAGGGGCCATCTGGGAAGTGCGTAAAGTGTTGATCCTTGTTACACAGTGCAGATTGCCCAGACTGACTAGGATTGAAACTTTTTGCTCATTACTAATTTTCTGAATCTGGAATAACCCAGTCTACCTTCCTGTGAAAGAATTCTTGAAATGCGACCTGTGGTTGGCCTGTTCTAGAACCAATCTCTTTTTCAAATATTTATTTTACGAAATTCAAAGATGATCCCTTTTCGTGTGAAGGGTCACAAATGTTAAAACATACATCATATCATTGTCTCAAGAGTAAAACAGTTGTAACTGCCTATATTTCAAATAGGCAGTAATAACTGTTTCACTCTTGAGGCATCCATTTGCTGAGCTATGGAATAAAATTTTGATATTTTATGAGATTGAAGGTTCAGTCTTTAATCAGTTTTCCTTCCATGGAAAGAAGAAATGCATAGCCTAAGTAATTCATTTAATACATGCGTACATTTTTATTTAATTAAATTACAAGATAATTTCTCAAGCAAGTACTTCAGTCATACTGAGTCTTCTCAAGCACCCAAGCATGGATTCTTGGTATTTCTAATCTTATGACAGTAAACGTTTTAAAAATTTAGATCTTTAGAATTAGTAGTAGATCCACAACCTTTTGGAATTGATGGACTTTCACAGTGTTAACTGAGGTTTCCTAATGATTTTCATTAGGAAACCTCAGTTAACATTCCGAAAGATCATTAGTTCTGAAATGTTGCTGAACTATTAAGGTTCCGCTACCTTTAGGATTACTAGGTACTGAAAAAAACAAGAGCTCCGCCTACGGGTGCCTACGCTCGGCTGTCGAGTGCTGAATGGTGGGAAAAAATCGAAGGAAAGTCGAAAAAGGGGCATAATTTGCACAAAATGCATCTAGAGTTATCCACCTTGATAGTAAAGGTTGCTCTTTTGATGGTGAACATGTGTGCCAAGTTTCAAGTGAATGCCTTCAGTAGAACCAGAGATATAACAAAATGTCAAAGTTTTCGCACAACGACGACGACAACAACGACAACATGGAGGCTATAGCAATACCTCGGGGTTTTCTCCGAAAACAGCCGAGCTAAAAATGTCATAAGGCTGAAGGGTCAAAATTTTTCAGGACCCTAATTTTCTTGTCCAAAGCCTTGCTATGCAGTCTCTACTTCACCACTGACATCAATACTGCTTCTCTTTCAATTCAGAAAGAAATGGGGTATTAGGCTGCTTTCAACAATCTTTCAGCTATTTGGTGGCAGCTGGAGCACCTAATACTGGATTCCTGGTTTTTCTCACACCAGTACCACCATCACCTCCTTTCCTACCCTTCAGCTGCTATCTCAAATAGGTGACAGTCTACGATTATCGAACTATTGGTGGGAGACAAATAGTCAAAAGGATGAGAGCCGCCACCAGGGATTGAACCCTGAACCCTTAGATTGATCAATTCAGAAAGAAGAGGTTCTACAATCAATATGTCAGCTACTGGGTATATTTCTAGATACCCTCTCTGAATAATGTTTTTGTTTTGTTTATATATGGGGTTTATGTAACACCATTTTCAACATTATGTCAGATTTAATTTGATGGCTGGTACACCAAACCATGGTTTTCTATCATTATCAACACAATTTCAACCACACCATTTCATCCGAGCCTCCAGCTGCTCATCCAGCTCAAGCATACTACTCATCATTCACCAATTGGTCAGAGACAAATCAGGGGTGTGGAATTCCCATGCCCGACTTGTCCGACATGGGTTTTTCTACCTGCGGACAAGTACATTTTTCTTCACAACTTGTCTATGGACAAGTAAATGAACGGCAACTCTTGGAAAAGTACTCAATAGAGGTATCACTTTAATTAGCCAAATTCTTGTATCTTAAGGTAGAAAATACTGTTTTCAATGAAGAAAATGCTGGGTTCAGCATTTTCTTCTTTGTAAACAATAATTTCTCTATTAAATATATTCTCTCTTTTTCCGGACAAGGTCATGTTGATCCTGAACAAGTAGAAAATCGTGCTTTACTTGTCGAGGGACAAGTAGAGAAAAATGCGTAATTCCACACCCCTGGACAAATTAAACTTGTCATCTTGAATGAACATCAGTGTTTTTTCTCAGGCTTTTGGGAACGGGTTCGAAACCAGGCATATTGGGAAAAATGCATTATTTTCACAAATATTTGGAAAATCTTTTCTTGTGGTTTGGACAAAGACTTCAGAACTGTGTACAATTTACTGCCAGAATAAAGTTTTCTTTGCCTCTTAAGACATTAAAATTAAGACTTGACAACATCTTGAAATTGACAATGTGAATGATTTCGTGAACGGTTTTGATCAAGGTGAATGTCAATTTCATGATGTTATCTGTAGCAGGGATCATTTTTGGGTGAGATATTGAGAGATTCTCTCACTTTTCTGTCATTGAAACTTGCCTAATGAGAGAAAAATATCATAGCAAAATTGAATTTAGTGGAGATTTTTGTTGGCTCAGTGTAAATGAGTTGTAACTTCCTATAGATATAATTATATAGGCAGTTACAACTGTTTTGTGCTGAGCCATCGATTTGTGAAACATTCTCAATAAAAATTCTCAATTCTATGCTATTCTCAGCCAGAAAATTGGTAAAGTGCCAAAAGTTTAGACCCTAGTCAGTCTGCGCAATCCGCAATAATAAGATTTTACATATTTACGTAGCAATAAATTCATATGTCATGTGTTTTACTATGTATACAGATAGCTCAGCCCATTTATTTTTTCAACATCATCTTTAGCAGGAATGTTGATGCTTTTGATGTCATATAACCCACATGCAAAATATTCTGCTTTGCTTTCAGTGAAATTCCTCTAATGTAAAATATTTACTTGTTCTTAAAATTTACATCAAGAAAAATGTTTAAAACTATTTAACACGCAGAAAAGGATGATAAAAAAGTTTAGTAATTGTAATTGTGCTAAAATATAAAACAAAGCAAAATCCTCAGGTTCGGCCCTAGGATTTTACCTTTTGAATAACTCCCCCTCCATCAGAATTTATTCATGGACACATCAACTCGCAATTGAAATTATTTCATATATATATTTAAGCTATGATGGAAAGGTAAAGAAGTCTTGTTATAAAGGAATTATAAAACTAATGTTTTACCCTCATTGGCCTGAATCGTATGGGCGGTGTTCTGTCTCTACGCGCCTCTCTCGATCTGTTCCTCACCACTTTAGAGTGGATGGCACAGGACACGCAGTATAAAAGTTTAGCATACAGCTTGGGCAGGGCGTACACTGAAATAATGGAAGAAATGACAAAGGTGATTGAATATAGTCCCACAGGGTCGACACTTACACCAGTTCTCAGGCCTGGGGCCTGTAATTTTTGGGTAGGACTGGCACCTCATTCATTCTATGATGCAGGTCCCTCTGGCCTGTGATTTTTTTTTATCAGTCAAGTGACTTCAGTTCTGGAAAATCGTTAAAGTGACAGCCCAAGTTGTGAGTATAAACCTAATAAGGTGTAGGGAAACTCTGTGGGAAAAGAAGAAATTGCACACCGTTTTCCTCATGTCTGAAATAATCTCATGAACAACACTATACTTATCACTCGAGTAATTTACAGAATGCAAATTACCTGTGAGCTAAGATCTGGTATTTCTCACACCAGTACAACCATTACATCAATTCTTATTTTAGAGCTGCGATCCCATATAGGTCTACCATTTTCAATCTATTAGTAGGAGACAAATAGTTGGAAAGAATGAGTGCCCCTGGGACCTCTAGATTGACAGTCCAACATGCTACCACTTGCGCAATGACGACGGCTATTTTTTTTTTAAATCTGTTTAAGATGACTTGTTTAATAAATTTAGTTTATAATAACCACTCATTCAGTAAACTCAATTTATCTAATGAAAAAAATGCTGCTTATCAAAACCTATTTGTGAAAGATAAAAGTCAAAGGAAAAGATATTTTCTGCAACTGAGGAATGAACTCTGTATTAAATTGAATTGAATGGAGTTTTACGCCGCTTTTTAAATTTTTTCAGTTATATCACAGCGGCTGAAGCACCTGGTATTTCTCTCACCAGTACAACCACCACATCCTTTCCTAGCCTCAAGCTGCTATCTCACATAGGTCTATGATTATCAACCCATTGGTGAGAAACAAAACCTAAATAGCAAGAGCCTGAATGCTACCAATTAACCAATAGGAGTACTGCTGTTAGCCACACGAATCTTACAGATCCTCCCTAAAGGTAACAGGTCCTCAAAGAGCACATTAAGGGACAGGGGTAAAGGGGGGGGGGGGGGGAGGTTAAGGAATAAATAAATTGTATGGGAAAGGCAATTTTTCAAAAACTGGATTGTCTAGGAAATTAATGATATGGCTATTAACTACAGGCCAAAAGGACCTGCACCATGGTAGCTTCTACCAGTCCTCCTAAAACCCACAGGCCTCAGGACTGGTGTTAATGTTGATCCCTGTCTGCTATTGAATAGTGGATAAATTAACACAAAAGCATCTCAAAGGGTCAGTGCAATACCATAGTAAGTGCCCATATTTTCACAGGCAGCAGTGATTCAGATTGGGCACAATTGTCTCAGGACAGATGGCCTAAAAACTGAAATTTTGTCTGTGACTCCGAAAAACTTTAGGCCATACTACCTATACCATAAATCACATATAAAGTCATGATATTTTGGGAAGGTTTTCGTAAATGATAATGAAGATCATGAATTCTAATGCCTCTTTCATAATACAAGGTTACACATTTGCATATAAAGAGAGAAATTCAGTGGTTGTGGTTGACCATTATTTATCAAGACCCCATTCATTGCAAGTACAGTTAACCTGTCAGCTACAAATTATTTTCGCCCATATTCAAATAACCAGGTTATTTTTGAAATATTTTGGAATTGAATATTTAATTCCATGGAAAGAAGACATTCTACACTATCTTTTCCCAATCAAGATGGGAGCATTTGTAAGAATATTCTTCTTCAAAAATTGTGCAGACGAAAGTTTTACCGACACAAAATGCCTCTGATGGACGAGCCAAATTATTTCAAATTTATAATTTCATTATCACCTTGATATCATTCTGCATTCAAAGCCTATTTTTCTTTAAGAGATGGTGAGGTTTTAAGTGTATATTTAATTTCATGGAACATCCAGAAGGCTAGATGATAATTGACAACTTGGGGAATTCCTTGTTTTCTAAATTTAGAATCAGTTGACTGGTTATTCCCTTTTGGGTTTTAACCCTTGTCATGCTGAATCCAGACTACTCCTGCTTTGGCAGGAGCTATAGACAAACATCAGCCTGCACATAAGTGCAGTCTGATGATAGTTTACACCACCTGTTTCTCACTTTCAAACCAGAATTGTCAATAGATTTATTTTTTCAAATAGAAATTGACCTTCAGTTGGTAATTTCAGTGATTTTTGTCCTTTGATTTTCATGAAAATTTTTAGCAAAAATTTATTCAGCATGACAAGAGTTAAAAACGGGGCTTTTGATATGCAATATTCCAGAACCAGGCATTGCTGAGAGTAGAGCAGAGCAGAGAAGAATGATCTATCATTAATTAATAGATAGTAATCTCCATTTTTGTCTGATTTCTTTCAAATTCTTTAGGTCTTTTTGTCTGATTAACATGTTATCCCTCTACCCTATTAGCCCAAATAAACATTTTTTCTCGGCCATTATAAGTTTTGTTCTGTAAATTGCCGATTGCCAAAGCCAATCTGAATCCATGAGGCAGTTACACTAGTCCCGACTCCTTGATCTAGTTGTTCCCCTTGACAGAATATGTTGCTCTTTTGATATTCAACATGAGTGCCAAGTTTCAAGTGACTGCCTTCCATAATAGTTATGTCAAACAGGGGTGTGGAATTCCTATGCCCGACTTGTCCGACCCGGGCTTTTTCACTTGCGGGCAAGCACATTTTTCTAGGTCACTTGTCCGTGGACAAGTAACTATCAGAGCAAATCTTAGAACAGTAACAAAAAGAACTAGGAGAAAAGTCATCCTTATACTTGTATAAAAGGGTAGAAAAATTGTCTTTAATGAAGAAAATGCTGGGCTACAGCATTTTCTTCATTAAAAACAATGTTTTCTAAATATTTATCAATCCATGTTTTTGGTGGACAAGTTCTTTTTGATCTCGGGCAAGTAGGAAATTAATTTTTACTTGTCCACCGACAAGCTGGGATAATTTATTTTTCCACACCCCTGTGTCAAAGTTTTAAAAGCAATACAACAGGGTATGACACTTATAGCGCATACAGGAATTTTCAATTTGGATCAGTCACACTATGAAACATGGAAAAGTGGTTAATACAATACAAACCATCATATACACTAGCATCGGAGATATCTCTGACAGCAGCCGCTTCTACGATGTTTCTGATCACAAACTTTTTGATGGCCTTGTCCTTGGGCACACATCTTGCACAGTTGGTGCATCTCACATGTCCTACATGACCACGACCTTTTTTGGCCCGCCCGTTATTACGCCTTTTTGAAGTCTACAAATATAAAGGAGGATACACTGTATTTAACATACATGGCACTTAGGAACTTGTGATAACCACCCCTTTAATGCTATTTGAGCCTGTATGACATTTCCAATAATTTAGGGCGTACAATGGACATACATAAATTTAGAGTTCTGGAAACCATGCATGGAATTACCAAATTATTCATTGATTACCAAATTAAACCAAACTATCACCTAAATAACTTTATTCTTAAGATTACTATAAGGTTTAAAGGTTGTTTTTTTTAATTATTTGATAATGATAATTATTTAAATGAAATATTTACTTAAAATAATTTTTTGTCTAATTTCCCTGTTCAAAGTACACATCTTACTCTCTGATAACCGGTGAGGACAATAACCAAAATCAATCTATTACAAGATTGCTCATTAATTTGGTATACAGGATTATCCACTGTAAGAAAACATAGACTGCATTAGCACAGTGAGCCATATTCCAAGATTTCTCATTAATTTGGTATATACCTAAACTATCAATTATGAGAAAACACTCTGCATTAGCTAAAAGAGAAAATTAGATCTACCAAATTATTGTTAATTCATATTCAAACATTTCTCATTAATATGGTTAACTGGATTATCCATTATGAGAAATCATGAACTGCATTTAGCTAAGTGAGACAATTACCAAATTATTATGAAAACCAACCCATTACCAGATTACTCTTTAATTTGGTATACCTGGAATTACCAAATATGTTGTCAACATACAACAACAATCTACAAAAAAATTGTTAATTTGATAGTTATGCACACTAAATTCAATTAGAATTTAAATAAAAGTTAGTTAAACCGAATAATTATAATGAATTTATCATTAATTTGGTAATAGTTTAGTTTAATTTGGTTATCATCGAATAATTTGGTAATTATTCCATGCACAAAGAAAGTTCTTTGTGGTTTGTGGTCTAGAAAATGCAAGCACTTAATTCATTTGGCATTAAAAAGTAAACTAGAAAGCCATGAATGGCTTGAGTCCCTCCACAGGCTTGAAATTCTTGTAATAGCAAACCTAAGTTTTGACTAGATTTTTTAGATATTTTGGGTTCTACTGATGTTGAAATGATTTTCAAAGTTTCCAATATTATAACACATAAATTAGTGACCTCCGCCCATAAAAGACATATTTTTCATCCGATCACAATAATTTTTGGTAGACAGATAAAGGGTCACCCAAGGAGCATTATTATATAAAATTTGGTTGATATCTATCAGTTAGTTTCTGAGAAAATGATTTTCAAAGTTTCCAATATATAACATATAGAGAAATGACCTCCGCCCATAAAATACATATTTTTCATCTGATTACAATAATTTTTGGTAGACTGATAAAGGGTCACCCAAGGATCAGTCATGAAAAATTAAATTGGTATCCATCAGTAAGAACATGAAAAAAAGTCACTTAATACCATATTTGGAAATTAGCCACGCCCAGTAAATCCATGTTTTTCATTGGATCAAAATTTCTTGAACAACTTTGAAAGAGGGTCAACCAAGGATCATTCCTGTGAAGTTGGTTGAAATCCATCCAGTAGTTTCTGAGGAGAAGATTTTTAAAGAAAAAGTTTACGACCACACACACGGACGCACAACGGACACAATGCCATGACAATAGCCTCAGTGGCTTTCAGCAAGTGGAGCTAAAAATTACTAAAACTACGAAATCTAAAGATTTATTCAACAGAACAAATCTATAAGAGCATGAATATACTAATTTAGGTATAGTCCGTTTGACTTCTATATGGACCAACCTTTTCATCAATTACGTAAGGTTGCGTTTAAATAAAGGATTTCTACGTGGTAAAATGTACCATTCCAGAAAATATTTTTTGGAAACAAAATGATTAAAAAATAATGATTTTGTCCATCAAGTTAATGATAATATTTTCGCATTTTCTTCTCTTAAACACGAGGGGTGATGAAGGCTGTTAAATTGGAAGGTAATGTAAACAAATAGTGAAAACACGTGGTTTTTTAGTAAACATTTGACAGAAGAAATGTCCATTATTCCATATATGGAAAAGCTAATTAGCATATCGACGGTCAGGACACCTTAAACTTAAAAATCCCGTGATTTGTACCGTTATTACTTGCCTGCTTATCTAAATTTCCTCGTGCAAATCCCTTTGTAAAATAATCCTTTTTGATTGGTCTAAATAAGGGAATATGGGGTTCATCTCAGAATTGATAAAAAACTATTATCAATAATCTTGTCAAACAGTTGTCATTTAGTAACATGGTAACATGGGGCTTAGTGGGGCATACTGTCGCCGTGGGGCATAGTTTAGTATGACCGATTATGTACAGGCAGTTGTAGAAAATGTGCTTTGAAGCCAAATGCAAAAATTCATATTTTATTTGCTTAGCAATTTTGTGTATCCCTAAATGAACAAATGACCCCAAATACTAAACTTCGGTGGAAATTATCGCCCAATATCTCTAACTTGCATTCTGTGCAAGGTCCTTGAGCATATTCTTGCATCAAATATTGTCAGACACATGGAGGAACAGGGCCTTATGTATGATCTTCAGCATGGCTTCAGGGAGAAGAGGTCATGTGAGACCCAGCTTGCCATGTTGGTAGAGGACCTTGCTCGGAGTGCTAGTACAGGAAAACAAACTGACTTGATCCTTTTAGACTTCTCAAAAGCATTTGACAAGGTAAATCATTCAAAACTAATTTGGAAATTACACTACTATGGAATAAGATCTAATGTACTGAGTTGGATTTCTGCCTTCCTTGGTAACCGTTCACAGCGGGTTGTTGTTGGGGGTGAGGAATCGGATGCAGTCCCAGTTACGTCAGGTGTGCCACAAGGTTCTGTCCTGGGACCTATACTTTTCCTCATCTACATCAACGACCTCCCAGAAAACGTTAAGTCTAAAGTCCGCCTCTTTGCAGACGACACGGCATTGTACCTCACAATGGGGGGCGCAGATGATAGCTCAGTACTACAGCAGGACCTTGATAGACTGTCTGTGTGGGAGTCTGCATGGGACATGGAATTTAACCCCTCAAAATGCCAGGTTGTCCAGGTTTCTGGATCCAGGAAACCCATGACAGCTGATTACAGACTGCATGGGGTGATCCTGGAGACAGTTGCCTGCGCAAGATATCTCGGGGTGGATATCTGTAGTAACCTTTCCTGGAGCTCACACATAGACAGGATAACAGGGAACGCCAATAAAACACTTGGATTTATCAAGAGAAATATAAAAACGAAAGTGTCAGGGGTGAGAGAGGCAGCCTACACAACATTAGTGAGACCGCAGCTAGAATATGCTGCAGCAATCTGGGACCCCCACCATAAAGACAAAATTGCACAGATAGAAAAGGTCCAAAGGCGTGCTGCAAGGTGGACAACCTGCAACTATGACCAATTCACCAGTGTTACCAAGATAATCAATTCTCTTGGTTGGCGCAGTCTTGAACAGAGGCGTGCAGATGCACGTCTCTGCTTATTCTATAAGATTGTAAATAACTTGGTTGCTGTGCCCCTACCCAACTACATTGTACCAAACATTCGAACATCTAGGTATTCCCATCACCAGGCATTTCGCCAATTACACACAGCTAAGAATTTTTATAAGTACTCCTTTCTTCCTCTGGCCATTACTCAATGGAATGCTCTCCCAGAGGGTGTTGCTTGCTCACCCAGCCTTGACATATTTAAGGCGGCTGTGTGTGAGCTGCAGCACCTTAAGCCATAGTACCAATACATAGCTGTTCTTTTAACCTTACTTTAAGCTATTCTTAACCTATTTTAACCTGTCATCTTTTTTCATCTCACTATCATACTTTTAGCCTTACTACATTACTTTTTACTTTTAGTCTTGTTTTCTACTAACCGTCTTGGATAGCTCGACAGCGCAACATGCCTAGAATGTCCGCGAGGGCGTATGGCATTATGTAAAGAAAGAAAGAAAGAATAATGACCCCCAAAATGACAAGTCAAGGGAAAACCCTGCCATTATGATAGAAAAAGATTTCTACAATTTCTTTAGGCCAATAGGCCGATTGATATTTTACTATGTGACATGAAAATTCCCATCTCAGTGAATTTTCCCCTTCAGAAAGGACCCGCCACCTTTCCCCTCAGCCTTAGAAAAAGGCCTGACTACATGTGTGCGGGCTGGTCAAGAACATGATGTCGCGAAATACATTACTAACGTCATAACGGGTTGAAATACATATGAAGACAAATTGATATACTCTTTTATTCAGATAGAAATTGGACTTTTCAAAAAAAAAAAAAATATATACGTCGATGTAAGGGTTCTTCAAATAGGCCGATTCTGTGATTTGAGTCTTGGGGCTTCGCACGTGGGTCCGAAAGCCAAATTGAACAATTATTGCACAATAGCCACCATTTTACCAAGAAAATAAACGCAACAGGAAGTATTTCTCTAAAGACCGAAGCATTTAGTCGCAATTTTAAATTCAATACCAAACAAATTGCTTTTTCTGACAACAATCTCGGAAAGTAAACTGACCATGTTGGCTATCAACCGGAAAAGAGTGCGCAGAGATAACTTTACCCGAACTATTTTTTGAAATGGATAATTATCGGCTTTTGATACGATTTTTTTAACATGTTTTTTTCCGAAATTTTTTTGACCGTTTCATAGTAATAAAGTTGGTCTTTAATATTTCAGATATCTGGAAAATTGAACATTTGTTAGATCTATTTTGAAATGTGTACTGAGGAAAAGGGAACTAACTAAGATTACCAAACTCTTTGTAAGAGTTGTTTCCCTTACCCCTCCTTTTACATTTTTGGTTACACCTCTGTCTGTTTTGGCCGTGTTAAATTATATAGTAAATTGGCACATTTTGACACTTCTCGGTTAGTAGCTCCTAAAACAACAACAACCAAATTTGGGCTAAATAACTTAGCGCGGCTTAAAGAGCGTTTGATGCCATTGAATATCATCTCCGAAAAACAGTAACTTGCTGGGTAATTTTTTTTACAATTTTTCATTTCATTCACAACTACCCTAAAAATTCTCTTGGTAGGAAAGTGTTTGCAGACTTGGGTACCTCCATCAAAGGTCTGGCTCCAAGAAAAAAAATCGAACCTAAATGCATTTCATCTCATGCATGAAATGTAGCAGAAGTCTGACAGTTAGGTGAACCTCATTTCAAGCTCCTTACTCTTACTTAAACATTAAAACAGTGTGACAAAAGGAGCACATCATTTTTTCTAACCGGAATATTTCGGAAGTAAATCAAGACCGACCTCGGAAGTAAATCAAGACCAGAGTCCTTTTCACCGTACGACCATGAAGCAAAAGAGATAATTATTCTCTACATGTTTTATCATTTAGAATTAATATGAAATTAGGTAAAGCCTAAAAAACGGGGGGGGGGGGGGGGTCAACATTTATAATGGGATATGGCCGATGACCAATTCTTGCCAAATACCATTTCTTGCAAATTAAACTGTTCAGAAATGGCATGCACTGAGAGTCGCTCTCCAATTATGTCTGTCTTTCGGTTAAGGGTACCTACCAACTTGCTGTATCCACAAAGCCAGGTGGTGTCTATGCGACTATGAATTATCACACAGTTTTACTGTACTAGAGGTCCCGGGTTCGATCCCCGACGGCGGCACACATTCTTTCCGACTATTTGTCTCTCACCAATGGGTTGATAATCGTAGACCTATGTGAGATAGCAACTGGAGGCTAGGAAAAAATGTGATGGTTGTACTGATGAGAGAAATACCAGGAATCCATTTTTAGGTGCTCCAGCCGCCGCGATATAACTGAAATAATGTTGAAAGCGGCGTAAAACCCCATGCAATCAATTCAACCAATCAACAGTTTTACTGGTGTAATATACTTTCCCATTTCGGCCTAATTAAGATGCTAGTTTAATTTTAAAAAGAAGCACAATTCACGGTAAATGCCATAAACCCATCTCTCACTGAGACACGACTCACTAAAGATCACTAAAGATACAATATTTTTCTTTTATAATATGACTTTCGTCGCGGGAGTGGAATAACCCCGTTGAATATTTTTGATATTACACGAGTGTTATTACACTAGTGGAATAACTATGCAAATGAGCTCAGAGCGAATAACAACGCTATGTTGTAACCGCGAAAATGACGTCATAATGTATAGATTGTGACGTCAGTTTTAAACGGCGTTATAAGTTTCGCGGAAAATTGAAATGTTGAATTTTAAGAATTTTGACGATTGTTCGCAAAAATTCGGGTCATATTATAAAAGAAATATAAAATTTGTGCTCATAAAATGCAGAATTTATTGAACCTGGTCATCTTAAACAGATAAAAACTCGGCGCAGCCTCGTTTTTATCTATTTATGGAAGACTCGTTTAATAAATTCGGTATTCCATGACCACTCATTCAATACCCTCTATATATAGTTCCGCAAGTTTATGTGAGTATCGAGAAACCGTTATTGCCTATCATTTTCAATGTAAAATTGATCTTTGACGCCTCACTATAAATTGTACAACTATATCTATTTGAACAACTTTATCCTATGGTCCCTGTTTTAGTTCTCGATAATTGTCTGGTAAATGGTGGCAGATCTATGCCACCATACGAAAAGGGAAAATAACTTAGTTCACAGCGGCAGATCCAGGGTTTGTCGTGTAAAGGGGTTCGATGTCGGCCTCGCACTCGAGTAATGAGGCCCTTAGTATCCATATCTATAAAGATATTGGATACTGTTGGACTAATTGCTCGAATTCTGTAAATCAATCATATTTTATTTTTAGAATTACGAGTGCCTGTGATTCGAGCACTGCAAAAGGGTACGTTTTCTTTGGATTGCAAATTTCGAGTCATGAGTTTGTCCATATCAATTAAGTAATTTGGATACAGGGGAGTTGGTACGAACCCCCGAACCCCCTCTGGAACCCCCACTTCTTGTGCTGCTGTGCAACCATATTATAAGCATGTCACATTACAAGACATAACAATAACTATTTTTTTTAATGAAGCCCCAACCATCAGTTTATAAGTGCACGTACACTAACAACCCAGTAAGAAATACAGCCATATTTGAACACATTTTTTTCAAACAAGACGGTGGAGTGTTGTGTAGTAGTGTTAAGATTTATTTCATTTTTCTTGAAAAAGGCAATTTATTGCCTAAATATTAAGATACTAAGTGTTTTTATTAAAAGAAACCCACACGCCCACACACACCCACCCCCACCCACACACCCCACAACACCCCACACATATATAAAACCGTTAAAATTCTAATAGAGCCCCACGCTCTATTAAAACCCACCCCCTTTTCAGAGTTTGAAATCGACCATTTTTGGTGTGGTTTTACATCTCTCATTTTCGAGTTACCAAATCCTCGCAGCTCCACCAATTTTAAAGTTCAAGCCACGAGGTCCCGGAAAACCGATGGTAGTTTAATTGTGTAAATGCCGGCTGCTTATATTTACAGCTGCTTTGTCTCGACCTTAAATGCAATGTGTCATTTTAAAGGCTCTGCCCTGCTACATGAAAAGTAATCAGTTAAGATATATATATATATATAAACACTAAATTAGTATTTTACCTATGTTTTAAGAATTGGTCGTTCTAGGGGAAAGCCTTTTAAACATGAACGTGAACATGGGAGACCATCATTTCAATTTATGGGATTTAATCACAATATATTTAAAGCGAAACTTGAGATGAGTTGTCTCTCTTTGAAAGTGAATTTGATGGAAATTCCATGCAAGAAGCATTTTTGCCTAATTTTCTTCCTAATCTCAGACTCATCTATTGCCGGCGTTTACTGCTACTAGTATATTTTACCAATATTTCACGATTAATTACAACAATTATTATGGATGAACTTTCACAGAATGTTTCTCGTCACCTGACCTTGCGCATAAAGTCACGGTTTGGCGAATTTCCGCCGCGTCATGGAAGAAGGGACCTTCTTGTGATCGCAACTCCTCCTTTATTTATGGACTTGCTTTAAAGAAATTTCTACGAAATTTACATTGTTACCTGAATTTGTGCATGCTGTTGCTGTTAAGTGAATTTTACCCGTGGAAAAAGGGGCCATCATGTCAAAGTTCTTGTGAATGCAACTTCTCCTTCATGGAAAAAAGGGCCGTATTTCTAATTTTCTTATGATACCAATTGTACATTTGAGATGAAAATTAACAGCTCGCTTTCTAAGGATTCACTTGGTTTATACTTTCAAAGGTTATTCTTCATCTTGTTTATTTTTATTAATAGGTGCAGTTTAAAGAGGCGTTAAACCCAGTTCAATCAATCATAACGATTGAATGATTAAATGGAGTTTAACGCAGTTTTCACCATTCTTTCTGTTATATCTCAGCGGCTGGAGCACCTAACAATGGATTACTGGTATTTCTCTCACCAGTACAACCATCACAACCCATCCTAGCCTCCAGCTACTATCTCACATAGGTCTACGATTATCAACCTAATGGTGAGAGACAAATAGCCGGAAAGAATGAGGGCCGCCGTCGGGGATCGAACCAATCATAACGAACAGTTTGAACTTGACAATTTAAAATGGTAGTCTGCAAATGTTTGAATTTGGTTCTGTCAAAATAAGTAGTTCTTTCACCGTTTATAAATTTATAAACAGAGGTGTGTTCGTTAGAGAAGATGAAAACTCCTTCTTAATAATATCGTTTAAACGCAATAAGGAAATTACGATTTTTGAGTGAAAGATTCGTTTTCCCATTAAGGATTCATGATATCTTTAATCAAGCTTCATGGAAAATGTGAGAAGAATCAACACAAGTAAATCAGTATCTTGCAATTCAATCTTGTCAACGCTCACATCTCTCTGTCTGTCACTCACCCAGGACAAGTTACCGCAAATGCGATTTTGCAGGCCTAAGTTTTGAGATATAGAATTTCAATGATTTCATTAACTTAAACCGATATAAAAAAATGTATCTGTATGTTTTTATAACTCTGCATCTACTTCCAGTAAAGAAAAAAATAGAATTTGGTCATTTGCAAATGTACTTATACAGCACTTTTCAATAATCTCTTATTTTGAAGCAATGCTTATTTGTCCATGTATATGGCTAAAACCTAGTAGATCTATCGCACCAGGTTAATTAAAGCTTTAGCCGTAACAATTGCCAAGATCAGAAGCAATACAGAGAGACTTTAAACGCATGGTCATTGCTCATACTAGCTTACTATGAAAACATAAAGAAAGACCAAAACAAAACTTCTTTTCATCCTTTTCAAGTGCAATTATATTATGGTTTCCTTGAGCAAGCAATTTTCCCTTTCTAACATTTTCACAGACTATTGTGCCTATTCTAGATATTCAAAAATTGGTACATATTCTAAGATCAATCTCAATAAAGTATAGGATAAATTAGTTTTCTCCATCTTTTATTATGGATCAGTATTGAAATTTATGAATTTGATATTGTTTGAAAATACCAAAGACTTCAAGAATTAGCAATTTATTCTTTTTATAGACAGATGCTGTCATTTTTGTCAAAATATCAAAAGACAGAAGATTTGTGTTCTAGTCTAAAAATTACCATACTACCGGGATGTACTGGAATACCAGAGTGCCACCTTTGCATCCATTCAGAAAGAGGCTTAGTGACGTCACCGTTTTAGATGTAAACATTTTTTGAACTCGAATTTTCTGCGGTGGAAGAGGTTACATAATAAACTGTCTTTTGGTGAAAATTATAGAAATGACTGCTAAAGATTATTTACTTATTTCATAAGGATTTGCTTGAAGGTAAGTCGACTGTACTGTACGATTTTAGTAGAAAAAAAACTTCTATGAAGTAATTATTGAAAACCAGTCGGGATCTTGTAGTTGTTGTAAAAAAATAGACTGTGTCTCGAAACACCCATTTAGGCATTCGGAACATCACTCGGCCATTTCCGTAAACTACAACATACCTCGGATGTATGTAAGGCGGATGGGTATGTAACGAAATCGTGCATTTTGTTAGGCGGAAACAGTGTAATAAAAACTTGCACTGTAGATTTATATTTTTACAGTAAATAACGGCTGAAAAATCTTAATTTTTGAGAATGACGAATCATTCTCAAAAATTAAGATTTTTTCAGCCGTTATTTAAGAAACTAAAGATATCAATTTAAGGATTCGATGGTTTCACGTCAGTGACTTAAACGAGTAGCGTTGGCGACGTCGAACGTTTTCACTCAAAGTTTCGAGGGCTAACGCCATTTTAACTGACGTCATCAAGTTTTTCCAAGGTTTTCCCGTAATTTTTGAAAATAGTCCGTCTTTTTACATCCGAGGTTGATCGTGAGATTGGCCGAGTGGTGTTCCGAATGCCATTTAGGGTATAGGTAAGTGAGTGACCGGAAGGAGATAAACTGACGCGGCATGACAAAGGAAATGAATACATAAATAGAAAAATAAACAATTCAATAAATAAATGAAATAAATTGTCGACGTTTCGGCATCGCCGATTACTATATGACTTTAAAACAATCCAAATAGAGGTTATCAGATAAACATAATACGCATTTCTTGTATTGTATAAAAAACCCAAACTAACTCGGTTGTGGGATTTGATAATTGTCTCGGCATAGCCTCGACAATTATCGATTCTCCCAACCTCGTTAGTTATTTTTTCATACAAAACTTAGTACGTATTATATAATTAGCATTAGGTAGTAATCTCTAATATTGAGGACAAATTTTATGGAAGCCCAATTATGTAATATCAGAGGTGACTAAGCTAAATGTACAGTTAAGAACATCGTGAAATTGGCAAGTTGAAAGATTTTGGAATGATTTAGGAATGATTTTGTAATGAAATTGAATGAGTGAAACGAGTGAGTTTTGAATTGAGAGGATGAAATACGAAATCGCCTATTTCGTTCAAATTTACGAAGTTATCGATATTTAATCACAGCCCCCACCCCCCTTTTTATCACAAAAAACCCGTCCAATTTTTAAAATACATTGTACTGTAAAAATGTGTATTAAGCGATGACTTACAGGACCATAAAAACGGTCATTTGAAGAGAATAGCAATATTTCCCAAAGTCATTTTAAAAACCGACATTGATAAGGACCATTACATCTAGTTAAATCCCTTTTATAAGAAAAAAAAACTTGTTTAATATGTAGTTAATGGATCATTAGTAGTCTAGACAAATTTGTTAAGGTGTGACTTCATGGGGGTTTGAAAGCGACATACATTTAACAACATTTTGGTATTGACACTCATTCCGATCAATATCGTTCATAATCATTTATTCATTCCAATCACTCAAATCGATCAAAACGCTCAACATTTGTAAGAAAACATTTCAAAATCGTTAAAGGCGATCAACGTGTAAATCAAATCGATCAAATTATTGTACGATATTATTGGCTGATGTAGCTTTTAAAGTGTCAGATTGATCCTCGAAGGCACGCAAACAGGAAAGTGCGAATATCTTATTAAAGGGAGGTAATAAATATCTCTTATTCCGGTTCATCGTGAACAAAATTAGCGATATTGGATTACCTCCCATTCAAGATGAATAAAACTAGCGATATCGATTACTAGTACCTCCCTTTAATAAAATATGCATATAAGTTCTATAGATAGCTTCCTATTTCTTCAAGAACCTATTAGACGCTAACATTTCGAACTATGTCAGTCAAATCGCAATTTTGCTCCAGCCAAATTTTTTTTGAATGACGTTTTTGATTCTATATTTTACATTTGGTTTTAGTATTTTTGAATGGTTTTAGCGAGTGTTCAGAATTTAATTGAAAGGAGCGCTGACCGAGTGATTTATGATGGTTTTGATCGAGATGAATGTCAATTTTACGACCTTTTTAACTGTTAGTCACAGATGTTAACACAACACGCCCCGTCTTTTAATAGCCGTATGAAAAAGAAGACAGAAAAATAACTCTGCTAGAGGTCTGAACAAGCGTCCCTTTTATTATCAACCCAAGACCGCATAGTGTTTTCTTTCCAGAAATAAATAATTCGTAAATAACCATGTAATAATTGACAGGCTAAATTGAGAGTAAAATGCTGAATATCAAATTTTATGACATTGTTTTTTTGCTTCCCCGCAAAGGTTCTCGTCTACAAAAATAGACCAAGTGTTGATATATCAGTAATTGATGTCCTTGTTATAAACAGCCGAGTAAATTGTTGGTAATGCTAAAAGTAGTGGACCCGCAATAATTCCGCAACATTTCGGAAGTCATGGTTATTCACAATGTGTAAGGAGGTTTCCTTATAAAATAATTAGGAAACCTCGGTTAACACTGTTGAAGTTCATGACTTCCGAAACGTTGCAAAACGTTAAGATTGAAAATGACAAGGTCCTGAGTGGAATTTCCATTACGGTATTTATCTTATATCCGGTTGGATGGATAATCTAAGCCTTATTAAAAAGTCAATTAGTAGCGAGAGTAATACAGTTAATAGCATCATGAAATCACCACTCGTCTCTATCATAACCATTCCAGGTCACTCGTTCAGGGCTCCATTCATTCATTCATTCATTCATTCATTCATTCATTCATTCATTCATTCATTCATTCATTCATTCAATCATTCCAAACACTCATTCATATCAATAAAAACGCTCAGAAATTGTTCAAAAGCGTTTCGAAAGAGTTCAAAATGATTGCCATTTAAATGAAATGAATCAAATCATTGTTTGATTTTATTAGCTGTTGTTCAATTTTAATCATTTGATATGACAGTAAAAAATTTATTTGTAAGTAACCCCATACTGTCTGCAAAAGCTTATCGTTAGTAAGTCGATACTGTCTGTAAAAACTATTTGATAGAAGTCCATACTGTCTGCAAAAAAATCTTTGTAAGTAAGTCAATACTGTCTGCAAAAAGTCTTTGTAAGTAAGTCAATACTGTTTGTAAAAGTTATTTCGTGGGTTTGGTGCAAGACTGTAGTAAGTGTATATGCATATATGCATTTTATATACACTTACTACAGTCTTGCAACAAACCCACGATTTGTAAGTTAGTCCATATATTGTCTGTAAAAGCTTTTTGTAAGAAAGGCCAATACTGTCTGCAAAAGCTTTTTATAAGTTAGTCCATATATGGAAAAGCTTTTTGTAATTAATTCAATACTATCTGCAAAGTAATTTGTGAGTAAGTCCATACTATCAGCATACGCCTTTTTTGCAAGTAAGTCCGTACTGTCTGCAAAAGTTTTTTTGTAAGTAAGTCAATACTGTCTTCAAAAGTTATTTGTAAGTCTGTCCATACTATCTGCAAAATTATATGTAGTTTAATCCATACTGTCTACAAAATCATTTTGTAAGTAAGTCCATACTGTTTGCAGAATCTTTTTGTAAGAAATTCTAATCCAACGGTAAAAGCGTTTTGAAAGTAGGTACAGAGTATCTGCGAAAGGTTTTCGTAGTTTAATCCATATTGTCTGGAAAGTAATATACAATTAAGTCCAAATTGTCTACAAAAGCTTTTTTATTGTAAGTAAGTCCTACTATCTGCAAAAGCTTTTGTTTGAGTAAGTCCATACTGTCTGTAAAAGCTATTTGTAAGTAAGTCCATCCCATCTGCTAAAGCTTTTTTGTAAGTAAGTTCATACTGTCTGCAAAAGCTTTTGTGTGAGTAAGTCCATACTGTCTGTAAAAGCAATTTGTAAGTTAGTCCATCCCATCTGCTAAAGCTTTTTTGTAAGTAAGTTCATACTGTCTGCTTAAGCCTTTTGTACAGTAAGTACATACTGTCTGCTTAAGCCTTTTGTACAGTATTAATATGCTGTGAACAGCATGAATAGGGTTAATGTTTTGGACAGTCAGTGAAAGGCAGCTTAAAATTATAACTAAATTAACTTTTGTTTTGTTGCATTAAGTCTGAATTGGCTTTTTGACAACATGATGAAGAAAACAAAATGTTTTAAACTAAATGGACAAGACAACAAAAACATTTTATTTCCTCTTTTACTGTCCAGGACTGACAGGACTGATATATCCCACGTCATCACTAATTATCAACAGGTCAAATATAGAATATTTCTTAACACACTTGTGATGTGTAGAGGAAAGTAAAGTGTTTATATGGCCGGTCTATGAGACAATGGTGGAACGTCTATATTGGTCCAACGCTCGGCTGCATGTGATGGATAATGCAACAAATAATTGACCCATCACGCGAAAAGGTACCATCTGGGAACCATGAAAAATTAATATTTGAAAAAGAGATTGGTTCTAGTACAGGTCAACCAGGGGTCGCATTTAAAAATACTTATACTGGAAGGTAGATTGATCATCGTAGATTAAGAAAATAATCACGGTGCAAAAAGTTTCGACCTAAGTCAGTCTGCGCTGTTCGCGCAGTTTGACTAGGATCGACACTTTTTAAAAGCACTACTCAGATGGTCCCTCTTCGAGTGACGGGTCACATATAAGTTGCAAAACATGCGCAACTCTTACAAAAATGTTTTCATGGTTATCCCCTTGGTAGCCTGGATAGCCCTGGTGATGGTGAACACACGTTCCAAGATTCATGAGATTATCTCGAATAACAACAGAGTTACGACCAAGGATAAAATTTGACACGCTTTTTGAACATCAACGCAAACGACGCCAAGGTGGTGACAATCTCCGAAATCAGGCGAACTAATAAATCAGGGTTTTCAGTCTTACACTAAGGCACCACAAATCCATGTACCATATATCCGTGAATGTTGATTTTAACAAACTAATCTTTGAAATCAAAAGCAGACCTTGTTCAAAATTTTACATTGTTAAACATCATGCATTCATTAAAATAATCTGAAAGTTTAACATTAAATTAATCTTTTTTCATCAAGCATTTTAAACTTTCATAAATCACGGTACATCAAAATTAACAGTGCTCATATTTCCTTGATTCCAAGATTCAGCAGTCCTTTAAACTCTACCCGTCCCTTATAATACTGCTTTCAGTGACATTCTACCAACGTTCATGTCATTACTTGTTCATTATTTCCTAAATCTAGCCAGGGTTATAAAACTAATTTAAAATCAGAAAAAATATGGAATTTTGAACTTTTTTCGTTTTAATAATTTCATTTGCGTGATGATATGTCAAAGAATAAAGTCTGATGGGGCTGAGTTATGTGTAAAGAAAAATCCTCGGCCTCCGACCTCGAATTTGCATTTAACCCCTCCTCCATCGTGTAATTGACATTCATCCCGATCAAAACCATTTCAGCGCTCCAATCATGAATTCATTCCAACAATTGCTCAAACTATCCAAAAAGCCACAAACCCATTGAATAAGATAGTATTAACAACATCAGTCAAAATAAATAAAACTGGAAAAAATAGCCATTTCACTGACATAATTTAAATTACAAGTGTCTATTTCGTTCTTTAAGAAAAGAGGAATCTGTTTCAAATGATACAACTTGTTTGCACATTCTATAAAATTTATTAATTATATATTGATATCGCCAATTGTGTCCATCCTGAACAAAATTAGCGATATTGGACAACCTCCCTTTAGTTTCATTCAAAACTCACTCAGGACACTTGTCCATGATTTCATTCCATAATTGTTCCAAGATCATCCACATTGTCAATTTCACGATGTCGTAGTTACTGTAACGGTTTAAAGGGAGGTAAGTTGCATTGGATATGCAAATGAGACCTGTCCTTAGTTAAATGGCTGATTATATCATATATAGACAGAGTCGACCCATTTAGGGTTGAGGATCCCTTTCTCTGAATGGATCACGTCTGTATAGTCGCTTGGTTCGTCACAATTGGTGGCAGCGGTGGGCCAAATGACAGCTGCCAGACCGGAGGTGCCTTACCCACTAGTCTCCCTGGCCAAAAATCGGGACGAATCTTCTAGGAGGGGAGAGTAATGTAACGGTTTAAAGGGAGGTAAGTTGCTTTGAATATGCAAATTCAAGAGACCTGCCCTTAGTTAAACGGCTAATTATAGTCTTTATAGACAGAGTCGACCAATTTGGGGGTGAGGGTCCTTTTCTCTGAATGAATCACGTCTGTCTAGTTCGTTACATTACCACAACACCCTTTTTGCTAATTCCACAAGGTCTACAATTGGGGGTAACAGTCGGAAAGGATGTGAGCCGTTATTAGGGATGTAATCCGGGAATCGATAATTGGGTGTTCCACGCACCTCCATCTGCGGTGACAGGTGGCACCTTACGAGTTAAGAGCGAGTTGATACAATGATGGTACTTGCACCATTGAACAATTTTGTAAAATCTTTCTTTCTGGTCTATATTATGTTTTACGTAAGAAGAGGATAAATTTCAACTCAGGACCAAGAACAAGAAATTTAAAATTCAATAACGGAGAATAAAAAATGGGTATATATATATATATATTGAACAACAAAAATAACGCATCACTTATTTTTTTGTTATAACTTTTTCCAAAATCTTCAGTTTGGAAGAGTAGTCACAACAAAATAAACGTTAATCAATTATTGCTTTTTGACGAAAAGGCTCAATTTTATTAAAACCATATCTACGAAACCACTACGCTATCTCTCCGTTACGTAGAAACATGGAAACTGTTCAAAAACATATTTTGGTAAAAACGAATTTACAAAATATACATTTGCCAGTTAAATTTGACATAATATTCAAGTATTCATTGTTAACAACAAACGCATTCGATTACGCTCGACCCGACATGTTCATACATTCTATTTTCATTCTTCTTTTGGAAATCTTTACTTATTTTTAGTCGATGATGTCACTTTCAATTTCTTGAAAGTAGCGATTTGATTGGCTAGAAGGATGATGCACAGAAACCCAAGAATGCAGTTCGTCCTCAGAAACACTGGCAGGGGCGTAGCGGTAGGCAATATGGTGGATCTGATTTTGAAGAGATTGCGAAAAGGCTTACATCCCAGTCATACGCATTGAAGTATTACATATGCATATAGGCGACTACCTCAAAAATCAAAATTTTGCAATAAGAGTCAGTTTTCATTGCTCAGTAAAAATCAATAGTGAGTGAGTGCATGTGAAGTATTACTCTCAAAGACTTCCGATACGTGGATTTCTGAATTTTACCAAGAGTAATTCCCATCATGACTATCCATTTACTCTTCAATGTTGCCTCAAAACCTTGGGGTTTCGCGCTTTTTTTTGACTCTCATTGCAACCTTTTTTCTGATATGCCCGAGTAAGAGTTCGGTCGGTGAATGAGAAGGTATTGGTATAAATTTAAGAATGTGTTTGCGAAGAAAGTCCACAATGGCATGAGATGAAATAGACTATTATATTGACTTACTTACGGGGCGTTACCCTATAGCTATCGCTAATGAAGGGATTTACTATCGGCCCAGATACCTCATCTTTGTGGTTCACTACTATCACTCCGGAAAAACTGTGACACAGAGAGCACATCATTTCCGGTCATAACAAATTACATAGCAACCTCCCCATCCTGTCAGCATCCAAAGTTTGGCACCGGTTGTTGCTATAATCGACGTTTAACCTGGCACTGGTCGAGTTAAGCCCCCTCGTGGTAGGTGCAAGTGTCCTTGATTTCATGTAAATAATCAGTACGATATGACTATGCGCGATGGAGTTTCTAAGTTCAATATTTTGGTTCCGCCAACCTCAAAGACTGGCTTTATCTGAAAAATGTGTTCACGGTTTTTCGTAACAATCGTAATATGATGTACGACTAAACAAGCTTAAGATTCTTGCGATACATTATTTCAGCTGCATGATCGGAAAGTATGTTTATCATATTCTAGTGTCTCTACTCAAGTTAGTATGGGCTCAAGAATAAAGTTTGCCACTGCTCAAGTGTGTATATAACAAAAAAACGACACTAGAAATCAAGTTTAAAGCTGCTCTTTCACAGTTTTTCATAGAAAAAATACAAAACTTGTTTTAAGTTTTGGAAATGTGTGTATCTTTAGACTATTAAGAATGGCCCAAAGCATTGGCACTAGAAACAACATATTTCAATAATTTTGTAACTTATTTTTTTGAAGTGACAAGCTCAGTAAGGTATCCAGTCTATTTATTTCTAGTCTATTTATTACAAAATCGTTATTTTCCGTGAAAAACCTTTCATTTTTTGCTTGTATTGATATGAAGTTTCCAGCTGTCAAATACTTTAACCTTAATCTTTGATTGAATAAGACAATCATACCGAATGTCAAGCGAAAATAGTTGGCTCGAAATTGAAGAATAATTTTTTTAGCGTTAGTGTTCACTTTATTTTTCAGAATGAATTTAACCTAAATTTGGGTATATCGGTCTTTCTTTCGATGCAATACCAGATTGAATCTTGTTATTTTAAAGGCTTCAACATGATGAGGTAGTTTATTCCGATTGATTTTACGAAAAATGTTAAAATTCACATTTTCCCAATCTGTGCAAGAGCAGCTTTAATAACGTGCTAACCGGTTTCGCTGCTGCTCATCAGGGCGACGTTGATAATATATAAACTGAGCAAAAATAAAAAGTATCCACCATATTAAACTTCATCTTTCTTAAAAGTTCACACAGAAATTCTATAAAATGTAATACGAGGGTGGACCAAAAAATACGTGGACTTTTACTATAACTTTGGAATTTCCCGATGGAAATAAATGGAATTTTGTACACGTCCCAAACCATTTAATGTTGACATAATACTAAATTTACAAGAGTCTCCTACGACTACGATATAAAATATCCTACATTTGACATTCCTGGGTAGGTGTCACCGGCGCAACCCATTTTGTAACGTTACTTCCCGGTGTTTCTATCTGTAATTGTCCCCTCAGTTTACACCAAACCCTTCCAAATTTCGCCTATTTACGCGTTGACGTAATCTGTTAGGATGTTTAAAATTTAAGCATATTTCATTCGGTATTTTCGAATTAAACGTCAGAAAGCTAAGGGCACGCGTCAATTTTTGAACTTCGAAATGACGGCACCGTCGCAGCTATAGGCAACCGGGCAATAATAAAGTGCTACTGGACCTATGGAAAACCTAATCGATAGGTTAAAATATTAAAATATGCTAAAAGGTCTTCAAATAAGAGCAGATACCTTCTTTTTGAATGGTTTGAAAGGCTTGTTTTCGAATAGAGGGCGTTTCTTAAGGATGACACTCGGAGAAAGGACAACGTCTCCGCGACTTTTGATCTGAAATTGTCACAGATAAACATTAGTTCAGTATCTTAAAGATACGTCACGCTTTGAATTTTGTCATTTTGGATCAAATGGATATGAACATAGTACTTATCCAATGGATTGGCGATACAGAAATTATGTTTATTGTATAGTTGAGTATTTTGAAAAGTGCTGACCTTCAACGGAAGTTATCAATACCGTAGCGCCATATTGACGTCGTTACCGTGCGCCGGTACTAAATGACTCCATGTTTTTGGAATGGTTGCTATAGGTGACCAACTTGGTGGATTTCATCCAAATTTACACGACAAAAAGAAAAAAAATGCCTCAGATTAATTACAATGTAGTTCTCTTTTCAAAGTCTGTGAAATCAAATTGTCTGTAACGCAAGTCTACGTACTTTTTGATTCACAATCGTACATATCACGCCCTTACCGTTTGGAATTAAAACTGAAAAGTTTGATGTGATTTGGAGAAGAGGCTACCGAATTGTGGCCGTCAACGTTCCAAGGGGGTCGTTTCCAAAAATTGTGGCCGTCAACGTTGCAAGGTGGTAGTTTTCAAAAATCGTAAACCCTCATTTAAAAAATCAATTGATTTGTCTGACATTGTTTGCTTGTAAAATGCAATATAAGTGCGTTAGGTATCCTGGATTGACAAGACAACTTAAAACCTTCTGCTCCTTCCCACCAATGTTATACCAAATGAACAAACATTTGTTAACAAGTTATATTTACACGTTCTTGCACTTACAAGAAAACCAATCCAAATATTCATTTTTATCTGTTAGCCGACAACAAAACTACATTAACATTGCAATGTTACGTTAACGTTTCCTCTTGCTCATTGGAGAGGCTCGTATAAATATGAAGGAAAGTTGGTCGCTGTTAACCGTTGAGACTTAATTGGCAATTGGCTTGGTTTTAAAGTTTGACATATTTAAAGGTTAAAACATGTACATTGTATTTCACTTCCGTTTTCAAATAGTGTTTAGGAAGCGTGCAATCATTCACGTCAACGTGAATGAGAAAATTTGGCGTGGCGTCTTTCGAGTGACCTTATAGAGTTGGAATAACGATACTACTCCATCGGAAATGGTCAGCACACGACTTAATTGTTCTTCTCTTTCAACTGAAGTTCGTTAAATTCGCTCAATATTTGACGATTTCTGATTAAGCATGTGGTCAAGTTTTTTCTCATTCTCGCTATTAGACTATGATGGACGGAATACAACTATTGTTTGACTTTCTTAACCACAAAACTTTGGAGGTTAGATTAACTTGGGAAGAAACTCATGTTCGAACACTTGGCGTTCGTCGACATGGAAAACAAAAATAAATTTCCAATTCTTAAAAAAAAAAAAAAAAAAAAAAAAAAAAAAAAAACAGAAATAAAAATGACATGTTGCTTGAATGAAAATTGATGTGTGCATGAGAGAAGGAAGCACTATAAAACGAATTGGTACCTCAATTAATCATTTGAACATATGTTAAAGATATTGATAAAAGCAAAGTGGGAACTTTTTTTTTTGTTGAGTATATATAACGAGATAGAGGAAGATACCAACGTAAAACCTTTCTAAAACACTTGATACATGAATACTGAATATTTGAAATTATTTGAGATAAATTGTATTCAAACCGTGTAAGTACCTTAAATTAATGCTAAAAGCATAAATAAATAACCCTAGCGCTTTCGAAACTCAATTTTTCTTCATGAGGGGGTCTAATGAGAACTAGGCCCGGTCTCCGCTACGTCTTATATCAAATCTATCAGTATCCCCTTGTATAACATAACAAGGATTTCAAAACCAGTAAAATCCCACTTGATTTGTTTGTTTGTAGAGCTTTGCACCGAAACATTTGAAGCTGCGTGGGACTTTTCATTTAGTTTTACATTTGCGCCAATCAAAGACTACTCACAGTCTGTCAAGAATGTTCACTTTGTAATTTTTCGATAGGAAAACGGTCGAAGTGGATTTAGATAGACATATATTCTTTGGGTCATTTCACCATATCTGACGTCATCTAAGCAGGACCGACATTCGGAACATCGCTCGGACTTTTCCGTTAACTGAAAAGTACCTCGGACGTAAGTGTAGTAATTTTTGGTCATGTTTCGGTAATTCGGTTCCTGGTGGTAATTCGGTTAATACGCTTGAAGAATAGTATATTCCTTTAAAGTTTTCCAAGCGTCTGTGAAGATCATTTTAGCATGTTATAACTTGAACTCAAAACGCAGTAAGCCACTGCCCTTTGTTTTCAAAATATAACATGTCCAATTTTTACCTTACGTTGACTTTATTTTTCGCAACGTCATCCTCAATTATGTTTGTGACGTCATATAAACCTACGTGCGAAATGACGCGCTTTCATGGCTGCGCCCGTATTATTCCAGAGGTCTATTCCGTAGAATAGCCGAGGGTTCCCGATTGCAGGAAAGAAAGACGTTATCAAGATCGTTGCATAGCAAAAGTGACAAGCTCTAAGAAAATTTGCCCTTAAATGTTCAAATTTTGTCTTATTTTTGCATTCAAGAAATAGAATGATCGTTTGTTTTTTGAGGAAGATCGATTGATATTTCATTTCCTGAACAAAAAAATATATATTTATATGTTCACTTGTTGCTCCACCACTCAAGAATATATAGCTCTTTGTGAAATCATCCATATTTTTGTTGCCTTAACGCTGATGCACTAAACGTAAACGTGGAAATTTCTACATATTTTGAGCTCGCAGAAGCTCGTGGACTGACTCTATTGTATAATCAAACCAATCCAATCTAATATGAGCATGTGCCTGAGATTTCCAACAATTTCAAATATGCGCAACGCAAAGACTGGCCAGTCTGTGCATCCGCACAGTCTGACCAGAGTCTTCACTATGCATTTTGGAGATGGATAAGGTCATTAAGTATCTGTAGACTTTCAGGTAACTCTATAATTACAGTTTGTAGTTGTCTATGCTGCTCGATGTTTACACCCCAATAACATTTTAATTTATTGGAAATGTCACGCACAGGCTCATATATAGAGGGTTTGGCGCAAGACTGTTCTATGTGTATATACAGTGATATCATTTATATTTACATTCTGGACAACAAAACTTGTTATTCATCAACACTTATCGTGCAGTGTTCTTTTTGGGTCAAGTTTATCAATCATCTTTTTTTTTAAATTTTACCCGGTTGGAACCTGAAATTCAGGGTGAACTGGAGAATCTTTCATGTTAGAAACCTTGACCAAGCCCCTTCTACGTGAGTCGGATTTAACAACCTAAGGACCAGGCAGCACAGGCTTAGAATCTTCTCCTGGGGTCTGTTCAATAGGGCAGATTCCCAAAACTAGAACTGTCGCAGAGTGGACTAATACCCCCACAAGCACTTTGTCAGAATGCAAGTGCTATTAGTGCTGGATGTGTTTGTAACTAATATTGAGGTCATATGTAGCATTTGCATGAAGTTTCATGATTCTAGGTCGCTTGGTTTTTGAGTCAAGAGTCCAGAAATGAAAATTAAACAAACATTGACTGTGACCTTGACCTTTGACCTATATGACCCAAAAACAAAATGGCACTTCTTTTGGTCATAACCAACATTTGCATAAAGTTTCATGCATATCCGTCACTTGGTTCACGAGTTAGAGTCCAGAAACGAAATTTGAACAAAGGCTGACTGTGACCTTGACCTTTGACCTATGTAACCCAAAAACAAAATGGCACTTCCTTGGGTCATAAGGAACATTTGTATAAAGTTTCATGATTGTAGGCCACTTGGTTCTTGAGTTAGAGTCCGGAAACCAAAATTGAACAAAGGCTGACTGTGACCTCGACCTTTGACCTACATGACCCAAAAACGATAGGGCACTTCCTTGGGTAATAAGGAACATTTGTATAAAGTTTCATGATTGTAGGTCATTTGGTTCTTGAGTTAAAGTCCGGAAACAAAAAGGTCTACGGACGGATGGACGAATGGATGGAAGGACGGGCAGACAGACGGACGGATGGTCGGACGGATGGACAGACAGACAGACATGGTGAAACCAATATACCCCCTCTTCTTCGTAGGTGGGTGGTATAATAAATACTTGGCTCCTTTCCCCTCTGTAATGGACTGGTCTAGCTATTGTAATTTGTTATGTATGTTGCATGTGTCACATGCATAAATTGTATATCCTCTATAACCCATTGTGTGGTGTCCGTGGTTTAGAGGTAGAGCGTCGGCCTCTTGACCCAAAGGTCCTGAGTTCGATTCCCGTGAGCGGCTTTCGATCTTGGTTCTTTCATTGGCGCGAGTGCTGGTGAATTTTCCAGGAAGCAGAATCAAGAGGGATTTATCTAAGTTGTAAGATAGGTTTAAACCAATAACCCATTATCCAGTTTCATATCGTAAACGTCGACTGCCCAATGGTTCAGGAGGAGATGTCTTTCAAAGATTTCGGGGTCAAAATATGCCCTGCCCTGCCACGCCCAAATTTGGAGGTCAATCCAAAATTCTGGAACAACTTTAGAAGACATCACCAAAGGAACATTCTGGTTAAGTTTTATTGAAATTGGCCCAATGGTTCAGGGGGAGATATTGTTCAAAAATTTCAGGGTCAAAATAAGCCCCGCCCTGCCACACCCAAATTTGGGGGTCAATCCAAAATTCTTGAAAAATTTTAAAAGAGGGTCACCAAAGGAACATTCTGGCCAAGTTTTGTCAAAATCCACCCATTGGTTTAGGAGGATGAGATGTTTAAAGAAAAGTTTATGCACGGATGCACTGACGCACGGATGCACCCACGACAGACACCCTGCCATGACAATAGCTAGCTGGTCTTTTTCTCCCACCAATAGGCTGATGATCGTAGACGAATGTGGGATAGCAACTGGGGGGCAAATGCTGTGATGTGATGGTAGTACTGGTGTGAGAAATACAAGGTACTCCAGCCATCGCGATATAATAACTGAAAGATTGTTGAAAGCGGCACTAAACCCAATACAAACAAAGATGCTAATTAAACAAGTATCTGGTGTTGTATGCAACACATAAAGTCCCCTACCGGCTTCACATTGACTCAATATGGTAATCAATAATAGATTAAAATGAACAAGTCATCAAAATAATTGTCAAACATATGAAATGTTATGCCCAAAATTTTGGAAATATAATTCAAATGACTTGAATAAAGTTACTAAAAGATCAATGATTTGTAATTGCTACCATAGCAAGTGTAATTTTATAAAATAAGAACAACGGTAATCTAAATGTTTAGTGAAATTTTTTGCAAGCAAGTTTACAGCGATCTTAATAAGTTATAAAGACCTTAACCCTTTCCCAAACGGCAAAAATTTAGGGTTGTCCCATTTGAAAGCTGCTGCAGACGACAAATTGGATGCTACTTAAGGTATAATTTGACAATATTATAGCTCAGAAAACATTGAGACAAACGGAGAAAATATTTTCTTCTTTTGTCTCAATGTTTTCCCACGTCAATTCTATCAGGGACGTCAAAACCAGGTCTTGTTTTGGAAAGGGTTAAACAAGACTTATATGAGTTGTTGTCTCTGCTGTGCCCACTATACAATTCATGCAAGCAATAGACAGATGCAAGAAATAGTATCAATAACAGTTACCTTGTCTGATCCAAGATGTTTTTCTTCAGTCTTGTTGGTAAGAAATGAGAACTTTCACTGGAGGTGATTAATACTGCTGCATCACCACCCTGACTAACATGGCTTATAATTTTTTTTCTTACATTTTAAAACAGGTTTCATCAAATTAGCTTGCTTAGTTATTAAGTTATTGCAGGATCCATTATTTGCCATATTTTCACTATTTCCGTTACCATAGCAACCGCACTTTTTGTCAAAGAACAAAGATAAAATGATGTGCATAATCTACACATTGCCATCTAGTCATATACCAAGTCTCATCAAATTAGCTTGCTTACTTATTAACTTATCGCAGGATCCAATATTTTTTGCCATATTTTCACTATTTCCGTAACCATAGCAACAACAATTTAAGTCTAAAAACAAAAATAAAATGATGTGCATAATCTACACATTGCCATACAGTCATATACCAAGTCTCATCAAACTAGCTTGCTTAGTTATTATCTTATCGCAGGATCCCATTTTTGGCCATATTTTCACTATTTCTGTAACCATAGCAACCTCAATTTAAGTCAAAAAACAAAAATAAAATGATGTGCATAATCTACACATTGCCATCTAGTCATATACCAACTTTCATCAAAAACGCTTGCTTAGTTATTAAGTTATCGGGGGTTCCAGATTTGAGCGGACAGACGGACGGACATATGGAGGGCAAACCTATAGTCCCCTCCGGTGTGAACACCGGTAGGGGACTAAAAACTGTATCTAGTTCAAGCTGTCCAGCACCTCTTATTAAAAAATTATGGCCGATTAAGAGCTTATGTTAAGATAAGCATTGGTAATTGAGGGGACTTTAAACAAGCTCTTATATGACCACTGTTTATTTGAATTTAGACTCCAGGGTTTGCAAATAACCCTCAATATTTACGGTAGAATTCTTGATTTCATCTTTTTGAGGGAATTTTAGCCAAGCTGAAAACACCATCATCAGGCAGGACATTTATGTTATGTTGATGTTTGAAATATGAGACATTTGAATTCTTGGCTAAAAACCTAGACTGTCGCAAAGCGGCCTAATACCCCCATGCAGTGATTTTTTTGTGAAATATTGAGAGGCTCTCTCTTTTTTTGGTTGTTTTTGGGTGAGATATTGAGAGATTCTCTCATTTTTGTTTCAGAAATCTCAATGAAAATTCTCAAAGTAAAATTCAATTTAATGAAGGATTTGGTAAAATTTCTCACTTCATATTAATAATTTGTCATTAGATTGGGCTAGATGAGATATTTTTGCACATGATATTTTGATCCAATGTTTGTAAATAATGAAAAGCCATTTTCCATCAAAGGGCCATTACTTTGTCAAAAGTCAATTGATTGTAACCAAAATTTCACTTGCACATCTCTGCTTGATACTGATCTCATCTGTAAAGTGTGAATGAAATCCATCCATATTTGCTGAAAAATTGAAAGAGCACAAAAAAGCTACAGACGGGCCGTCTGACTGAAGGACAAGCTGACTCCTACATACCCTACAAACATAGTTTTAGGGGGGGACGGGGGTAACAATCTGTCAGATGTGATCTTTAGATTAATGGACCGCTGGCCCCACCCCCTGACCTCCATATTAATACATCTCTCAACTATTTAAAGTGTTTTTTATATGCAATTTAATTCAAGACGATTTCACGATTTTGTGTGCATTTTGATTGGCTTAAAATTTTGTTTTATTGCTCAATGAAACCAATTTTGGGTATGCACCTATTTGAAAGCTTCAACAAAAAGTAGTCCCACATGAAATATATCATATTATGGATAAATTCTTCCATTTTCGCTTCCTGATATTAAAATATAGGATATGTAAGGAGTATCTTTTGATTTCATGGAGGTATGAAACTTAAACCTTATCATTCTCCTGCATGAATTTGCATAGCTTATTCATACACTATGATTAGGTTTTTAGTTTCATAACTCAATAAAAACAACAAAAATTCTCTTCATCTCTTTAGTAAAATATTAAGTAATTGACATGTAACAAAGTACACATAATTAGAAGGCAACCTAAACATCATAACTACAGCTGTTGTTAACCCTTGTCATGCTGAATAAATTCTGGCTAAACATTTGAATCAAAATCAAAGGGAAAAAAAGCACTGAAAGTACAAACTGTAGATCAATTTTTATTTGAAAAACTAAATCTTTTGATAGTTCTGGTTTGAAAGTAAGAAACAGGAGGTGTAGATTAACATCAGACTGCACATATGTGCAGGCTGATGTTTGTCTATAGCCCCTGCAAAAGCAGGATTATTCCGGGTTCAGCATGACAAGGGTTAAGACATATAAGTCCCCCCACTAGATTTCAGAAACACTGAATAGTCAGTGGTGGATCCAGAGGGAATTTTGGGGTTTCAAACATACCCCTTCTGAGGCCTATTCATTTCATTTTCATGGGAAAGTTAAATCAAAAATGGGTATAAGATATGTACCTTTGGGGATCATCTTTAGAAAAGAATATAAGACTGTTTTGAAACAGTCTTCAATTCTTTTCTGAAAGACTGTTTTGAAACATTCTTCAATTCTTTTCTGATATTGATTTCCAGAGGGTAGTACAGACATATGACATTGGTTTGAGAGTCGTGGCTGTTTTTAAATTTTCAAAAACCCTGTCAGAAATTGTATGTTCAAACTCCCTTTACAGAAAGCCTGGATTGTCAAAATATTGGCACTTTATGTGTTCACCCTATTGGGACACTGTTTACTACTATGGGCAATCATTGCTCTTTTAGTTGTAAATTTCTTGTCACAACCATTAACACACACAATTGACTTCTCAGCCATTTTCTTTACTACACGTCTCTTGTGTGATGTATGACCAAAACTTGTTTCCAATAGATGCCTTTTAGCATGCCTCAGCATTGACATTTTGGTGCTAAATTCTTGTTGACAGACATCACACCTAAAGTCCTTGATGTTAAGGTGTGTCTTCCTGTGGACTTTAAGATTTCCTGGATCTGAGAAACATTTTCCACACTGCTCACATTGATAGGATTTCACACCTTTGTGTGTATGGGTGTGAAATTCTAGCGACTGAGAATCTATAAAGGCTTTGTCACACCCTTCCATATCACACTTGAATGATTTCACACCTAAATGAACTGATAAAGTATGGCGTCTTAAATGTGACTTCTGACTAAACACAGCATCACATGTTACACAGTTAAACTTAACACCTTTATGTTTTAGTAAATGCTGTTTCAGTGTGCTTGAAGCTGTGTATTTTTTGTCACATATATGACATATATATATTTTAGGCAAGCATACACAGGAACTTCCTCCAACATGATGTTTTAGATGCTTCTTTAGCTTAAAATGTGATACATAAGACTTGTTACATATCCCACACATATATCTTATATTATGTTCCCTTTCTTGATGTTTTCTAAGACGAGCCTTTGTTACAAAAGACTTACTGCACAGATTACATTGGAATGATTTAATACAAGTTTTTTGATGTAAATGTATATTCATAGATTGTTTCCTTGAAAACCCCTTTCCACAATATTCACAGATAGCTTTTGTCTTCTTTCCTTTTACATTTGACATTTCTAACACATTACTTTTTATTCGTCGATCATCTATATTAAATGTAGCTTCATCAATTGGATGTCTTCCTTCTGTTTCTTCATCATATTGTTTTGGCATATTGGTCACTGTTTTATGCATATTGTTGGAATGATTACGTAAACATTTATCAAAGTTGTCTTCAAGATCATCCTCCATTTCACTTTCATTATTAACAGAACTTCTATAGTTTTGGGTATTATTTGAAAGAATAAAATTCTGAAATTCTTTCTGATTGCAAGTCTTATTTGTAGTTTGTCCATCAGTCATAATAGAACATTGTTGTATTAGAAGAGACTTCTTTTCAACATTTACTGATACATAATTGTTATCATCATTACAGTTCATATCATTAACTTCAGCACTGTCATCTGCCTTGATTGCTTGTTTTGAGGTACAAATGGAAGTCTTATCACTACCAGCAATGTTGTTCAAACTACCTTCTCCATTATTGCTAGATGTAACATTTAACACATTTACTAGTTCAGGGGCATGCTTTGAGGTCTTATTGATATCCTTATTATTGTTCATAATATCATCATCATTAAATTTAGCACTGCTATTAATTGGTTTATTCCTTGTCTCTGCAGGCATTTCACAAGTTGCCTCTATAGATTGATTATTACTTTTATCAGAAATACTGGTGTAAACATCACTTTCTTGTCTTGAAGATGCAAACTTATCATTGTCAGTGTTTTTATTTACCACAGTTATCTGTTTGTTAGAACTGTCTTGAGGACTCAACAAATCAGTTTGCGACCACAATGCAGTATCGACAGCTTTATCCAGGCTAATTATACTACATTTTGATTGCTCATCTGAGATATCCAGAGTGTTGGGGAAAGAGACTTTATCATTTGGATTTGAGAGATTAGAATTGTTAGCCCCCGCATGGTATGTATGTGCCACAGATTGAAGACCTGACTTTATAATGGATTCCATATCTTTGTCATTCGTAACTTGGAGAAAATTTTTCAAGCTGTTTCTTGGTCTTGGACTTAAAACACTTTTTTCACATTGTTGTCCTTCAGATATTTCTTGTAGTGTAGTAACCTTTTCTGACATTTCTCTTTGGGGCTCTTGTAATTTCATTGAGTTAAATCTTTTTAAAAGACCAAGTTCGTGTTTCTTCATGTGCTTTTGTAAACCAGATTTCTTAGCAAATCCCTTATGACACAATTCACAGAACTCCCTGATGGGTTGTATGTAGGCCTGGCGATCACTGCAACTCTTTTTGTGAAGTCTCACATGATTAAGATAACACTTCTTCTGTGTAAAAGAACGGTTGCACAGAACACACGTAAATTCTTTCTGTTTTTCATGAAGCTTCATGTGGTTCCTAAGTGAAGATTTAAGTTTAAGTTTGACGTTACACACTGAACATTGAAATCTGAGACTGGCTGCGTGTGTCTGTTTATGGATACGAAGAGCGTCCTTATCACGAAATCTTTTTCCACATTGTTCACAAACTTCTTCCTTGATATCTGAAAATACATACAAAGAATGGAAAATTTTAACACAAAGAGGATTTCAACATGATTAACCCTTTCCTGTTTTACAAAATTTTGGACCTGTCCAAATTCAAAGGTTTTGCAGACGAAAATTTAAAGTGGATTTTATATAACCATTCAGTAGGGTAGAAAATAGTGTGGAAAAAGAAGAAATTGCTTGTCAGAGGCAATTTCTTCTTTTTTCACAATGTTTTCTCAATCATAAAATCACAGGCACGTAAAAAGCAGGGATGAAACAGCAAAGGGTTAACGCACATCATACTGAATGTGATTAGGTGCTTAGTTTCATACTTCCATGAAATTAAAGGTACTTTCTCCATATCTAATACTTTAAATATGCTCATGGAACAAAAATGGAAGAATTTCTACATAATAAAACAGTTTTTGCGCGACTTCTTTTTGCATAAGCCTAAGAAAGACCAGTGTACTCAAAATTGTTTTCAAGCCAATCAGAAGCATGAAAAATGATGGAAACAAATAAAATCAATTAATCTAAGTTTGTGGCAGAAAGTGAAGGCCCTTCTGTAGGCTAAAAATTTTAAGTAAGTAAGTCCTGTCTGCAACAACCTTTTGTAAGTTAAAAAGTAAAACCATACTGTCTGCAAAATTTTTTGTAAGTAAGTCCATACTGTCTGCAAACGTTTTTGTTTGTAAGTCCATATTGTCTTTTAAAACTTTTTGTTAGTCAGTCCAAACTGTCTGCAAAAACTTTTTGAATGTCCACACTGTCTGCAAAGGATAAACAACAGTTCATGTATAAACTTAAGTCTGAAAAGGATTAAATTTCCATTAAATTCAAAAAAAGGCTATCAAATCTTTGTTTTAAAGCCGATATTATGGTCACAGATGCATGTGCAAGCTTTCAAAGCAATAGCTTCAGCCGAAACAGATAAATACAGATATACAACAGTTGCATGTAAAAACTTAAACAAGAATTTCTTAGTCTAAAAAGGGTAAAAAAATTCCAGTAAATTCAATATTAGAGTAATTTGTGTCTAGAGGCTTATAATATTATCACAAAAGTTTGTGCAAGGTTTCAAAGCAATAGCTTTAGTAGAAAGTGATATAGAACAGATATACAGCAGTTGCACATATAAACTAAACCAGGAATTCTTTAAGTCTGAAAAGGGTTTAAATTCCATTAAATTCAATATCAAAGTAATTAATTTGTGTCTAAAGGCTGATATTGAGGTCACAATACATGTTCAAAGTTTATTAACATACCTTAATACTTACTTAAGTAAGAAACAGAGATATAATAGATATACAGCAGTTGCAAATAACAAGTAGACCAAGTTGGTCCTAGATCACTCACCTGAGTCTCTTTGACTCCTGGAACATAACATTAATTAGATAGGCAGATGTCAAAAAGAAGATAGTTGCCTAAGATCAATAAGAATAATTTCAGCAAAGAGCAAGACAGATATGCCTTTTGGCTCTATGATTCTATGTAAAAAGGGATGCACCCGGGTGGACCCCAAATGTGACCCCAGGGTCTTGATATGAACAAACTTGGAAGAGGTCCATAAGATGATGCTACATACTAAATATGAAAACTGTCTGCCTTCTGGGTTCAGAGAAGAAGATTTTTGAAGGTTTTCCTATCTTCACCAATCGTGCTCAGATGAGCTAAAAGGGATGCGCCCGGTTGGAGCCCAAATAAGACCCAAGGGTATTGATATGAACAAACTTGGTAGGGGCCCACTAGATGATGCTACATACCAACAAGAGGCCCAAGAGGGCCTGTATCGCTCCACTGAATTAAAAATCTCAAGATTTGAAAGAGAGTTATTGAAAATAGAAGGTTATGAAAGTAAACAGCATTCAAAAGGAATTCTGACTTTTTCTAAGTTGAAACTAACTTATGAAAAAATGAACTTATTAAACTAATATGTAAAATTACAAGGAAGAAAACTATATAGATATCACTTTGAAACAAGAGGACCAGAATGGCCATAAACCGCTGACCTGAATTTCATTGATCCAGTGGATCTCATCCAATCCAAATTTCTTGAACAACTTTAGAAGAGGGTTACCAAAGGAACATTCTGGTAAAGTTTCATTGAAATAAGCCTAATGGTTCAGGAGGAGATGTCGTTCAAAGATTTCGGGGTCAAAAAAAGCCCAGCCCTGCCACGCCCATATTTGGGGGTCTATCCAAATTTCTTAAACAACTTTAGAAGAGGGTCACACATGGAACATTCTGGTAAAGTTTCATTAAAATTGGCCTTATGGTTCAGGAGGAGATGTCGTTCAAAGATTTTGGGGTCAAAATTATCCCTGCCCTGCCACGCCCGTATTTGGGTGTCAATCCAAATTTCTTGAACAACTTTAGAAGAGGGTCACCCAAGGAACATTCTGGTAAAGTTTCATTGAAATCGGCCCAATCGTTCAGGAGGAGATGAGGTGCAAAGATTTCAGGGTAAAAATCAGCCCCACCCTGCCACGCCCATATTTGGGGGTCTATCCAAATTTCTTGAACAACTTTAGAAGAGGTTCACACAAGGAACATTCTGGTAAAGTTTCATTAAAATTGGCCTAATGGTTCAGGAGGAGATATCGTTCAAAGATTTTGGGGTCAAAATAATCCCTCCCCTGCCACGCCCATATTTGGGGGTCAATCCAAATTTCTTGAACAACTTTAGAAGATGGTCACCCAAGGAACATTCTAGTAAAGTTTCATAGAAATTGGCCCAATGGTTCAGGAGGAGATGTCGTTCAAAGATTTCGGGGTCAAAATAAGCCCCGCCCTGCCATGCCCATATTTGGAGGTCAATCCAAATTCTTTGAACAATTTTTGAAGATGGTCACCCAAGGTACATTCTGGTAAAGTTTCATTAAAATTGGCTGATGGTTCAGGAGGAGATGTCTTTCAAAGATTTTGGGGTAAAAATAAGCCCTGTCCTGCCACGCCTGTATTTTGGGAGGGTCAATCCAAATTCTTTGAACAACTTAAGAAGATGGTCACCCAAGGAACATTCTGGTAAAGTTTCATTGAAATCGGCCCAATGGTTCAGGAGGAGATGAGGTTCAAAGATTTCGGGGTCAAAATAAGCCCCACCCTGCCATGCCCAAATTTGGGGGTCAATCCAAATTTCTTGAACAACTTTAGAAGAGGGTTACCAAAGGAACATTCTGGTAAAGTTTCATTGAAATCCGATCAGTGGTTCAGTAGGAGATGTCATTCAAAGATTTTGGGGTCAAAATATGCCACACCCATATTAAGGGGTCAATCCAAATTTCTTGAACAACTTTAGAAGAGGGTCACCAAAGGAACATTCTGGTAAAGCCTAATGGTTCAGGAGGAGATGTCGTTCAAAGATTTCGGGGTCAAAATCAGCCCCGCCCTGCCAACCCATATTTGGGGGTCAATCCAAATTTCTTGAACAACTTTAAAAGAGGGTCACCTAAGGAACATTCTGGTAAAGTTTCATTGAAATCGGCTCAATGGTTCAAGAGATGTCGTTCAAAGATTTTGGGGTCAAAATATGCCACGCCCTGCTACGCCCATATTTGGGGGTCAATCCAAATTTCTTGAACAACTTTAGAAGAGGGTCACACAAGAAACATTCTGGCCAAGTTTCATCAAAATCCACCCATTTGGGCAGGAGGAGAAGATGTTTAAAGAAAAGTTTACGCACACACGGACGGACGGACGGACGGATGCACACACGACGGACACCTCGCCATGAAAATAGCTCACTGGCCTTCGGCCAGTGGAGCTAAAAATGAAAGCAGTGTGCCCTCTGGTTTCGATTAAAGAAGATTTTAAAAGATTTTTGCTCTTTGATTCTATGTAAAAAGGGTTGTGCCCAGGTGGAGCCCAAATATGATCCTAGGGTCTTGATATGAACAAACTTGGTAGAGGACCACTAGATGATGAAACATACAAAAATATGAAAGCTTTCTGCCTTCTGGTATCAGAGAAGAAGATTTTTGAAGGTTTTCCTATTTTTACCAATCGTGCTCAGATGAGCTAAAAGGGATGCGCCCGGTTGGAGCCGAAATAAGACCTGAGGGTATTGATATGAAAAAACTTGGTAGGGGCCCACTAGATGATGCTACATACCAACTAGAAAGCCATGAATGGCTTGAGTCGCTCCACAGGCTTGAAATTCATGTAATCAAAGTTTTGACTAGATTTTTTTAGATATTTTGATTTCTATTTATGTTGAAATGATTTTCAAAGTTTCCACAATTATAACATATAGAGATATGACCTCAGCCAATAAAAGACATAATTTTCATCCGATCACGATAATTTTTGGCTGCATGATAATGGATCACCCAAGAATCATACTAATGAAGTTTGATTGATATCCATCGATTACATTCTGAGAAAATGATTTTCGAAAGTTTCCACTATATAACAAATACAGAAATGACCTCCGCCCATAAAATACACATTTTTCATTAGATCACAATAATTTTTGGTAGACTGATAAAGGGTCACTCAAGGGTCATTCATGTAAAATTTGGTTGATATCTATCTGTTAGTTTTTGAGAAAATGATTTTCAAAGTTTCCACTATATAACATTTAGAGAAATGACCTCCGCCCATAAAATACATGTTTTTCATTTGATCACAATAATTTTTGGTAGACTGATAAAGGGTCACCCAAGGATCAATCATGTAAAATTTGGTTGATATCTATCAGTTAGTTTCTGAGAAAATGATTTTCAAAGTTTCCACTATATAACATATAGAGAAATGACCTCCGCCCATAAAATGCATATTTTTCATCTGATCAAAATAATTTTTGGTAGACTGATAAAGCGTCACCCAAGGATCAGTCATGTAAAATTTTATTGGTATCCATCAATTAGAACCTGAGAAAAGTCACTTTTTACCATATTTGGAAATTAGCCACGCCCATTTAATCCATGTTTTTCATTGGATCAAAATTTCTTGAACAACTTTGAAAGAGGGTCACCCAAGGATCATTCCTGTTAAGTTTGGTTGAAATCCATCCAGTAGTTTCTGAGGAGAAGATTTTTAAAGAAAAAGTTTACGACCTGACGCACGGACGCACAGACGGACGGACGGACGCACGACGGACACAACACCATGACAATAGCCCCAGTGGCTTTCAGCCAGTGGAGCTAAAAATGAAAGCAGTGTGCCCTCTGGTTTCGATTAAAGAAGATTTTAAAAGATTTTCGCTCTTTGATTCTATGTAAAAAGGGTTGCGCCCAGGTGGAGCCCAAATATGATCCTAGGGTCTTGATATGAACAAACTTGGTAGAGGACCACTAGATGATGAAACATACAAAATTATGAAAGCTTTCTGACTTCTGGTTTCAGAGAAGAAGATTTTTAAAGATTTTCGTTTTTTTACCCTTCATGCTCATAAGAGAGAAAGGGATGCACCCATGCAAAGCCCAAGTAGGACCCAAGGGTCTTGATATGAACAAACTTGGTAGAGACCCACTGGGTGATGCTACACACCAAATATTAAAGCTGTCTGCCATCTGGTTTCAGAGAAGAAGATTTTTAAAGATTTTGGCTCTTTGATTCTCTGTAATAAGGGTTGGGCCCGGGCAAAGCCCAAATATGACCCCAGGGTCTTGATATGAACAAACTTGGTAGAGGTCCACTAGATGATGCTACATACCAAATATGAAAGCTGTCTGCCTTTCAGAGAAGAAGATTTTTAAAGATTTTCATATTTTCACCCTTTTTGTTAAGGGTAAAGGGAAAGTTAAGGGTGGATTTCATTTATTTGAACAACTTTGGTAGAGCTTGACCCAAGGAATATCCCTGCCAAGTTTCATCAAGATTGGCTCACTGGTTTAGGAGGAGAAGATGTTTAAAGAAATTGAGGACGACGGATGACGCACGATGCACAACTGACGATGGACATTCTACGATCCCAATAGCTCACCTTGAGCATTTCATGCTCAGGTGAGCTAAAAACTTAACAAAGAAATTAAAAAATTGCAAATAAAAACTTAACAAAGAATTTCTGAGTCCAAAAAGGGTTAAAATTCCACACTGTGTTCAGAGGCTGATATTATGGTCACAGAATCATGTGCAAGGTTTCAAAGCAATAGCTTTAGTGAAAACAGAGATCTAATGATGTTGCATGTAAAACCTTAACCAAAGCATTACGCCAAGGCCATGCCACTGCCTGGGTGACTGGAATAGCCCCCCCCATAGTCGAGCTTAATAAGAGCATCATCTACAGGTGCCTACGCTTGGCTGTTGAGTGCTGGATGGTTGGAAAAAATCTTAGTAAAAAAAGGGGCATAATTTGTTCCAAATGCATCTAGAGTTTTTCCCCTTGATAGTATAGATTGCTCTTTTGATGGTGAACATGAATGCAAAGTTTCAAGATATCACAAAATGTAAAAGTTTTCGCAGGACGACACGGAGGCTATAGCAATACCTCGGGTTTTCTCCGAAAACAGCTGAGCTAAAAAGTATCTTGACAGATGACCTAGCCCTTGTCAAATGACCTTGACTTTGGTACCAGATTTCTTTCACTGAGATCTATGGTCAACCATATATGATCATTGTACCTTTAATAAGTAATTGACAACATTAAGTTTTTTGGTTAAGTTTGTAGACAGACAGATTGATAGATGAACAGAAAGACAGAAGAACAATGGTAAAACAACATGACCCCGACTTTTGGATGCAGGGGCATTCAAAGGTAAAGAAATGTCAGTTTAGAAACAGAATTCTTAATACTTTTGGCTGAAACTTACAAAACAGCTGCATGATATATATATATTTGATTGAGGAATAAAACCATCATTTCAGCCAATCAGAATGCATGATGATTGATGAAAATTAAATTATGTAGAAATAAATTCCTTTTTGTTTGGCTGCATAAAGTCTGAATGTTTTTGGACAACATGATACAGCAAACGAAATGTTTTGAACAAAAAGACCAAAATAACAATTTATATCAATTTCCTCATTCACTGTCAAGGACTTATACATCCTGCGTCATCACCAATTATCAACTGGTTAACTATCATTTCTTTATCAACACCCTTAAAATGTGTCGGAAAAGTGTTAATAAAGCCTGTCTATGAGAAAATAGTGAAAGTAAACAAATCAGGGTGTTTGTTTGACACCCACACATAGGGTCCATAGTAATCGACCATTAGGATCTTAGGGATCCATTACCTAGTAGTTGAAATGGTGGCTTTTGAATCGAAAGGTTGCAGGATTGACTCCAGACTAGTGTATGGAAATTTTCTGAGCAGTGAATTAACTCCAAGTTGCTTCTGTTCACCTAGGTGTACAAATAGGTACCTGTGAGAATGTAAATCTAAGTGCTGTGGCTGCCAATGTGGGCCATGTATTGACAGTCAACTTTCAATTTGAAGAAGGGGGGTTACAGGGTGAAGTCAGTTGAATATGCCTTGCATGGAAAAATAGAGGATAAACCCATTTTTTAAACTTTTTTATGATATGACATCCGTGACGGAAGTGCAATAACCCCGTTGAATATTTTTGATAATACACGGGTGTTATTACACTAGTGGAATAAGTATGCAAATGAGCTCCGAGCGAATAGCAACGCTGTTTTGTAACCGCGGAAATGATGTCATAATGTACATATTGTGACATTTTTAACTGGCCATATAAGTTTCACGGAAAATTGAAATGTTGAATTTCAAGAATTTTGACAATTTATCGCAAAAATTCCGGTCATATTATAAATAGAATATAAAATTTGTGCTCATAAAATACCGAAATTATTAAACTCTTCATCTAAAACAGATAAAAACTCAGCACAGCCTCGTTTTTATCTGTTTATAGATGACTCATTTAATAAATTTGGTATTCTATGACCACTCATTCAATATCCTTTATTTACTTTACTTTTACTATTTACTTTAACTAGGGGTCATTTCATGAAAGAAATATGGGAATGTTGTCTTATTTGTTTGAGATTAAACAGCTAGGATTTTAGTCAATTACTGAAACTGGACCTAACGATGGATTCCTGGTATTTTTAACAACAACATTACATGTACCTCTATATCTTGTTGGAGCCTTCTACCCATTATACTATGTAGGTTTTAGATAACTTGCCGATTTAAATGAATTCTTAAAGGATATCTGCTGCCACTTAAACTTGAATCTAATAGGACAATTCTTGCTCCAAATCAAATAAAAGAGATTTTTTTAAAATAGAAAGGGAAGATAGAGAAAGTTTTATCACTCCTTTGCTCTTTAGCCAATGAAGTTGAAAAAGACTGAAATCTACCTGAATGAATTTTCAAATGGCGTCTGTAATGTCCGTTTTGTAAAAACTGTGCTCCGCAGATACTACACTGCCACGGCTTCATATTCTGGTGCCACATGAGGTGCGTCTTCAAAGAGTATTTTGACGTGTATGACAGTTCACATAGGTCACACTCGTAGCGCACATCAAGATGCGTTGTGTTCTTGTGTCGATTTAAGCTGTGCTTGCTGCTGAACAGCTTCTGACATATTTTACAGGCGAATATTTTGTTCAACTTTGTATTTGCCTTCCTGTTTGTTGTAGGACTTGTATTCTTTGAAATAATTTCATTATCTGTAACAAATGTAAATAATAAAAGAAAATCTCAACCCTTCTCCTGCTGTTCACAAAGTTTTTAAAGATGGTGTTGACTAGGATCAGCCTGCACAGATTTTGCAGGCTATCTAAGTCTACACTGTCTACAATCCACTTAGTTGAGCCTGTGCTTGACATTTCCAACAATTTCAAATATGGGGGAAGCAAAGACTCTAACCAGTCTGTGCATCAGCACAATCTGACCAGAGTCTTTACAATATGCGTTTAGTTTTAAGACAATGGGGCCAGAATTGGCCTAAACAGCTCACCTGAATATTATTGGTCCAGTGGATCTCATCCAAATAATTTTTTGGCAAAGTTTCATTCGCATTCGCCTGATTGTAGAAGGAGAGATGTTATTCCAAGAATTTAAAGTGAAAATAGACCCTGCCCAACCATATATTACTGAGGAGACTCAAAATAAGCCCCACTCTGCTAAGCCCATATCTATGGGTCAATCAAAATTTTGCCAACAATTTTTGAAGAGGGTCATTAAAGGAACATTCTAATAGGGTTTTATAACAAGAGGACCATGATGGTCCTAGATCGCTCACCTGAGTCTCTTTGACCCCTGGGACATCAAATCATTTAAATAGGCAGATGTCATAAAGGTAATAATTTCAACACCAAACCAAGTTTCAAGAATGGGGCAAAATTGTGGCCTCTTGAGTTATAACAAAAAAATTATCATTAAAGCCCATTTTGCTATGATATGGCATGAATCCTTTCCATTTTCAAAAGGGTTCATTTTTGTGACTTGACCAACATTCTGACCAGGTTTCATGAAGATTGGGCCATATTTGTGGCCTCTAGAGCTTAAATAAGATAATTGTCATTATGGCCCCTTTTCCAGTGATATGCCATGGATCCTTCCCATTTTCAATGGGCTTCATCCTTGTGATTTTGCCAACATTCTTACCAAGTTTCATGAAGATTGGGCCATATTTGTGGCCTCTTAAGCTTAAACAAGATAATTGTCATTAAGGCCCCTTTTCCCGTGAAATGGCATGTCTCCTTCCCATTTTCAATAGGGTTCATCCTTGAGATCTGGCCAATATTCTGACCAAGTTTCATGAAGATTGGGCCATTAATGTGGCCTCTAGGATCTAAACAAGATAATTGTCGTTTAGGCCCCTTTTCCCATGAAATGGCACGGATACTTCCCATTTTCAATAGGATTCACTCTTGTGACCTGACCAACATTCTGACCAAGTTTCATGAAGATTGGGCCATAATTGTGGTCTCTAGAGTGTAAACAATTGGCAATAAGGCCCCTTTTCCCATGATATGGCATGAATTCCTCCCATTTTCAATAGGGTTCATCCTTGTGACCTGACCAACATTCTGACCAAGTTTCATGAAGATTGGGCTATATTTGTGGCCTCTAGAGTGTAAACAATAAAATTGTCAATAAGGCCCCTTTTCCCATGAAATGGCATGGATCCTTCCCATTTCAATAGGGTTCATCCTTGTGACAAGGCCAACTTCTGACCAAGTTTCATGAAGTTTGGATGATATTTGTGGCCTCTAGAGTGTAAACACTTAAATTGTTGATGCCGGACAACAAACAACTGACGACAGACGACACACAACGCATGACAGACATTCAATGATCACAAAAGCTCACCTTGAGCAAGATGTGCTCAGGTGAGCTAAAAATAAGCCCTTTGGTTTAGGTGGAGATGTCGTTCAAAGATTCGGGGTCAAAATAAGCCCTACCCTGCCACACCCATATTTGTGGGGCAATCAAAATTTCACAAACAACTTTTGATAAATGTCACCCAAGGAACATTCTGGTAAAGTTTCATTGAATTCAGCCCATTGGTTCAGTGGGAGATGTTGTTCAAAGATTTCGGGCTCAAAATAAGCACTTCCCTGCCACACCCATATTAACAGGCTTATTAAAATTCCGCAAACAATTTATAACAAGAGCCTTGAGAGACAGATTATGCTCCCCGAATAAGGCATTGTCACAAAAAGAAGAGCCATGTTGGACATGGCCATCCCCGCCGCAAAAGCTTGATCGTAAACTGAAGCTTAATAGATTAAGAATTCTTTTGTACCGTAAGAGATTAGCCTCCTATAAAATCTAAGTATTAAAAATAACAAAGGGCAATAACTCAAAAATTATGCAAGCAAGAGTTGTAGTTCTTAAGCACTGCATTTCTCCACCATGAGATCTATCCTTCAATGAAGTTTCAAGTTGATATCTATTATACTGTAGGGGATATGCTCCGGACAAAACCTAAGTATCAAAAATAACAAAGGATAAGAACTCCAAAATTATGCAAGCAAGAGTTGTAGTTCTTGTGTACTACACTTCTCCTCTGTGAGATCTATCCATACATAAAGTTTCAAGTTAATAATAATTATACTTTAGGAGATATGCTCCAGACATAATCTTTAGTATCAAAAATACTAAAGGGCAATAACTCCAAAATTATGCAAGCAAGAGTTGTAGTTCTTGCACACTGCAATTCTCCTCTGTGAGATCTATCCATACATAAAGTTTCAATTTGATAGCTATTATACTTTGGGAGATATGCTCTGTGGTAAGATTGCAAGGACTCAAATAAGGTGTCATCTTATACAGCTAACATAAAGGTAACTAACATTAAACCCCTTTTGGCATGACATATTTTAAGATACAAATTTCAAATAGTTTATGGTAAAGGGAATCTGATTTGCTACTCAAAAGTGTAATTTCATCAAATTCTGAATATAAGACTAAGGAAAATGAAGGAATAACTGTTTTTTACAAGCTAAGGTAAAGGTAAAAAAAATTTAGCCCCCTTTTTCCATGATATATTTTTTGGACGAAAATTTCAAATTGTTTATAGGAAAGGGCATCTGATTTGCTGACCATAACACTATGAGAAATTTTAGAAAAACTAAATTTTACTCTAAGTCCCTTTTTCCCATGATGAGGCCTCAAATCCAAAAACTGTCACAGATGCATCAACACTTTATCATAGGAAATTCACATGATAAGTTTCATTTGATTTGGCCCAAGGGTTATGGAAAATCGCTGGGGACAGATGGACGGAAGGACAGATGGATGGACTGACGGAATTACTGACTGACGGAAGGACGAAGCAGTGGCTATATGCTCTCCCTTCGGGGAGCATAAAAAGGGTCACCAGAGATACTTGCTAGTAAACAAGAGGGCCGTTGGCTCTGGGTCGCTCACCTGAGAAAAAAGCTTCATTACCTAGGTATGTCCATGCAACCACAGAAAAAGAGATTTTCTATCATTCAATTAGATAACATTTGAAATAATCCTCTCCCCCCCCTCTGCTCCTCCCCTGGTCATTATTTATTTAAGCTTTTTTCATAAAAGGTCTGTGATCAGCTAATCTATGCCAGATATACAGGCTGAATTTGAGACTTTTAAAGTTTTCTTTAATAAGTTGATCAATCCATGTCAAATATATAGGCTGTAGGGATTCAAAATTCTCAACAAAGCACTCTCCCCTTCCCCAAGATGCTCCGCACCTGGTGAATCTACAGTCATGATTTTAGCTAATTCAATTAATGTCTATATGCTGATCATCTATATCAATTTTCAAGTCTGTAGGACTCCTGGTTCATTAGAAGAAGTTTAGAGATTTCAAAAATGATCCAAAGTACTACCCCCTCCCCAAGACACTCAGCACCTGGTGACCCTGCAATCATAATTTTAGCTATTTTTATTAATGTCAATATATTGATCACCCATGACAATTTTCAATTCTGTAGGGTTCCTGATCCAGGAAAATAATAAGGTTAAAGATTTCAAAATTGATCCAAAGTACTACCCCCTGATCCCTAATGCTCCACTTCTGGTGGCCCTACATTCATGATTTTAACTATTTTATTTAAGATCCATATGCTTATTATCCATGCCAACATTGAAGTCTGTAGGGCACCTGGTTCTTTAGAAGATGAAGGTTAAAGTTGCAAAATTTTCAAAAAAAGTACTATCCCCTCCCCCCTGGTGCTCCGCACCTGGGGGCCCAAAAGATATGATTTTAGCTATTTTAATTCAGGTCTACGAGCTGATTCTCCGTGCCAATTTTCAAGTCTGTAGGACTTGTGGTTCAGAAGAAGAAGAAGGTTAAAGATTACAAAATTTACTACCCTCTCCCCCCTGGTGCTCTGCACCTGGTGAATCTACTGTCATAATTTTAGCTATTTATATAAAGGTCCATATGCTGATCATCAATGCCAATATTCAAATCTGTCATGCTCCTGGTTCAGAAGAAGTAGAAGGTTAAAGATTACAAAATTTTCACAAATATACTACCCCCTCCCCCCTGGTGCTCCGCACCTGGTAGCCCAACAGATATGATTTTAGCTATTTTTATTAAGGTCTATGAGCTGACCATCCATACCAATTTTCAAGTCTGAAGAGCTCCTGGTTCAAAAGAAGAAGAAGCTTAAAGATTACAAAATTTACCCTAAGTACTACCCCCTCCCCCCTGGTGCTCCGCACCTGGGGGCCCAAAAGATATGATTTTAGCAACTTTTATTTAGGTCTATGAGCTGATCCTCCATGCCAATTTTCAAGTCTGTAGGACTTGTGGTTCAGAAGAAGAAGAAGGTTAAAGATTACAAAATTTACTACCTTCTCCCCCCTGGTGCTCCGCACCTGGTGAATCTACTGTCATAATTTTAGCTATTTATATAAAGGTCCATATGCTGATCATCAATGCCAATATTCAAATCTGTCATGCTCCTGGTTCAGAAGAAGAAGAAGGTTAAAGATTACAAAATTTTCACAAATGTACTAACCCCTCCCCCCTGGTGCTCCGCACCTGGTGGCCCAACAGATATGATTTTAGCTATTTTTATTAAGGTCTATGAGCTGACCATCCATGCCAATTTTCAAGTCTGAAGAGCTCCTGGTTCCAAAGAAGAAGAAGCTTAAAGATTACAAAATTTACCCAAAGTACTACCCCCTCCCCCCTGGTGCTCCGCACCTGGTGGCCCAAAAGATATGATTTTTGAGCTGATCATCCATGCCAAGTTTTAAGTCTGTAGGACTACTGGTTGAGAAGAAGAAGAATTTTAAAGATTTTCTCAAAATTTCACCTTTTGTTGCCATAGCAACCAGAGTTTTTCATTGATTTCAATTCTTTTAGATATTTTTGAAGGGGACAACTTAAGCAACATTTCTGTAAAATTTGGTGTTAATTGGCCCAGTAGTTTAGGAGGAGATGTCGTTTAAAGAAATTGTTGACGGACGCCGGACGACGGACGACGACCGACGGACAGACGCCGGACGAAAGGTGATCACAATAACTCACATGAGCACTTCGTGCTCAGGTGAGCTAAAAATTGGCCCAGTGGTTCAGGAGAAGATGTCTTTCAAAGATTTAGGGGGTGAAATAAGCCCTGCCCTACCACGCCCATATTTATGGGCCAATCAAAATTGCGTGAACAATTTTTGAAAAGGGTCACCTTAGAATATTTCTGGTAAAGTTTTTTTGAAATTGGCCTAGATGTTGTTCGAAGATTTCTGGCTCATAATAAGCCCAGCCCTGCAACGCCCATATTTATAGGCCAAATAAAATTTCATGAACATTTTTTGAAAAGGGTAACCCAAGGAACATTTTTGGTAAAGTTTCATCGAAATCTGCCCAGAGGTTGACGAGATCTTGAGATTTCAAAGTGAAACAAGATGTGTTTGTGAAACACTAATGCCCCCATAACAGCAATTTTTTGTCAAAGTTTGACCTTGACAGATGACCTTGATCTTGTCACATGACCTTGACTTTGGTACCAGCGGATGGGGATCATTGAGATCTATCATCATGCCAAATTTGAGCTTTGTATGTCAAATACTTTTGGAGAAAAGGCAAAGGTTAAGTTTTCAGACAGAGGGACAGACAGACAGACAGACGGACAGATGGGCAGACAGACAGACAGACAGACATGAGTAAAACAATGTACCCCCGATCTTTCGATACGGGGGCATAAAAATGCCACGCCTTTATTTATAGGCCAACCAGAATTTTGTGAACAATTTTCGAAGACTCTTAGAGGGTCACAAGAGAAACATTTAGGTACAGTTTCATTGAAATTAGCCCAGTGGTTCAGGAGAAGAAGAAGTTTTATGTTTGTTGGCGACGGATGATGCCTGATGCATGACAGACGGAGCACAACAGATAATGGACTCAGCGTGATCCTAAAAGCTCCCCTTGAACATCTTGTGCTCAGTCTACAGTGGCTGCCCAATAGAGCTGGGATGATAACTCCAGTATCAAGGTTGGGTTGGGTACCAGGTCTTGTGTTTGACCCTTAAACCAGGGTTTTGACCCTCAAAATCTTAAAATATCCTATTTTGACTCCTAGAAATTTCTCCTAAGGGGGTCATTTTGACCCCCTTGAGAGAAAATTCTAAGGATCAAACCTGGGTTTTACTACTCAAATTTTCTTGTAAGCTTTTTTAGAATTATTATTATTATTTTTATCTTTATATATTATTACAAGAAAAGGTCAATTCACACTGAATCCTATAAAGTTTTATTCTAAGTTTTCTCTTTCTGTTGATTTGACCCCTTGCGAATGAGCTTTGACCCCCAGAATTTTATGAGTTCGGAGTCATTTACTCCTCATTTTCAATCACTAGCACAAGCCCTGGGTATTGTTCCTACCTAGGTCCTGAATCATTACCCATTACTCAATTAATGTAAAAGCACTATGTATCTTGAGGATCAATTTCAGAAATACAAGACTGTTCAAAACTGTCTTCAATCCTTATCTGAACTTCATACCCAGCTGTTCCTACGGCATAACATCAGAAAAATTTGAGTGTCTTGGATAATTATTTGCTTGTCACAGACTTGCAATAACTGCATCCCTTCAAACCCTGTCCGAAGTTGTATGTTTGATCCACCCTTACAAAAATTCTTGGTTTTGATAGCAAATATTTGATCAGTAATCATCAGGTACTCGAGTGTCCATGACTAACAAGATCTCGGGTAACTTGGTACTAAATCTTTCTGTCCCAGCTCAATTTCCAAAGCCTTAGCCTCAGTAGGAAAATGCTGTTAACACCAGGAGTATGGTTAATTTAAAATTATTTAGAGGATAATCATTTGTTTCAGTGTAAGATTTATATTTCATTGAGTAAACAACAAAAGCTATATTTTCACGGGTGGCAAATTGAGCTTTTGTTGTTTAAAATTAAACTATCAATTGAAATATTAGATAAACAAATTATTAATCTACTTCTTTCATGCAATAATGAGACGAAATGTGAAAATTTAATGACACATTTTCTAAAGCACGTCATCTTGCACAAGATTGCTACACAATGTTCATGATGATTTCACTTATTGGACTCCTATTAAACAAGAGCACCACCAAGGGGTGCCTACGCTCAGCTGGATGGTGAAAAATCTGAGTCCAAAAAGAGGCATTATTTTCACAAAATGCTTCTAGAGACCACTTTTCAATTTGACTTATGACCTAGAACTTGGTACCAGAGGTATTACAGATATCTTAGGTTACAAGTAAAAACTTAAATGAGAATTTTTAATTCTGAAAAAGGTTAAAATTCCACTAAATTCAACATCAGAGTGATGAATCTTTGTCTAGAGGCTGATTATATTAAGTCACAGAAGTGTCTGCAAAGTTTTAAGCAATAGTTTTAATAAAAACAGAGATTTGGCATGTAAAACCTTAACAAAAGCATTACCCCGACACCCTGGTGACACGAATAGCCCCCCTTTATTCTACTAATAGTCGAGCTAAAAATAGCCTGAAGGATAGTGAGAGATTTTTGTCACTCTCCCCTTGGTTAATTCACCTTTTTGAGGGCGTTAGCATTTGCACAGACCCCAAAATTATTTAACACCTGAGTGTCAAGCACATGGTCGTTTAAGCATTTTGAGGGTTTCTACAAATGTTAATGCATGAAAAAACATGTATTGAAGCTATTATTTCATAAAAAGAAAGACTATAGTATTTCAAAGCACGCTTTTAAACTAGCTCTATTACCAATGTTTTGCCTTAAAAATTGCGTTATGCATTAAACCTTCATATTTCTTATACTGATGTTGCTTTGTGAATTAATGTCACAAATATTTACGCGGGAATGGAATCTACGTCTTTATTTATGCTCTATATTAGTGTTTGATAAACTGATAAAGTTTATAGGCCCAGACTGAGGATATTGAAGTGAAAAAAGCCTGGCATTAACCGCATGTGAATTTACTTATTAATCCACATTTCTTCTCGTTAATGCCCGTGTTTTGTCCGTCAATATATGCCTATAACGACCTTAAAATGTACATTTTATATACATCTTATCATATCTCTTATACATATAACTTATTTTATACATATCTGTAATTATAGATTTATTTCTTTTTTCAGTTATAGCCAGTTAAACTTTAAGAGTAAAAATAAGAGAAGTTACTAATGAAAAGTGAAATAAACTAGAACTGTCGCAGAGCGGACTAATACCCCCTAAAAGGGCTTTGTCAGAATGCAAGTGCTGTTAGTGAAGGATGTGTTTGTAACTAATATTGAGGTCATATGTAGCATTTGCATGAAGTTTCATGATTCTAGGTCGCTGGGGTTTTGAGTTAAGAGTCCAGAAATAAAAATTGAACAAAAATTGACTGTGACCTTGACCTTTGACCTGTATGACCCCAAAACAATAAGGCACTTCCTTGGATCATAAGCAATATTTGCATAAAGTTTCATGCTAGTAGAACACTTGGTTCTCAAGTTAAGAGTCCGGAAACAAAAATTGAACAAAAATTTACTGTGACCTTGACCTATGACCTATGTAACCCAAAAACAATAGGGCACTTCCTTGGGTCATAAGGAACATTTGTATAAAGTTTCATGATTGTAGGCCACTTGGTTCTTGAGTTAGAGTCTGGAAATGAAAATTGAACAAAGGCTGACTGTGACCTGGACTTTTGACCTATATGACCCAAAAACAATAAGGCACTTCCTTGGATCATAACATTTGTATAAAGTTTCATGACTGTAGGTCATTTAGTTGTTGAGTTAGAGTCCGGAAACGAAAAGGTCCACGGAAGGACGGATGAACGGACAGACTGAAGGATGGACGGACGGATGGACAGTCAGACAGACATGGTGAAACCATTATACCCCCTCTTCTTCGTAGGTGGGCGGTATAATGATGAAAAATAGTCACCCTCTGTAGAATGTTAACAGATTTCTAATAAACATATGCCTACCTCCATCCTTATTGCTTTGCTTTGATATTTTTCTATTCTTTTTTACATTCTTTTTGGGTCCATAGTCAACCTCCATTTGATTGGTACCAGGCTCTACATAATTGATTCTGTTTGTGTCTGTAAGCTTGTGACTCGGACCAGCTTCCACTTCCACTGTGCTGGTTCCAGGATTGTCAAGGGTGCTGGTGTTTTTTGTTGCATCAGAATCTTCATGCCTGGAACCATCAAATGACTGTGCCTGGTCAAGGATCACCAACTGATTGTGTTTCTTGTGTTTGTTTATATGGATCTGTTTAAACAAAAATAAATTACAAGTTATTGTTTTGATACTATATCAAATGATAATGACAATGCCTAAATGCCATTATACATGACAACATGGAATTAAATCTTTTAGTCCGTGGGCCAGGAGGGGTCACCGTGCATCCCCCTAAGGGCTCTCCGAGAGTGGTACAGAAATGTTCATAGGACCTCCCTGAATGAGAAACAAGATGTTAACAGGTAATAATTTGGGTCCCGACTGCCATTCCAAGTGGTTTTCTAGATGGCAGCCAAGAATAAATTCATTTCACCTTTAGTACACTATAGAGGGATTTTTTTCATTTAAAATATTTTTTGAGAGTCATAAACATGTATATTTTGTGTTCTGGTAAAACGCTTTATTACTCAAAATGATTTTGAGGATCCCAACTTCCGAAATGGGAGATGGCAGCCAGTTCTAGATAAGATTTTTGCTATTTTTTATGAATGCCATAAGATAAAAGTGTTCACCATGCACTACACCATAGATCATATTGAAAAGTGCTATGATATTTTTGATATGACCTTCCTGAGTTAAAATCAAGTTGTTAACAGTCGATATTACGGGTCCTGACTGCCTTTTTTGGTGTTTTTCTACATGGCAGCCCCTTAAAATACAAATTAACCAGGAGACACTATACGGATATCACTTGATTTTTAATCATATTTAAGGACCAAAACGTGTATTTTTTACGTTCTTGGTACAATATTTATAAGTCAATGTTAATTTGGATACCCAAACATCCTCTTTTAGAGATGGCAGCCAGTTTATAATAGGAATATGGTTAATTTTTGTTGCAATCTGTGAAAGACAAGGGGTCACCATGTACTTTGCTAAACAATCCTCTCTGATTGTACCACGAATTTTTTAATTCAACATTCCAAAGGTTGAATCAAGTTGTTTACAGTAGGTGTTTTCAGTCCTGACTGCCTTTTTGGGGTGTTTTTCTAAATGGCAGCCAACGCAAAAACAAGTAAATAAATTGGAACAACTTGTATATGAGCAATCTTTGTTTTTTAATTTCTAATGACCAAAAACATAAATATTTAATGTTCTTGCTACAAGCTGAAAAAACTAATGTCTTTTGAAGATCAAACATCCTGAATGGTAGATGGCAGCCAGTTTTAAATTAGAAATTCGTCCCCCCCCCCTTTTTTTTTGTTTACAGTCCATTATCATCATAAAAGCCATCTCTGATAGGACAAAGGAAAAGTTAACCAATATTACTCAGTGGGAAAAAAAGTATCAATCTAAATTTTGGTGTTCGACTGCCTTTCCGGATGTTTTTCTAGATGGTAGCCTAGAAAAAATATAGATTACATAAGACTCCCTTTGCAAACATTGGTCTATTTTGTATCTTAATTTCAGGATCAAATCACAAAGTTTAGCCCATCTCTTATTATTTCTTTAATTTAGTGTCTAATTTAAAAGCCAAACATACTAAAATGAAGATGGCAGCCAATTTCAACATGTAATTTTGCTTAATTTACTGTTATAGCCTCTGAAACTAGTTGGGTGGGCATGTCATTCCTGCGGAGGGGGGGGGGGGGGCGGGTGTATCAAGTTGTTCACCATATATCCCTGATATCAATATTATGTCTCTTTTGTTTCACCTGAAGGATTAGGGCAGTTTTAAATGGTTTCCAAGAAAATGTATGATAAAATGAAATTTGAAATATGACATGGTAGTCAGGTCATATTTTGAATACATCTTATTTCTGTACAAAAATCTTAATGTGTACATGTTTCTGTCGAAGGTGGATGCACATAAGTTTCATTTTCTCCATCTGTCAGTCCGTGTTTATACAAAGGTTAGTTAATTTATTGTTTCGATTAAGAACATCGTGAAATTGACAAGAATTAGTAGCCTCAGCGACTTGAATGATTTGGATATTTTGTTTTTTATCGAACTTGAGCATAATTATACAATATTATGACGTATTGTTCCATTAGAAGATATGTATGTCTTCAAGGACCAATCAGAAGCGTCCAAATCAACTCCAGCTAATGGAATTATTGAATTATTGCAAACTTTTGAATGATTTCAGAATAGTTTTCGTCGATTGAATGCTATTTGCATGCTTTTCGGGCATTTGAGTTGGTATTTCGAAAATTCCGTGAATGGAACGCTGAGTAAATGATTTAGAATGGTTTTGACTAGACTTATTGTCAAGTACACAATGTTTTTTGACCGCAAAACACTTCCTTCATTTATAGACATATTTTCACGAAACTTTCACAGAAAATGACAAAACTAATTTTGTTGATGATTGCTGATTTAATGCCGAGTAACGGATAAAGAGGGCTTGATGTAAAATTTCTTGTCAACACATTTGTCTCGCTTTTAAGGATAGATTTGTATGAAACTTTCGCAGAATTTTCCTCATCATGTGACTTTGTGTGTTTATCAACTCCGTTAGATGCCATCATTCCAAATCACGCAAAAAGCTGCATTATTATCATTTGTCTTGTAACATTACTTCTTCTACATCAATGTATGGATTTTATCAAACCACAGATTGATTTGTAAGAAGGTTTCACATAATGCTTCCTGATCATGGGACAATCATGGAACACAATTGTTCATGTTATATAGTCAATGTCTTTAAGTGTGGTTTTTGATTATCCATTTGAAGTGTACTTCATGATATGATTGATTGAATGGAGTTTAACGCCGCTTTCAACATTATTTCAGCTATATCCCGGCTGGAGCACCTAACAATGGGTTCCTGGTATTTCTATCACCAGTACAACCACCACATTCTTTCCTAGCCTCCAGCCGCTATCTCACATAGGTCTACGATTATCAACCCATTGGTGAGAGACAAATAGTCGGAAAGAATGAGTGCTGCCGTCAGGGATCGAACCCGCGAACTCTAGATTGACAGTCCGACGCGCTACCAACTGCGCTATGACGGCGACTACTTCATGATATGAATATGAGCATATATTTAACGTTTGTTTATATATACTAGGACGAAAAAGAAACGCGGAGGTACTTAAATATGCAACATAGATGAATCAGGGCTACCACAGCTGCGCATGGAGGACACACAAGATACTGATATGTCCGGCCGTGTTTCGCAAAACAACAAGGGTCATCGTTAAAAGGTTGTATTTTTTCATATAATCAGATGACAAAAATGAATGTAATAATCCAATAATACAATTTATCCTTAAAACAATCATTATAGGTTGCCCAGCGTTTCTTTTATTGTCCTAGTAATGCTGCGTCACAAAAAAGTAGTAATTCTTTCTAAGAATATTTTAATAAGGCGTTTATTTTTTCAAACAGGACTCATGTTTTTATTTAAAACAAATAAATCCAGATTTACATTTCCATACAATAATAAAGTTATATTTTGGAATTATTCGATGTAGGAAAACTTCTGAATGGTCAAATTGCGGCCAAGTTTTTTTAAAAAATGAATAAATTAATGCTAGGTAAAACTTCCTTAACAAATTCATATATGAATTTCTAAATGTACCAGCTACGTAAGGATTAGCACTGCTTGGCCCTCCAAGACGCATATGAAATAAACAGATTTAAGCAAATTTAAGATATTGAAATAAGCAAAATTTGCAAAATTGATTCTGTTTCTTTAACATTTATTCAATTGTTGGACATTTTCGGTCGCCATTTAAAAGTATTCCTACATTGAACTAAATAGATATAGAATATTTGTATTAATATCTGGCTGCCATCTCGCTTTTAGAATTTCGGGAACATCAAATTAGCCTAAGATAACCAAGAAGAAAATTTCAAAAATGACATATTTTTCCCATAAAGCTTGAAAACGTTTACTAGCAGGTGAAACCAAAGATTATGAATATTAATATTAATATGTGATTCTATCTCGGAGGGTCTTGTGACAATTAATTTGATAAATCTGTTCCAGACCCACCCACCCCCCTCCCCGCCAAATGAAATTCGTGTTTAAAATTCAGTATTTTGGTATTTCAATTTCGACAATAAGTGATAGAACAGTAGCTAAAACGCTAAATATAGGTGTCAGGTCCATAAAATAAGTTTAAATGTGAAGCAATTTTTGTATTGGGATTCTAATGTAATTCAAGCATCTTCTTGAATGCCATCTAGAGAATGCCCATAAAGGCAGTCGGGACACAAAATATCGATTAAAAGATTTTTGATTCTCACTCAGTGAGGTCGGGTAAATATTCCTTTGCACTCTCAGAAAGGTTTTTTGTACGATGGTTCGACTCCATTTGTCTTATGATCTGATACAATAATAGGCAAATTACGTATTTCAAGCTTAGCTGCCATCTACCATTCAGGATGATTGATCTTCAAATAGACTTTAGTTTTTTCAGTTTGAAGCTAGAACACCAAATTTATATATTATTGGTCTTTAAAGACAAAAACTGAAAGTTTCTCGTATACAAGTTGTTCAAATTTATTTACTTGTTTTGCATTGGCTGCCATTTAGAACCCCAAAATGGCTGTCGGGACCCAAAATATCGACTGGAAACAACTTGATTCAACCTTGGGGATATTGCATTAGTAATTTAATGACACAATCAGAGAGGATTTTTGGCAAAGTACATGGCGACCCTTCATCTTACAAAGAATGCAACAGAAAATAGCAAAATTTCTATCTTAAACCGGCTGCTATCTCTCATAAAGGATGTTTGGATATCCAAATTATATTAAAGTAATAGATATTGATCCAAGAATGTAAAATATATATGTATTGGTCTTTAGATATCATTTAAAATCAAATGGTGTCTTTATAATGCCTCCTAGTTAATTAATATGTTTGTTGGCTGCCATTTAGAAAACCTCAAGAGAGGCTGATGGGACTCTAAATATTGAATGTTAACAACTTGATTTTAACTCGGGAAGGTCATATCAACAATATCATAGAACTTTGCAATATGATCTATTGTGAAGTACATGGTGAACACTTTTATTTTATGGCATTCATCAAAAAAATAACAAAATTCTTCTCTAGAACTGGCTGCCATCTCGAATTTCGGAAGTTGGGACCCTCAAAATCAAAAGAGTAATAAAGCGTTTTACCAGAATGCAAAATATACATGTTTTAGACTCTCAAAAATATTTTAAATGAAAAAAATCCCTCTATAGTGTACCAAAGGTAAAATGAATTTATTCTTGGCTGCCATCTAGAAAACGACTCGGAATGGCAGTCGGGATCCAAATTACCACCTGTTAACATCCTGATTCTCACCCAGGGAGGTCCTATGAACATTTCCATACCACTCTCGGAGAGCCCTTAGGGGGGTGCATGGTGACCCCTCCTGGCCCACAGACTATTTGTGTCAATAGTCCTAAACAAGATGTGTTTGTTAAACAACATTTACCAACAATACCCCTACAATTGCAATTTTTCAGAAATTTGTCATGGTCATATCACGGCGTCTGGAACAGCTTACAATTGATTACTTTTATTTCTCACACCTGTATAACAACTTTATTCCTATTTTCTACAGGGGTGTGGAAATACGACTCTTGTCCACTTGTCCATGGACAAGTAAAATTAGATTTCCTTCTTGTCCAGGATGAAAATGAACTTGCAAACCAAAAATGAAATGCTAAATATTGAGAAAAAACATTGTTCATAATGAAGAAAATGCTGTAACCGTGCATTTTCTTCATTAAAGACAATGTTTTTCCCCTTTAATACAAACAATAGGATGACTTTTCTCCTATATCTTTTTAATACTGTATCAAGATTTGCCCTGGTAGTTACTTGTCCACGGACAAGTGGCCTAGAAAAATGTACTTGCCCGCAGGTGGAAAAGTCCATGTTGCACAAGTTGGGCATGTGAATTCCACAGCCCTTCTCTAGCTGCTGACTGCCTGACAGGTTTTTGGTTATCAAGCCAAGGTTTGAAGACAAATTGTCAGAAAGAAAGAGTGATACTGTTGGAGATCAAACCCAGGACAGTCAATAACCTAATTGCTCTATGAGTAATGCTCCAACAACCTACTAAATTCTAAATATCCTTTTTTTATATAAAAAACACAAGTATTTTTAAATTCATCAATTTATTGTGCAAATCAGATAAGAAAACTCTTCATAGACTTTCTCTATTCCTAAAAAAATCACTTAATGAAAGAAAGAGACTGTTGAGTTCCTATTAATCAATACTAAAACAAGGAACATTCCTGTGAAATTTAATTGAATCCATCCAGTACTTTAAGAGAAAAGATTTTTAAAGTAAAAGTCACGGACGGACGAACGGACGGACGGACATCTGGACAGACAGACAACCTGATTCCAGTATACCCCCCCAATAACTTCGTTGTGGGGGGTATAAATATAATGTCCAATATTTTTGTAAAAGAAGTTAAAATTCAGCTGGATAATGACTTCCACAATATAATACCTTGTAAGTTGAAGAAAACTTGAACCTCTTTGAACATATACCACAAGACAGTAGCTTTACATCTGAAGACATTTGTCTGATCTGTCTCTTTCTCTTCTAAAATTTGCCTAAAAGAAAAAATAATTGATAGGAAAAAGATGTACAGTTAAACATGTATTAACCCTTGTCATGCTGAACCCGGAATATTCCTGCTTTGGCAGGAGCTATAGACAAACATCAGCCTGCACATATGTGCAGCCTGATGTCAGTCTATACCACCTGCTTCTCACTTTCAAACCAGAATTGTCAATAGATTTAATTTTTCAAATAAAAAATGTCATACAGTCGGAACTTTCAGTGCTTTTTGCCCTTTGATTTTGATGAAAATTTATAAGAAAAAAATATTCAGCATGACAAGGGTTAAGAGACTACTTATGGGACGACCAAAAAGCAGTCGTTAAAGAGAATGGACGCTTAATACACTATATTTATTGAATTTCATGTTTTTCTTTTAATTTTTTGATAATCCTATTTTGTTAAAACTCAAAAGAATCGTCTCATTGAGACTATGAGTGAGTATTATCAACACAGGATTTATTTAGAATAAGTTACACCAATAACATCTACTTTTTAAGATATTTTGTTGAAAGTAGGGGATTTTGAAAACAGTCGCTTAACCCTTGTCATACTGAATAAATTTTGGCTAAAAATGTTCATCCAAATCAAACGGCAAAAAGCACTCACAGTAGGTCAATTTTTATTTGAAAAACTAAATCTATTGACAATTCTGTTATGAAAGAGAGAAACAGGTGGTGTAGATTGACATCAGACTTCATATATGTGCAGGCTGAGGTTTGTCTATAGCTCCTGCAAAAGCAGGAATATTAGGGGTTCAGCATGAAAAGATGTAGCCACTATTGTTGAAATTTTCTGGATATTGACAAGAGTGAATTAACCCTGTTGAATATTTTTTATATTGCACAGGTGTAATTACACAAGTGGAATGACTATGCATATGAGCTAAGAACAGATAACAACTTTATCTTTTTTAAGTGTGAAAATGACACCATGATGTATTTTCCTGACGTCATTTTGCAAACAGCATTATATGTTTCGCAAAATAACTTTAATGGATTCATATCTGGAAGTTAGTTGTTTTATCACAAAATCAGGTGAATTTATAACAAGAGGACCAAGATGGTCCTAGATTGCTCACCTGAGTCTCTATGACCCCAGGGACATCACATTAATTAGATAGGCAGATGTCAAAAAGAAGATAATTGCCTAAGATCAATACCATGGAACATTTTCAGCGAAGACAGGACAGATATGCCTTTTTGCTCTTTGATTCTGTGTAAAAAGGGATGCACCGGTGTGGACCCCAAAAGTGACCCCAGGGTCTTGATATGAACAAACTTGGAAGAGGTCCAGAACATGATGCTACATTCTAAATATGAAAACTGTCTGCCTTCTGGTTTCAGAGAAGAAGATTTTTGAAGGTTTTCCCATTTTCACCCATCATGCTCAGATGAGCTGAAAGGGATGCGCCCGGGTGGAGCCCAAATATGACCAAAGGGTCTTGATATGAACAAACATGGTAGGGGCCAACAAGATTATGCTACATACCAAAAATGAAAGCAGTGTGCCCTCTGGTTTCGATTAAAGAAGATTTTTAAAGATTTTCGCTCTGTGATTCTATGTAAAAAGGGTTGCGCCCGGGTGGAGCCCAAATATGATCCTAAGGTCTTGATATGAACAAACTTGGTAGAGGTCAACTAGATGATGCTACATACCAAATATGAAAGCTCTCTGCCTTCTGGTTTCAGAGAAGAAGATTTTTGAAGATTTTATTTTTTTTACCCTTCGTGCTCATAAGAGATAAAGGGATGCACCCGTGCAAAGCCCTAATATGACCCAAGGGTCTTGTTATGAACAATCTTGGTAGAGGCCCACTAGGTGGTGCTACACACCAAATATTTAAGCTGTCTGCCATCTGGTTACAGAGAAGAAGATTTTTAAAAATTATCGCTCTCTGATTCTATGTAAAAAAGGTTGGGCCAGGGCAAAGCCCAAACATGACCCCAGGGTCTTGATATGAACAAACTTGGTAGAGGTCCACTAGATGATGCTACATACCAAATATGAAAGCTGTCTGCCTTCTGGTTTCATAGAAGAAGATTTTTAAAGATTTTCATATTTTCACCCTTTTTGTTAAGGGTAAAGGGAAAGTTAAGGGTGGATTTCATTTATTTGAACAACTTTGGTAGAGCTTGACCCAAGGAACATCCCTGCCAAGTTTCATCAAGATTGGCCCACTGGTTTAGGAGGAGAAGATGTTTAAAGAAATTGTGGACGACGGACGACGCATGACTGATGACAGACGACGGACATTCTACGATCCCAATAGCTCACCTTGAGCACTTCGTGCTCAGGTGAGCTAAAAAGAATATCAAATATGTGCTCATTGAACACAAAATCTATTAAACTTGTCATCTGAAAAAGCTCGAAACTCAGAAAAGCCTCGTTTTTATCTGTTTATAGACATAAAGAATAATCATTTGTTTCAGTGTAAGATCGATTTATATTTCTTTAAGTGAAGAACCAAAGCTATATTTTCACAAGTGGTGGGGCCACGAGTAAAAATATAGCTTTTGATGTTCACAAAATGAAATATTAATCGATCTTACTCTAAAAACAAACGATTATTTTTTTTCTTATTGCAAAAATGAGAAAAATGTGAAATTTCTAGGACATATTTTCATAAAGCGCTTCATTTTGCACATGATTGCTATGCAATGTTCATTGAGACATCACTTATTTTGCCCTGCATAGATGATGTCAGAAAGGATAAAATGCACAAAACCAGGGTATAAGTTTTTGATAATTTCACTGCTTCTGATAATCTCCCGTTATTTCTCTAATAAAATTATTCAATGTCCTCTAAGTGTTTCTCATCAATTCTTGCGTTCTCATTGAATTTGTGCATATCAAATCTCTAAAGTGATTTTTGTAAAAACAAATTGTGTGGGATCTTTCTTGAAAAAGAGGAATTATAATCATAATTATAATTAATTTTCAGGGTTCAACACTTACTTTTGTGGGTATGGAGTCCAGTGGACTCACATCTAAGGAAGTCATGGAGTCCAGACTTAAAGTAAGGAGTCCCAATTTTCACATTGGGAAGAACATTGTGAAAGAGAAAAAATTGCTTTCTTAAAGCAATTTCTTCTTTTCCACATATTCCTTCTGAAATATTCTGGCCGCCAGACCCTTTTTTTAGAGTATTTTTTCTAAGGGAATTAAATCATAATAAATCTTACAATTAAGTCCCCTGTCTCTAAAAGGAAGAGTTGTGTTTGTTCGGCACTTGAATTTAAGAGGCATGTAATAGAACTACAACAAAATATTTTCTGAAAATGCTTAGAAAATGACTGAGGCTAGTCTACTTCTGAAATGTCATCTACAATATCTCTTTTTGTGAAAAGAGCTACAAATTTGAAAGTTAATAAGCATTTTGAAATATTCTTCTATAACCAAGGGAGTCCATTGGACTACTGACTTACAAAAGAATGGAGTCCCAACTGGAAAATAAGGATTCTCTGACTCCGGGATTCCCCTCAATGTCGAACTCTGATATTTTCTTTCCGGTATTAACAACTTATTTAAACAAGAGGACCATGATGGTCCCAGATCGCTCACCTGAGTCTCTTTGACCCCTAGGACATCAGATCATTTAATTAGGCAGATCTCATAAAGGAGATAATTTCAACACCAACCATATTTCAAGAAGTTTGGGCCAAAATTGTGGCCCTTTGAGTTATAACAAGAATATTACCATTAAGGTCCCTTTTTTTGTGATATGGTATGGATCCTTTCCATTTTCAAAAGGGTTCATTTTTGTGACTAAACTAACATTCCAACCAAGTTTCATGAAGATTGGGCCTTATTTGTGGCCTCTAGAGCTTAAATAAGATACTTATAGTTACGGCCCCTTTTCCTGTGATATGGCATGGATCCTTTCAATTTTCTATAGGCTTAAACCTTGTGACCTGGTCAATATTCTGACAAAGTTTCATGAAGATTGGACCATAATTATGGCCTCTAGAGTGTAAACAAGATAATTGTCTTAAAGGCCCCTTTTCCTGTGATATGGCATGGATCCTTCCCTTTTACAAAAGGCTTCATCCTTGTAATTTGGCCAACATTCTGACAAAGTTTCATGAAGATTAGGCCTTATTTGTGGCTTCTAGAGTGTAAACAAGAAAAAGGTCATAAAGGCCCCTTTTCCTGTGATATGGCATGGATCCTTCCGATTTTCAATAGGGTTCATCCTTGTGACCTGGTCAACATTCTGACCAAGTTTCATGAAGATTGGGCCATATTTGTAGCCTCTAGGGTGTCAACAAGAAAATTGTCATCAAGGCCCCTTTTCCCGTGATACAGCATGCGTCCTTCCCATTTTCAAAAGGATTCATCCTTATGCCCTGGCCAACATTCTGACCAAGTTTCATGAAGATTGGGCCTTATTAGTGGCATCTAAGATGTAAACAAGAAAATTGTCATTAAGGCCCCTTTTCCTGTGATATGGCATGGATCCTTCCAAATTTCAAAAGGGTTCATCCTTGTGACCTGGTCAACATTCTGACCAAGTTCCATGAAGATTGGACCATATTTGTGGTCTCTAGAGTGTAAACAAGAAAATTGTCATTAAGGCCCCTTTTCCCCCTGATTTGACATAGATCCTTCCCATTTTCTATAGGCTTCATCCTTGTGACCTGGTCAACATTCTGACCAAGTTTCACGAAGATTGGGACTTATTTGTGGCCTCTAGAGTGTCAACAAGAAAATTGTCATTAAGGCTCCTTTTCCCTTGATTTGGCATGGATCCTTCTCATTTTCAAAAGGGTTCATTCTTGTGACCTGGCAAACATTCTGACCAAGTTCCATGAAGATTGGGCCATATTTGTGGCCTCTAGAGTGTAAACACTTTAATTGTTGACGCATGATGACGGACAACGGACGACACACGACGGACATTCAATGATCACAAAAGCTCACCTTGAAAACGATGTGCTCAGGTGAGGTAAAAAAAAAAAAAAATCTAATAAAACTGACTTTTCTAAAATTGCCAGCTAGCTTCGGCATACCATCTTTGAAAAGTATATTTGTGTCTGCAACTGGGGCAATTATGAGTGTTGAAATTTATCATGTGAATTTACTTTAAGTTGATCATTGTGAAATCTGAATATAGGAATATTTCATAGCCTCAAATAACCTCCCTCAATCAGATCCTGCACAAATCTTAACGAAAAACTTCAGATAAAGTGTGACAGTATATCGGTGACAGTGGTCTCCAATAACACGCTCCCCATAACCCAATGCTGTTTAATCCCCGCTTTTTACAAACCTGTATATTTATGACTGAGAAAACATTGTGAAAAAAGCAGAAATCGCTTCTGACAAGCAATTTCTTCTTTTTTCCACACTATTTTCTACCCTACTGAATGGTTATTTTTCAAATTAAATTCACTTTAATTTTCGTCTACAAAACCTTTGAATTTGGACAGGTCCAAAATTTTGTTACATATGAAAGGGTTAAGAAACATCATATGTTGATGTAAATAAGCAGGGTTCGACACTAATGGGAGTCTTGGACTCTTGGAGTCCGAGACTCCTTGTTCAGCAGTTGGGACTCCCCCCCATTTGAAAATAAGGAGTCCGATAGACTCCAAGGGTCATATGAGAATATTTGAAAAATGAATGCACAGAGCAGTGTCCTTTTTTAACACTTGCCAAAACTGTAGATCTTTACACATCAAAAATGCTGATGAAAACATATACTTGCACCCTGTAGTGTTTTGAGAAAAAAATCTCTGCTTGTATAGTGTAAAATAATTGACATGACTGACCGTAACCTCTATTAGCATACATTACATGCTAGACTGATTGTCACATGGTATCTCTGTTATGTCTCGTTAAACTTAGTGAACCAAGTTTCATAATATATACCTATCAAATGACACTGTGATGAGTATATACTTGTCATTGCACGTGGAAAGATTATAGACTCAGAAAACGAAAGACAGTGGTTCGAGTCACTATGACAGCATATTTATTTTTCCTCTAGGTTTCAAACCATTTTATAGTTTTTTTTCTTTCTTTTGAATAATGTTGAATATCACTCGATCTTCAAAGAGATTTGCGATATATTATAAACTATTTGTTTTTCCCGTTAGTTTCATTTTTTTATTTGTTTGAATGGGTTTAACGCCTCTTTTATATTTTTTCGGTCATATTGCGGGGGATGAAACGCTGAACTATGGATGCCTGGTATTTCTCTTACGAATTCTACCACGACAACTTTTCCGAGACTCCAGTTATTTATCCCACATAGGTCTTCGATTTTCAACCAAATTTGCACTTTAGGCCCTTTGACAGCGTCTTGTGTTTTCCATATTTGAGCTCTGGAGAAAGAATGTGATAAATAAAACGGGCTGTGCAAAATAATTATTGTAATTCAAACACGAGATAACTAGCCAAATGGGGGCTATCAGAAAAAAAGAGAAAAAATAAATAAAAATAATAATAAAGAAAAAACAGTAGGATGAAAGCAGATTTGAACCCATGATCCTTGAACCTGTAGTCACCAGACTAGACCTCTCGACCACTCAGTTAAACAATGTGAAACGGAAGTATTACATTATACAAACATTATACAAAAACCCATACACTACACGGATTGACGATGTTTTTCGATAGCTTGCGGCTACCCTCGATGATAAATGTATTCATTGTTCAATTTATTCATTGCATAAAGGTCAAGTCATGTCAATAAATTCACACTATAAAGAACATTATGGAAAAGAAGAAATTGCTTTTAACAAGTGATTTCTTCTTTTCCACAATATTCTCCCATTATGAAAAGTCAGACTCCTTACTTTGAGCTTGGACTCCTTGATTTTATGTGTTAGGAGTCCAGTTGACTCCTTAACCTCAGGAGTAAGTGTCAACCCCTGACAATAAGCCAATATAGGCAGTAATGTGCTTCATGTATTAACAAAGTTGGTACAATGCTGACATTAACTGCTCCATGGCCAGTCTCGAATAAGCCCCCATATTATGTACAAACAAACTGTCCTCAACCTTTAAGTATAGATGAAAAAATACCGGACGTGAGCTGGTGTCGAACCCACAATGACAAGTAACATCTAAATTATTGGTTTACGAGTCCAATACACTTACCACTGAGCCAAGAAAGATCTTCCCTGACACAGGTATCAGACATTGTATCTTATCCCTTTCCTGTTTTACAAAAATTTGGACCTGTCCAAATTCAAAGGTTTTGCAGACGAAAATTTAAAATGGATTTTACTTGAAAAAAAACCATTCTGTAGGGTAGAAAATAGTGTGGAAAAAGAAGAAATTGCTTGTCAGAAGCAATTTCTTCTTTTTTCACAACGTTTTCTCAATCATAAAATAACAGGCACGTAAAAAGCAGGGATTAAACAGCAAAGGGTTAACCAAAGAAGCTCTGCAGGACAGTGGTGAGAGTGGTCTCCCATAACAATATATTTTTGTGATGATATGTTTCTGCAATAGAAAATTAAGTAACTTTTTTAGTATTAACTCAAAATCAATGCTCACAGAGGTGTTATCATTAAGATGTGTAGAAGGGTTAAGTTGTGGGTATTTGTGATTACATTTCATCTCATGTATAAAGTCATGTAGATTTCATGTGTGAGTGAGAATGAGATGAATCAGAAAGCCATGAGCTTGCGTTCTGTTCACATAACTCTGCCCCTCCATGCTTTTCGTAACAAGTTTCCCGCCTAATCTCCTGTGCAGCAATCACTCTGCTCTAGACCTTGCGAAAGGACAGACCGAAGATTTAAACTATTTTGGGTTCTTCATTTTGCCCATTAGAAAGTTAATATAGAGCTACAATTACGTCTTATTCTGGTAGGTTAAATTCTTATCATTATCTGCACATTGCATATTTTATTGTATAGATTTTCCCTTTTGTAATGTTTTAATATTTCTATTTGCAGGCTAATTTGTACATAGCGCAGTAAAACATCAAACCCTGATATAAGTTTCTCATTATTTTCACCGGGTTACAGATGCATGAATTAGGAGAAAAGAGAATATGTCCTGATTTAACCTAGATTACTCAGTTCTAAATGTCTTCGTTTGTTTGTTTGTTTGAATGGGTTTTACGCCGCTTTCAACAATTTCACAGTTATATCGCAGCGGCCGGAGCACCTAACAATTGACCTGGTATTTCTTTCACCTGTACTACCATTACACCCTTTCCTAGCCTCCGACTGCTTTTTCACATAGGATTACGATTATCTACCCATAGGTGAGAGACAAAAGTTGGAAAGGATATTTGCCGCCACCGGGGATCGAACCCACGACTTCCAGATTGGAAGTCTTATGCCTAACCAACTGCGCTATGGTGGCGGCTCTAAATGTCTTTGAATCTTGAGTGAAAGTAAATTACAAGGGTGCATACCCCTATTCTCAAATGTAAATATAGAATACATGATTTGGTTTTGAAAGTGTTTAATTAGATGAAAACTAAATCCATTTTGTCGTTATTGGGAAAATTAAAGTTTTCTCTTGTATAAATATAGAAGAAGCATAAGAATAATTCATTTTTGGCAATTTATAAGTATGAGAGAAAAACCCAAATCAAAACATAATTCATATTAAAACATAGCATAAATTTATCTTGAAACCAAACAATTTTGATGCAACTTGCTTTTTTCCCCCTCAAAAATAGTGCTTATTAAGAACTGTTTTTTATCAGACCTTTTAAATAAAAATAGATTGAAAATTAATCTTCTTTATTTCACTACTTGATTTCATCCATAAAAATATGAAATTTAGACCAAGAGCAATCATTGCAAATAACACATATTCCCATTTTGGACCTCAATGAATATAACTTTCGACAAGGATTTACTACGGAGTGTGTTGACCTGATATTGGTTAAAGGTGCCTTACCCGATATTGACAGGTAGTTTTCAATTGGAATGAATGATGAATTAGAAAAAGAGATTTCTAGCACAGAGGTTAATAAAGAACAAAGAAAACTTAGAGCACAAGGGTATTCATTTTTTCTGTTGTACCCTATTTCCATGAGTGACCATATTTCCGTGAATAGTCAGTTAGAGTTACTCACTGTAATTTCAGTAAAATTTTCACTATATTTTGATAAGAGATCTAGAATAATGAATATATATTAACAAAGTAATTTTAAAAATACCACAATTCACATGAAACCAGTAAAATTCAAAAATTCCTTATTTCTAAGTGCATGTGTTATGTTAGGAAACTATAAATCTTGAAATAATACCATACCCATATGAGAAATGATAATGTGACTTATGGTGAAAAAATAGAATTCATGCATTACTCCATTAATGTTTTTAAAAAGGGACCGCTTTATTTAGGATTCACAGAAATATGAGCACTGTGGATTTTAGTGGGTGTTTTATGAAAGTTCAAATTATTTTGTTAAAAAAAGGATGATTTCAACTTGAATTTTGAGGCTACTTTTACAATTGCATGATTTTTTAAAATTGACAAGTTTAGAACAAGTGCTCCTCTTGATTTTAAAATTGTGACGGTTCTAATCAACATTTACAGAAATATAGTACACCAGGACCAAACTGCTATCATTCATTTATCGCATACTTTTCATACCCTCAAAAGAAGCAATTCAGATAGGAAAAATGAGATTGACAAATTCATGCTAATATCATGGCTGGTGATGTCAAAAATTCAAGACTGTGAAAATTAACAGATTAACAGGGTGATACTGTTGGATAAGCAAAACACTATGCAATAAAGTGTAGTGAAAATGGGTTCCACTCTATGTCGTAAGACTAGGAACCAGTCTATTTTGCGGTGCTCTTGATGCGGGGAACCAGGTCCAGCTTCCTCTTCCACTTCTGCCCTAGACAAGACAGCACACGAGAGACAGATCACAGCTTATTTAAGGCAGTAACAGCCCGACCCCATGTATGGTCCCAAGAGTTCAGGATAGGTAAAACACTATAATGGTGGCAGAGGTAATTTTGGAGCCTCATTTGTAATTTGCACTTGGAAATTTAGCTGGAAAATTGTTTCCCGCCACAGTGCCCAGGAGCAGACGAACTCTACCAACTTCGGAAATGCCCTTTCTGAGCTCCTTTTGTGCAGTGCATTATCCTTTTAAGTCCTTTTTTAAGTCTGTGGATCTTGTCTTGCTGTTCCAAAAGTGGAGTTCTTATGTGAACTTCTATGTCTGTCCATTTGGTCTGTTAATAGCCCTAACATGATCATGTTACCCCAGTAGAAATGGTGTGTACGAAAGGCACATGACAAATGCATGGTGCACGAAAGGCACCATAACAAACTCAGGATGAAGAAATTCCTGGGGGGGGGGGGGGGGGGGGGAGGGGGGGGAGAGGGGTATCATGGAGGTTGCAGTAGTGGCCAGAGATGCCAACAGATTGGCATATTCTGCTCACTGAATGTCATCAGAGGGAGAACTTGATCCTTGGCAATTCGAGGGTCATTACAACAGCAGCTGATGGATGGTCAACCAGATGGGGCAAACAAAAATAAGTGCTTGATCCTCTTCAATCTGAGGGTCGCTGCAACAAAAGCCGATTGATGTACAACAAGAAAGGGCAGAGGAAGATGCAGGTCTATGCACCTGGGCAACTCTGGGCTGCTAGACACCCCAACCATACACCAGACTCCATTGGCAGAGATCGGTGGGTATTAGACTGGTTGAAAGGTAAGTTGTCTTTCAGCAACATGCAGGCACAGATTTCTCAGACAAAATAGAGAGGATGCTTTGTCAAGTATGGGGACAACAGGGGTCGAGTGCCTGACAAAAGGGAACACCCTGTCAAATCCAGTCATTCCAGACAGCGATGGGGAAGACCGTGCATTATTATGGCCACCAATATGGTCTTATACATGTCCAATGTATCCTGGCACAAAAGGATGTGACTTATTCAAGCAGAGTGAGATAGTGGTTGTCTCTAAGACAGCTGTTCTCTAGACAATTTACTGTGAAAATATTGTACAACGAAGAGCTGCTTGGAATAGTGCATTCATAGTGCAGGCACTATACTTGTGGGTGGTTGGCTGTTTGTACCAACCATTTGAGATTGACTTCCTGTTGAAGTTAAAGGAACTCCATGGTTAATCTACAATTGTGGAGCGCTTGAGACATGGGGTTGTGTGTGGTTGACAAGAGAGAGTAGGCAGCCAATGGGGGCTTATACCCAGGAGGTGACATCGCAGATCATGGAGGAGGTTGGAACTAGCAATTCCCAAGGCCTTGCCACTGGTATGTGGTTCCATGTGTGGGAACTGGTTGCCCCATGGTGAGGTGGTAGCGCACAGGGTGACAAACCGAAACCAGCAGCGGAGGTCGCAAGGATCAGGGCTGGAGTTTCAATCGGGTCACGGAGTGCATAATTTGTAGGCCACGTGTCAGGCTCTGCATGGCCTAACATAAGTTGGTAGCCAGGTACTAGCGACACTGGGACAGACTGACGGGTCTACGGGACTGAGGGCTGTTGTAGAAGTGCACTGCAGGGTGTAGCAGGCCGCGCATTAGGCTGAGTGAGAGCATAACAGTAAGTGAGTGACAATGGCAAGCCGGTGGACAGATGGATTACAAGACAAAGCAGAAACATGTAGGCTGGATTTGTGACTACATATATGTCCAGTTGATTTTTTCACAAATGCAAGACAAGCTTGATAAGTCAGGGGCGAGATATGGTATGGGAACACTATAAAAGGAAAAGAAAACACGATTTTAAGTTTTTCCAATATCTTATTCAATTTGATTTTATATGAGACACCTCAAGACAACACAGTGATTTCAAATTCACGAATCCAATAAGAAGGCACAAACTGTTGAGAAATAGGGACGTACCACGTTGATACGACAAGACTTTGGTACGAATGAGATTATTTTCTTAACTTCGAATTAAAGCATCATATAAGGAAGTAAATGACAAAAAATTCGAATACGTATATTAATTATCCATCAAATAAAACCTGATGTTTTTTTGGAGGAGAAAGACCACAATACCAGACAAGTTTGCTGTTTATAATTTTGTTGTTGTTGTTGTCAGCTGACAAAAAGGTGTCAGTCCACTCAATATTGTAACTCGCTTTTCAGCTTCTCAGTTTTTGACTGACGAGCCTGTACTTATCGATATAAGCCCCATCGGAAGGAAGTGTAGTCGGGTCAGATTATGCCAGTCTACAAAATTTTACGCAGGTACAAATTCATAATGAAAGTCTCAATGGTTGGATGCCCAAGGACATATCAAGAAGGGCCCGTGGTTAAGAATGATAGATCTGCCTTATCAGCTTTTGCTGGCATTGACTGTTAATATTTTTCCTACCTTCCTTCATTCATTCATTCATCCCTTTCCTTCCCTTTCCTTCTCTATGCTTCCCTGCCTTCTTTCCCTACCTTCTTTCTTGAGTGTGTACATGTAAGTCAATGATCTCAATGTGTTACTCGTAGCCTATGTTCTCAGTGTGTATCGCATAGTCAATGATCTCAATGTGTTACTCATGGCCAATGTTCTCGGTGTGTATCTCATTGTCAATAATCTCATAGTGTTGCTCATGTGTATCCCATAGTCAATGATCTCAATGTGATACTCATAGACAATCATCATGTGTTCTCAGTGTGTATCCCAGGCTCATAGTCCGTGAATGATCTCAATGTGTAACTCATAGGCAATGTTCTCAAAATAACCTACAAGTCTCTGTCAAATCAATTTTAGCGAATGACTTGATCAAATCGAGCCCAACCAGATTAGTGGCAATGCTTTTGGCTTTCAAACCGTGCGTCGTTAGTAAGGCCAACATTCATCCGACATTTGACAAAAGTCCATGTAAGACGAGTCATTGGTCTCCCGCAATGGATGTATACATGATAAGTAGTACGCCTTAGTGAGATGAGCATCTTGCGGCTCAGAGGAAATTTTCGCTGTTGTACTGGTGTGAGAAACGACGGAAAACCACAGTTGGCTACACCAGCTGCCGCGATATAGCTGCCATAGTGTTGAACGTTACCCCCCCCCCCCCCCCCCAAACAAAGAAACAAATTTTAAAAAAACGTAGCTTTAGCAGAATGAAGTTACGACGTTTAGTTTGCCCTTCAAAATTTTCCATTTTCTTTGATACCATCGCTACATGTATGTATGTTTTCAAAATATAGATGTTTGACTTCAACATCGATCCATTCCAAGCACGCACTCCAATTAATCTAAAACGCTACCAAATTAAAAAAAAAATGCTTCAAAATCTTTCAAAATAAGCATCATTTCAATCGAGTCGGTCAAATTATTGCATGGTTTTATGGGAAGGTATTCATTTTTTAAACGTCTGACTGGTCGGTGAAGACATAAAATCTGTTAAGAACGTAGATTCTTTTTAAAGGAAGGTAAAAATCGCTAATTTCGTCCGTCTAAACGAAATTTTCAGTACTGTTTTACCTCCTTTGAAAATCATTCAAAACTCGCTCCACACACTCATTCAATTTCATTCCAAAATCATTCACCTCGTCAATTTTACTATGTTATAATCTGTATCAAGGCATAAGGTTATCATTCGAAATGAAGAACTACTACAACATCATCATCAACAACAACAACAAAAAAAAAAACACTTGTCTGTAAGCGAACTAATACCACCAACCCTTGGCGTAACTAGGACTTTGAAATTTATACGCACTCAATAGGCCACCAACATAGAATATATAGGATAAAGGCGATATAAAGACTGTGACAAAAGAGGAATATCCTCCATCCACGATCCATTTCTTTGATCTGAGCGTTAGTGGATAATCAAACCATCGTAACTACAGCTTGAATAAGCTGTAGTTTCGATGGTATGATCATTCATCAACGATATTTTTCTAAAGAAGGTTTTTTTTCTATTACGCACTTGTGTAATGTGCGTAATGATAATTACGCCCTTAACAACAGCACTTGTCAAAAAGATTGTTTATATCTAAACGCGACATTTTCATCAAAGGGCCATAACTATTCTAAAAGTCAACGGACCGTTAAAAATAAGACGAAAGAATGGACCGCCCAACCGACCAATAAGCTGACTCCCATAAACCTCAACATCGTTTTAGGTGAATAACATCAACATTAACTACAGCTACTCGATGTTTAAATTACATTTCAAGTTCTGACAGGCTTAGGGATTCGGATTCGAAACCGGGAATATTTTTATTCAAACTCTTTTTTGCATAATTTTATTCTACTTTCATTTGATTTCTCATCTTTAAGGAAACCTGCATGAATTAAATGACAATAAACTTGTCAATAAACGTAAAATCCAATTGATAACTGCTTTGTGCTCGTTTATGTAGCCCCTTTTCAGTTTTATAGAACATCAAATTAAGATCCGCGAATATCTTTATTTAGATTGAGTATAACATTATTCGTTTTGCATTTAGTGTAGAAAACTGCAAATACAAAGAGACGTTGTTTAGACTTGTTTTCCTGGAAAGGACATCAAATCAAGGGTTACTATCATAAACACTCGGACAGGTAATAACATCGAGAATTTGATTTAAACCATTCTAAATCGCCCGATTAGAGCTCGTTTCAAAGAGTTCAAACCACTCAGTCCAATTACTCCGATGTTCAAAAATGCATCGAAATCGTTTCAAACCAATCAACATTTTTTATAGCCGACGAATCATTGGACGTTTTAATTGGCTATTGTTGATTTTTAAGAGTCTGATTTTGCTCGTGAGGCGCACAAACAGAAAAGAATGTCGATTTTATCAAAGGGGGTAAAATCGCTAATCGAGGGTATGCTCGTATTTTACATGACCCTTTGAATCACTCAAAATTCTCATGAAACTCATTCAATTTCATTCGAAAATCATTCATCTCATCAATTTCACGGTGTTTTTCATTATTCAGGATTTCATTGGAATTTAAAATTTCCGGACCTTTAAACACTTTTGGGTATTGATACTTGAGTGTGAGTGTGCATTGATTAGATACATATCAAGTTGAAATTTTGGCTAGTTTTAAACTTTTCTAAGCCTGAAGAAATTGACGGAGGCGGGGCATGTTTTACCTATTTTACAACCGGAAAAGCCTTTTACATTTCTACAGACGGCGCACGATGTCCAGCACAGGCTGTGAATTTTTATACATGTTTATTCGGCACCGTTCGATTATTTCCTATGGCGTATGTGTTCTCAAAACCGTGTGGTGTCCGATTGAATTTTTAAAAAATCCGCTTTAAAAACTCCCGGATTGCCCGATCGGCGATCACTAGCATATATCGCAAGGTAAGACGATCAACAGAGAAAAAACCCCAAGTTATTTATTAGACATGTTAACTACATATTTTTTTTTCGATGTATAATATATAAATGTAATTATGTTCTGTAACGATGGTGTACTTTGTACAAATCTTTCAATAAACTTATCTGTCTGTCTGTCTGTCTGTCTGTCTGTCTGTCTGTGTGTCTGTCTGTCTATCTGTCTGTCAATCAACATATCTAATGTAGACCGTAAGGCCGCCATACGGTCTCCGTGCGGTTAACACGATGACCTCATCTATGACCACATAGGAGACCGTAGGATGATGCGGTAAAGATTTACAAACAAGGCAAACGATCCTACGATGCCAATACGGTGACTTTCCGGTGACTTTATGTCTACGGTCTCTGTGGGCTTATTATTTCTTTAAAAAATGTACTCTTTCTTGATGCAATATCGTTAGGGTTACGCAATCCGTTAAAGAAGTGACGATGCGTTGGTAATATACTGAATTTTCATCGATCTTTCACTTGTTCTATCAAATTTTTGTGGATTTGTTGGGTACCTTTATCAGTTTGTCAAAATATGACTAAGAATAAATTATTGTATCTACATGTATTTACAAGTATATATCGCATATGAGCACTATTTCACATAGTATTTGATACACATCAATTAAATTGCTCCATCCTTCTAAACATCACGCAATTAAAAGTAGTTTTTCTTTTAGAAATTGTAATTTTTACGATGTTCATTGTTGAAGCGCCAGTAGATCACGCATCGGGCTTCCGGGGCTCGATCCCTGACGGCGGCACACATTCTTTCGACATTAGTCCCCAAATGGCTTTTCGCTATAGTATTTCACGATATTCAGAAAACTATCCCAAACGACTCACCAAGTCGAATTTGAGTTAAATAATTAGAAAACGCCCAGCTAGATGCCGGAGAAATTAGCAAAATTTAATTATTGTTGTCTTGGGAAGTAGAACAAAAGCAATCCTATTGGTTGGCAATATTAAGTGATGATTAATGAAAATTTGCACAATTGCACTACAGTGGCGAATCCAGTTGGGTTCGGAGGGGGATGGGGGGTCGAACGACCCCCTCTGTATCCAAATTACTTCATTGTAGTGGACAAATTCTATTAAAATTTTGCCAAAGAAGAAAAACAACCCTCTTTTTGTAGTGTTTGAATCACAGGAACTTAAAATTCTACTAATAAATTCTATCTGATGTACTGTGTTTGAGTAATGAGCCTCATGGTATCCCCCTATCTAAATCTTTTTAGTTAAAATCCAAAAATCAGACGCTTTTCAATTATTCCTTTCGAAATTTTCACCAATTGACGACCAAAAAGAAATTGAAAAGATTGTAAGAATACATTGAGCGTTGAAAGAAACATTTCCTTTAATTTCCGAGCCAACTGACATTGCAATGCATTGTGTTTTGATACGACCAATAGCCGTTGAAAAATCCTATTTCCACGTGGCTTTATATGAAATTCTATGATCAAAAGAAACAGTAACCTATTTGCAAATGGGAACTGCGGTCATGCGTAAACGATTCAAATACGCTCTCGAACATTAGGAAATTGTGCCTCACGTTACAGTTTAGTACACGTGAAAAGCGAGGTAATATTTCGCAAACGGTTTGCAAACGTTATCTTGTAAACGTGTACGTCCTAACCAGGGCCAGGTTTGCATTTCGAATTGTAAAGGGGGGAACAAACCAGTAATGTGTTCAGGGTGCATACGTTTTCTTTATGCTTAATGTAGTAGACCCGTAATTGTTCCGCAACGTTTCGAAAGTCATGAAGTTAAACATTACTAACCAATGTTTCCCGGTGATTTCATTAGGAAACATCGGTTAACTTCGTGAAAGATCTTGAGTTCCGAAATGTTGCGGAACTATTACGGATTCACTATCTTAAGAAATAAACCTGTGCAAACATTTGCAGCAATGTAGAAAGCTGTGTTCAGAATTACAAAAAAGGCGTAAACTGTTTGCCAATTTTACCTCGCTTTGCACGCACATACAGGTGCAAGGTGAGGTATAATTAAAAACAGTTTGCATCGCTTTGTCATCCTGAACGCAGGTCTGATTGAAAATTACGTGGCAGTTTTTCATACTCTGAGACCTAATCTATTTACAAAGTGCATATTCAGATCGCACATGCTCAAATGATTTATCACTTTGCACGTAAACTAATATGCATGGCGAGGAATCTTTTTAAACGTTTGAAAACGTCTAAATATCCTGTTTTTGGAATCTGAACACAGAACAAATTTTACTAATTTTGGCGCAAAAAATATACTTTTCCTGGTTTGACTGAAATATTTGAGTTATTAGTGGGATTTACAGGAGAAAGAGGGGAAAGGTCGCGGAGTCGAAACTTTTAAATATTGCTCACAACCTGTACACGCATAGTTAACCAACCGTTGAAAAGGTTGAAAAAAGATGAGAACGTTTTCAGAGCGCGCGTGTCATGCTTTGCTTGAAACTGTTTTATATCCTGAAATCTGAAATCAAAATATCTTACGGTGTAGCAGCGATTTGAAAGAAAATAAAGAATTCTTAAAAATAACCCCAAGTAAATATCTGACAAAACTTTAGCCGAATGCTCTTATTTCTTTCTAAAAAGAACGTATTGACTCTTTATGTGAAGAAATAAATGATAAACGACGAAATTGCTGGTTAAAATATTATCGATTTACAACAGTTTTTTGAGAAGAAGAGTAGTTTTCGGTTTTAGATAGCATTTTAAGTTTCTAATTCGGCAAACCTTCATTTTGTATATTATGTTCCTGCAATTATTCATCTGAATCCGCAAAAAAAGAAAGAAAACAGTCACAAATAAAGCCAGCAATGCAGTATTGCAAGCATTTTAACGTTTTTGGTGGTTATTCCCATAAAAAAAATCTGGGTTCGCGCTTGTACGAAGGGAAGGAGGGATTAATAAAGTTGTAAATTTCTTTAAAAATGTTTAACGTTTTACAGGGGAAAACTTTGATTAACCATGACTTAAACTGACAAACAATTCAGAAATGATTTTATATCATATTAGATGCAATTGTTTATGTTGATTCGAGGTATTCATGAACATAGTAAGCCTTAAAGTACCTGAAAGCACAAATGTACCTTGATAGATTTTTTCCATTCTTCAGAACCATGGGATTGTTTCACTTCTACTACCCAGGACACGTAAACAATTAAATCTTGCTAATTTACCCGGCATTTAACCGGCCATTGCCTATTATTTCATAAGCAATCGACCAGGTAAGATGTTAGGGATAGTTTTTGTGATTTTCGGGATATACTACGAATAGGAATTGAGGAACATATGTCGGAAAAACGTGCGCCGCTGTCGGGGGTCGAACCCAGTACCGGATGAATAAGAGGCCGCTGCATTATCAATTGACGCTAGGACGGCGGCTTTTGAGCGAAAGGGGACAATTTTGCAGAAATCATGGCTACGATACTCTAACCGACACCAAGACAAGTTCCATGATTTTGATGGCGCAATTGTTTTAGTAGGATAAAGTATCTTGATTGATGTTTATCAAACGCTATGTTAAATAGAGTTCATAGACGTACGACAAAAAACCGAAATAATTCTAAATTTAAATATGTTAATCTTATAGTGGAACCCAACGAATTCCCATAAATTTGATAGAAAAAGAACACGATCAATGAAACTTTGATATTTTACCAACGTATCTTCACTTCAGCTTATCCAAGCTGGAAATAACAATGTGCTGGTTAACAACAAAAGATACTTATTTATGTTATTTACGTTAATAATTTGAATCGATGCTCAAAAGGATGGATGCATTAATTGTGAACCAGTAATTATTTTAAATGCAATTGATTATTTTCTGGTTAAAAGATGCGATCAGGCGATGTAGACTATGATCAGCCTGCATATATGTGTCTTTACCTTCTGCTCATGCAGAAAAAATCTTTGTTCAGCATGACAAGGGTAAAATTGAGGAATGTATTAATTAACCCTTGTCATGCTGAACCAGGAATATTCCTGCTTTGGCAGGAGCTATAGACAAACACCATCCTGCACATATGTGCAGTCTGATGTTAGTCTACACCACCTGTTTCTCACTTTCAAACCAGAATTGTCAATATATCTAGTTTTTTTTCAAATAAAAATTGACCTACAGATGGGACTTTCAGTGCTTTTTGCCCTTTGATTTTGATGAAAATTTATAGCCAAATTTTATTCAGCAGAACAAGGGTTAATTCAATATAGTTGTCAATGATATTGATTTGAGCACTGGACCATTCAATTGATATTTAAGGAAAACCAAATGAGCCTGTGCGTGACATTTCCAACAATTTGAAACGTTCACGAGGTGCAAGCATTGAGTAGCGTTGACAGCCACATACTGTAAATATAAAGTTACCTGATTGTCTACAGATACTTTGAGACCTTATCTATCTACTAAACGCATAGTAAAGACTCTGGTCAGACTGTGCGGATGCACAGGCTGGTCAGAGTCTTTGCTTTGCGCATATTTGAAATTGTTGGAAATCTCACGCACAGGCTCAAATATGATTAGACACAATGTGAACAAGCATTCATTTCTTTTTTCAATTAGGTTCATTACCATAACTATCATTATTGGATCATCAAAATGTTGAAGTTTTGAAAGGCAACATTTTGTTCACTCACTGACGAATGTTCACTCACTGACGAAAGGTTCCGCCAAGAAGCCCTTTCATACATTTTTACAAAAGATTCCGTGTATTGACGGGTGAAAACATTGTTAATTAAGGAAAGAACTTGAAAAAGGCAGTAATTTTTCATTTCACAATGCCCACCCTTCCACCCCTTTAATTTTTTTGAAGCGTCTCTTACAAATGAATTCCAATTTGCTTTCATCTGGGACTAGTCTTAATTAAATGTTAAACTGGAATAAATGAAAACTGAAAAGAGGATTGAATTTGATTTGATTTAAATTGGGGTTTTACTTCGCTTTCAACAATCTTTCAGTTATATCGCGACGACTGAAGCACCTAACGATGGATTCCTGGTATTTCTCACACCATTACTACCACCACATCCCTTTCCTAGCCTCCAGTTGCTATTCACTTAGCGCTCCATTTATTCATTCCAAACACTCACTCAAACCATTTTAAAACGCCCCAAACTTACCGAAAAAGATAGAATCAACAACCTCATTCAAAATAAATAGGGCCAGAAAAGAATCGCGATTTCACTGACACAATTTAAATTGTAAGCATATATTCTAGGAGAATTAGGAAGGTATTTATAGAACTTGTATACATATTTTATTGAGGGGGAAAATACATATCGATAATTTTGTTCATCTTGAACAAAATAAGCGATGTTGGATTACCTCCCTTGTATTTCACTCAAAATTCGCCCCACACACTCATTCAACTTCGATAAAATATCATTCAAAAAATCATTCATCTTTTCATTTTCACGATGTTTTAACTTTGCCTATCTTTCATTTCACTCAAAACTCACCCATCGCATTCATTCAATTTTATTACAGTATAATTCCAAAATAATTCACACTGTCAATTTTACGATATTGTTAGCTGTTTTCTTGGTTGCACATGTCCATAAAATGCCTATATTGAGTGGTTTTTCAACTATCTCTGTCATCTTACTATGCGAACAGGGACGTTCACCATCAGCACTTTCAGTGCTTTGATCACTTGCATTTTTATAATTAGCTATATTCTCTTGTTAATGAAATATATGATCATACAGACAAATGCTGCCGCCGCACCGAGCTTAAATTTTAGAAGCCCATACAACTTGGGCTAGGCATTTTGTCCTGGTTGTCAAGTATCTATATTTTGGAAACAAACATGGCTAGAGGTATCAAAGAAAAAGGAAAAATGATGAAAAAGGCCAATATCAGCGTCGAACATGTAGTTTGATTCTGAAAAAGCCACGACGTTTGAACTTTTTTTTTGGAGGAGGGGGGGGGGGGGTACGCTAAATTCAACACAATTGCAATAATTTCGCGGCACTGGTGCACCTAACCGAGGTTTTTAGGTCGTTTCTCACACTAGTACAACAAAAACACCAGCCGCTCATCCCGCTTAGGCACAAATCTAATCATAATCTCATCGACGGGACACAAATGACTCATCATAAAATGGATTCTCATCTTGATCAAAACCATTCAAAATAACTCGCTCAGTGCTCAAAATATTCATTCCAAGCACTCACTACAATCAATCTGAAACGCCACCAAATTGTTCAAAAACGCTTCGAAATCTTACAAAATGATAATAATTTCTGTCGAATCGATCAAATTATTGCGTGATTGTATTGGATGGTGTTGATTTTACGCACTTGAATTGTCCGTGAAGGCATAATCTAAAAACGTAGGTAGATTCTTTTTAAAGAAAAGCTAAACAAGTACAAATGTAATCGATTATTTCTCTCGATTGGACGTCATTGTCGATAATGTTTACCTCCCTTGAAAATCATTCAGAACCAGCTCCACAAACTCATTCAATTTCATTCCAAATTCATTCACCTTGTCAATATTAGGATGTTATAATCTTTTTCAAGATAGCAGGGGCCCGTTATACTAAACTTCTTACGAAAAAAACAACCGTAAGTCAAAATCACACATTGTGCCTGGTGTTTACATTCATTGTTAGATTTTGCTTAGCAATAACTAATCGGAATCGTCTGCAGAAGACATTTACATAGAGGATAATAGCTTGTTTCAGTGTAAGATCGATCTATATTTCATTGAGTAAACAGTAAAAGCTATATTTTCACAAGTGGCGGAGCCACGAGTGAAAATATAGCTTTTGTTGTTCACGAAATGAAATATTTGTCGATCTTACTCGAAGAACAAATAATTATTCTATTTCTTTAATGCAAAAATGAGACAAAATATGGAATTTCTAGGACATAATTTCGTAATGCGCGTCATTTTGCACGTGATTGCTATGCGACGTTCATTGTTGCGTTACTTATTTCGCCCCGCATAGATGACGTCAGATAGGATGAAATGCACAAAAGCAGGGGATAAGTTTTTGATAATTTCACTGCTTTTGCGGTGAGATTATCAAGTGATAATCTTCCGTTATTTCTCGATAAACCACCGAGAAGCATTAAAGAAATGAGAATATGCATGACAGAAGTCAATTTCTAGATACTACTGTAGGAGCAACTTTAATTTTTGACTTGTGCAAAAAATGGTCGTAAGATCTTCGGTAAAACGGGCCCCAGACTATCATTCGAACTAAAGAATAAAAGACAAAAACAGCACTTGTCGAGAAACGAACTAATACCCCAACAGCACTTGTTCATTTTCGTGAAAGAACCAAGCTTTTTTAAGTCAATGGACCGTCGAAAAATAAAACATCTACATCTCTGCTTCGTACTGTAACGATATATGAGTTTGAATTAAATCCGACAATTTGACACTGAGAAAATATACGGAAACGAAAAAAAGCTTAAGACGGACGAAAGAATGGACCGCTCAACCGACCGACAAGCTGTCTCCTATAAACAAAAGCAGAGATAGATAGATAGATAGATAGATAGATAGATAGATAGATAGATAGATAGATAGATAGATAGATAGATAGATAGATAGATAGATAGATAGATAGATAGATAGATAGATAGATAGATAGATAGATAGATAGATAGATAGATAGATAGATAGATAGATAGATAGATAGATAGATAGATAGATAGATAGATAGATAGATAGATAGATAGATAGATAGATAGATAGATCGATAGATAGATAGATAGATAGATAGATAGATAGATAGATGGATAGATGGATGGATGGATGGATGGATGGATGGATGGATGGATGGATGGATGGATGGATGGATGGATGGATGGATAGATGGATAGATGGATAGATAGATAGATAGATAGATAGATAGATAGATAGATAGATAGATAGATAGATAGATAGATAGATAGATAGATAGATAGATAGATAGATAGATAGGAAGCATAATTTGGAAGCATTATAACAAAATGATTTAGACCCAAAAGATTTAACTTTTGGTATACGATAGCCTCAAAATGATTTAGACCCAAAAGATTTAACTTTTGGTATACGATAGCCCTGCATCCAAATTACTTCTTTCTAGTGGACAAATTCAATCATAATGTTTGCAAAAGAAGAAAAGCATCCACTTTTTCGTAGTGTTCGAATCACAGGAACTAGAAATTTTACAAATAAAATATATCTGGTGTACTTTAAAGATATGGATACTTAGGGACTAATTACTCGAATTCCACGCCGACATCAAACCCTCTATGAAGAAACTCGGCCAATTTGGCCAATCTATTCCTCAACTGCTGCAGTTTACGGAAATGGCTGAGGGGTATTCCGAATGAAGCAATCCCATGAAACCCGTTTCAATTCATGCCCCGCTTTGCACGAGCAGTAACGTGCAAAGCGGTCTTAATTTGAAAACGGTTTTCTACATATTGTCATCCGCAACACAGGGCTTGTTGCCAATTGTGGCCCGGCTAAAAAGTATGAAAAGTATAACTTATCCGATATTGTACAATTCATTGTATTCAATGTATCATATATACCAACTCACTTTTATTGAAGGCCACCATTCTGCTTCTTTTACTCCGTTTCTTTGCATTTTTGCAAGAAAAAAATGGTATGTTTACAAAAATTAAATCATAGTAATTTTTCTATCTATTACACATATATCTTTTATTTTAGAATCAGAAAATGGTACAATGCTTTTTAATATGACCAACAGTCGTTGAAAATCATATTTCCACGTGGTTTAACAGGAAATATCATGATCAAAAGAAACAGTAACCTCTTGGCGTATGGGAAATGCGGTCTTGCGCTCACGATTCAAATACGCTTTCGAACGTTTGGAAATTGTGCCCCACATTGCAATTAAGTACAAGTGGAAAGCGAGGTTTTATTATTTTAAAAACGTTTTTGGAAACGTTATCTTGCAAGCGTTTTCGTCTTAACCGGGGCGAGGTTTGCATTTTGAAATTGTAAAGGAAAGAATTAATTGGCAATGTTCTCAGGATGAATACGTTTCTTTAGGTTTAAGGTAGTGAACCCGTAATAGTTCCGCAGCGTTTCAGGAATTATGAAGTTAAACAGTGCTAACCGATGTTTCCTGGTGATTTCATAAGGAGACCTCGCATAAACTTTTGAAAGAATTTTAGTTCCGAAATGTTGCTGAACAATTACGGGTCCACTATCTTATAAAATAAACCTGTGCGTAGCATGTCCAATATAGAAAGCTGTGTACAGAATGACAAAATGGTACAAACTTTTTGCCAACTTTTACCCGGCTTTGTACACAAGTGCATGTGCAAATTGAGGTATAATTGAAAACAGTTTGCATCGTTTTTTCATCCTGAACGCAGATCTGGGCCCAAGGTTATAAAACTTTTCTCAGGCTCAGGATCAATTTTCTCAAATTGCAGTTTAAGATTAAAGCCATAATTCTGTTTTATTACTCATTTAAATGTATAAACATGAAAGACGATATCAATAAGTTGTTATAAATAACAACTTATTGATACTATCTTTAAATCAATACATTTATTTTAATTTGAAATTTGAGAAAATTAAGCCTGAGCCCGAGAAAAAGTTTATAACCTCGGGCCCTGATTGAAGATTACAGGGCAGTTTTTGATACTCTGAGACCTTATCTATTTACTAAGTACATATTCAGAGCGCACATGCTCAACTGATATCTCTTATTTGCACGTGAAATAATAAATCTGCATGTTGAGGAATCTTTAAAAGGGTTGAAAACGTCATGTCATAGTCCGTTTGACTTCTATATGGATCAACATTTCGCCGTAAATCTCAGAAACAGTCAAATGAATTATATATTTTTCTTGTCATTCACATCATATTTTCTATCTAATACCATGAAGATTTTCAATTGTCAGAATTTTTGATTTTAAAATAATGATTTTGTCCGTCCGTATACACATCGAGGGCCGCCGTCATAGCGCAATTGGTAGCGCGTCAGACTGTCAGTCTAGAGGTCTCGGGTTTGATCCCCGACGGCGGCACTCATTCTTACCGACTATTTGTCTTTCACAAATGGGTTGATAATCGTAGACCTATGTGAGATAGAAGCTAGAGGCTAGGAAAAGATGCGATGGTTGAACTGGTGAAAGAAATAACAGGAATCCATTGTTAGGTACTCCAACCGCCGCGATATAACTGGAAAAAAATGTTAAAGCGGCGTTAAACTCCATTCAATCAATTAACCGTATAATTGTTAACTCTTAGCCTGGCATGCCTTCTTGTAACTGTATTAAACCGAACAGCAAATTGTCTATCCAAAATGGGCCGAGTCAAAAGTGTATGATTTTAAGTTATTCTTTCGAGTATCTTTATAAGACTATTTTATCGAAGAATTTTCACATCCTTAGGATATCAAATCTGAGTGTAAGTTCTCTTTGTTAAAAAACAGTTTGACCTCATAATAATTGTTTCTATCTAGTCTGAGATGAACCCAATATTCCCTTATTTAGACCAATCAAAAAGCATTATTTTACGAAGACGTTTGGGATTTACACGAGGAAAACTAGTTAAGGTAGTGGACTCGTAATAGATTTGCAATGTCTCAAAAGTAATGAACTTTAACAGTGTTAACAGAGGTTTCCTAATGATTTTCATTAGGAAACCTCGGTCAAAATTGTGAAAGATCATGTGGTCTGAAATGTTGCGGAACTATTACGGGTCCACTACCTTAAGCAGGCGAGTGATAACGATGCAAGTCACGTGATATTTTAAGTTAAACATGCAATGAAGGTCGATATGCTAATTAGCATTTCAAATAAGGAATAATGGACATTTCTTCGTTCAAATGTTTAGTATAAAACCACGTTCACGAGGTGCAAGCATTGAGTAGCGTTTACAGCCACATACTGTAAATATAAAGTTACCTGATTGTCTACAAATACTTTGAGACCTTATCTATCTACTAAACGCATAGTAAAGACCCTGGTCAGACTGTGCGGATGCACAGGCTGGTCAGAGTCTTTGCTTTGTGCATATTTGAAATTGTTGGAAATCTCACGCACAGGCTCAAATATGATTAGACACAATGTGAACAAGCATTCATTTCTTTTTTCAATTAGGTTCATTACCATAACTATCGTTATTGGATCATCAAAATGTTGAAGTTTTGAAAGGCAACATTTTGTTCACTCACTGACGAATGTTCACTCACTGACGAATGTTCACTCACTGACGAAAGGTTCCGCCAAGAAGCCCTTTCATACATTTTTTACAAAAATTCCGTGTATTGACGGGTGAAAACATTGTTAATTAAGGAAAGAACTTGAAAAAGGCAGTAGTTTTTCATTTCAAAATGCCCACCCTTCCACCCCTTGATGAAATCCTTTAATTTTTTTGAAGCGTCTCTTACAAATGAATTCCAATTTGCTTTCATCTGGGACTAGTCTTAATTAAATGTTTAACTGGAATAAATGAAAACTGAAAAGAGGATTGAATTTGATTTGATTTAAATTGGGGTTTTACGTCGCTTTCAACAATCTTTCAGTTATATCGCGACGACTGAAGCACCTAACGATGGATTCCTGGTATTTCTCACACCATTACTACCACCACATCCCTTTCCTAGCCTCCAGTTGCTAATCACTTAGCGCTCCATTCATTCATTCCAAACACTCACTCAAACCATTCTAAAACGCTCCAAACTTACCGAAAAAGATAGAATCAACAACCTCATTCAAAATAAATAGGGCCAGAAAAGAAACGCGATTTCACTGACACAATTCAAATTGTAAGCATATGTTCTAGGAGAATTAGGATGGTATTTATAGAACTTGTATACATATTTTATTGAGGGGGAAAATACATATCGATAATTTTGTTCATCTTGAACAAAATAAGCGATGTTGGATTACCTCCCTTGTATTTCACTCAAAATTCGCCCCACACACTCATTCAACTTCGATAAAATATCATTCAAAAAATCATTCATCTTTTCATTTTCACGATGTTTTAACTTTGCCTATCTTTCATTTCACTCAAAACTCACCCATCGCATTCATTCAATTTTATTACAGTATAATTCCAAAATAATCCACACTGTCAATTTTACGATATTGTTAGCTGTTTTCTTGGTTGCACATGTCCATAAAATGCCTATATTGAGTGGTTTTTCAACTATCTCTGTCAGCTTACTATGCGAACAGGGACGTTCACCATCAGCACTTTCAGTGCTTTGATCACTTGCATTTTTATAATTAGCTATATTCTCTTGTTAATGAAATATATGATCATACAGACAAATGCTGCCGCCGCACCGAGCTTAAATTTTAGAAGCCCATACAACTCGGGCTAGGCATTTTGGTCTGGTTGTCAAGTATCTATATTTTGGAAACAAACATGGCTAGAGGTATCAAAGAAAAAGGAAAAATAATGAAAAAGGCCAATATCAGCGTCGAACATGTAGTTTGATTCTGAAAAAGCCACGACGTTTGAACTTTTTTTTTGAGGAGAGGGGATACGCTAAATTCAACACAATTGCAATAATTTCGCGGCGACTGGTGCAACTAACCGTGGTTTTTAGGTCGTTTCTCACACTAGTACAACAAAAACACCAGCCGCTCATCCCGCTTAGGCACAAATCTAATCATAATCTCATCGACGGGACACAAATGACTCATCATAAAATTTATTCTCATCTTGATCAAAACCATTCAAAATAACTCGCTCAGTGCTCAAAATATTCATTCCAAGCACTCACTACAATCAATCTGAAACGCCACCAAATTGTTCAAAAACGCTTCGAAATCTTACAAAATGATAACAATTTCTATCGAATCGATCAAATTATTGCGTGATTGTATTGGATGGTGTTGATTTTTACGCACTTGATTTGTCCGTCAAGACATAATCTCAAAAGGTAGGTAGATTCTTTTTAAAGAAAAGCTAAACAAGTACAAATGTAATCGATTATTTCTCTCGATTGGACGTCATTGTCGATACTGTTTTACCTCCCTTGAAAATCATTCAGAACCAGCTCCACAAACTCATTCAATTTCATTCCAAAATCATTCACCTTGTCAATATTAGGATGTTATAATCTTTTTCAAGACAGCAGGGGCCCGTTATACTAAATTTCTTACGAAAAAAACAACCGTAAGTCAAAATCACACATTGTGCCTGGTGTTTACATTCATTGTTAGATTTTGCTTAGCAATAACTAATCGGAATCGTCTGCAGAAGACGATTACATAGAGGATAATAGTTTGTTTCAGTGTAAGATCGATCTATATTTTATTGAGTGAACAGTAAAAGCTATATTTTCACAAGTGGCGGAGCCACGAGTGAAAATATAGCTTTTGTTGTTCACGAAATGAAATATTTATCGATCTTACTCGAAGAACAAATAATTATTCTATTTCTTTAATGCAAAAATGAGACAAAATGTGAAATTTCTAGGACATAATTTCGTAAAGCGCGTCATTTTGCACGTGATTGCTATGCGACGTTCATTGTAACGTCACTTCTTTCGCCCCGCATAGATGACGTCAGATAGGATGAAATGCACAAAAGCAGGGTATAAGTTTTTGATAATTTCACTGCTTTTGCGGTATGATTATCAAGTGATAATCTACCGTTATTTCTCGATAAACCACCGAAAAGCATTAAAGAAAATGAGAATATGTATGACAGAAGTCCATTTCTAGATCCTACTGTAGGAGCAACTTTAACTTTTGACTTATGCAAAAATTGATCGAAAGATCTTCGGTAAAACGGGCCCCAGACTATCATTCAAACTGAAGAATATAAGACAACAACAGCACTTGTCGAGAAACGAACTAATACCCCAACAGCAATTGTTCATTTTCGTGAAAGAACCATAGCTTTTTTAAGTCAATGGACCGTCATGAAATAAGACATCTACATCGCTACTTCGTAGTGTTACATTATATGAGAAGTTTGAATTAAATCTGACAATTTGATGCTGAGAAATTTGACGGACACGAAAAAAGCTAAAGACGGACGAAAGAATGGACCGCCCAACCGACCGACAAGCTGACTCCTATGAACCCAAACATCGTTTTAGGTGAGTAACAACAACAACAATAACAACAACACAACAACTAATACTACTTCTCGATGAGTGACTTGCATTTTAAGTTCTGACAGGCTTAAAGATTCGGATTCGAAACCGGGGACTCTTATTAATTAATTTTCCACTTTATTGCCTTTTTTTCATTCTACTTTCATTAGATGCTCATCTTTAAGGAAACCTGCATAAATTAAATGACAATGAAAATGTCAATTAACGTAATATACAAATGATAAAACCACAATCACTACAACCCTTCTAAAATACAAAAACGCAACAACAACTATAGGTAGATTTTGCGCGGTGAGCCGTGAAACCTCCTTTAAACGGTTAAATTCCCGTGCCATTTTGTCGAAATAGATAAAACGGGTTAAAACAACAATTAAAAGTAACAACTTACCTTTTCAAACGAAAGTTACTGCTTGTCTTAAATCGCAATGTTTACTCATAAATGTACTTTCATAATTGAATTTAAAGGATCATGTTCAATTCCGATCATTTACTTTTTAATTAAACCCGAAATACCCATAGTAATGGACTCGGCGCCTACGTCAGAGCTCAGTTTTGAAAATACACCTATAGAAATATAATAAACAAAATCAAAACAAAACAAACCAATAAACTAGTTTTACCGTTTATGAAGCCATTTTGTTACTTTCAAATTAAAATCCGCGAGTATCTTCATTTATATTTTGTATCAAATTATTCGTTTTGCATTTGGTGTAGAAAACTGTGAATACAAAGAGACGTTATTTAGACAGGCTATCCTTGATAACAAAAGAGACCCGTCACGCGAAAAAAGGACCATCTGGGAAGTGCGTAAAGTGTCAATCATGGTCAGACTGCGCGGATTGCGCAGACTGACAAGGGTCGACACTTTTTGCACCGTGCCTATTTTCTGAATCAAGAATGATCAATCCACCTTCGATTTGGCATTTTCTGGATTAAAATCATTCTTAATCGCCCGATCAGCAGAGCCCCAAGTAAACGAGTTAGAACCACGCTCCAATGTTCAAAAATGCATCGAATTGTTTATAAACCGATCATTATTTTATTGAAGTCGACGAATCATTGAACGTTTTCATTTGGCTTTTATGGTTGTTTTGATTTTTGAGCGTCTGATATTCTCGTGGAGATACAAAAACAGAAAAGAATACATGTATCGATTTCAGTAAAAAAAAGAAAGAGGGGGGGGATTAAAAATCGCTCAATAAGGGTACGCTCGTATTTTCCCCTCCATTTGATTTATTCAAAACTCTATTACTCCATTCAATTTCATTAAAAATCATTCAAATTATCAATCCCACAATATTTTCAATTATTTCACATTTAAACAATTTAGACCAATGTCATCGCTTATTTTTCATCACGTGAGAGTGAAATTTCTAGATCCATGTTGTACAACAAGGACGAGGCTGCTGTGCAATACGGATTTTTTTTCAAAAAACGAGGCAACCTTTTTTGTACGATGAAAGCGAGGCAATCTATTTTGTACGATGAAATTGTGGCTGTAGTGTCGAATATCGGTATTTTCGCGTCTCTTGCAATGTATTAATCCCTCAGTTAGGAAGTTTGGAAATAAATTTGATCTTGTTACATTTTGTAAGATTCTTGATTTTTTTTCATTTGTTACACTGTTTTGTAAGTAAAAGAAGAATACAAGTGACACGGAGAGTCACAGAACAGTTGTTGTTTCTTGATTTTATAATATCGGGTTTGGCAACATGAAAATATAGATTTCAAGCGACGGCGGGTAGTCAATCTATTTTATGTTAATTACAGATATGTATTTCAATCATTAAGCACAAACCTACTTGACACTTGAAAAAAATATTTTACGTGGGTTTCTAATTTTTGAACAAGTGTCTGTTTCAAATTCAACATGTTCGTAGTGACTTGGATTTGACGGCATTTTCCGGATCATTTTGGATCTACTCCCTTTGTCTCTCTCAAGTGTCGAAAATCGTAACTTGCGGAACTTCCAGTGTTTCAGTACTGAATTCATTCGATTCGTACCCTGCAGAACCACTGGATATTTTGACTCGGCTTTCGCCTCGTCAAATATAGACTAGTTTTGCAGGGTACTCATAGAAACCAGTATTGTACTCGATGGTGTTAAATAACCTCTTATTAATCAAGATTACTGAAATTTTGACATTAAAACACTTTGAGTTGTAAGCGTAAAGAAACTGACGGAGGCGGGACTAATTAAACACATTTTACATTCGGAAAGCCTTTTACATTTCTACAGACGCCGCACGATGTCCGGCGCAAGCTGTGATTTTTTATACATGTTTTTTCGACAACGTTCGATTTTTTTCTACGTCGTTTGTGTTTTCAATACCGCGTGAAGTCAGATTGAAATTTCAAAAATCCGCAAAAAAAAAATCCACGGGGTGCCCGTGCGGCGATCGCTAGGATATCGAAAGGTAAGACGATCAAACAAAAATATCTATTGTAGTCCGATGGCCCTCATACGGTCGCTGTGCGATTACCACACGTAGACTGCTAGGAGACCGTAGGATGGTGCGGAAAGATGCACAAGCAATCTATCCCAAGTTGCCCGTACGATGACCTTGTAATGCCTTTAAGATGATGTATTTACGGTTTCTGCTGGCTTGGACTTTCTTACAAAATTGTACGTTTTCTTGATACAATATCGCTAGGTCTACGCCACTTGTGGACCTTGTGGGCACTCTAGAGACCATAATTTTAGCCCAATCAACATGAAAATTGGTCAGAATGATTATCTTGATGAAATCTCGGCTAAGTTCGAGATTGGGTCAAGTGGGGTCAAAAACTAGATCACAGGGTCAAATCTAAGATAAATCTTGTGGACACTCTAGAGGCTATATTTTTAGCCCAATCAACCTGAAAATTGGTCAGAATGATTATTTTGATGAAATCTCGGACAAGTTCGAGATTGGGTCAAGTGGGGTCAAAAACTAGGTCACGGGGTCAAATCTTAGAGAAACCTTGTGGACACTCTAGAGGCCATATTTTTAGCCCAATCAGCCTGAAAGTTGGTCAGAATGATTATCTTAATGAAATCTCAGACAAGTTTGAAATTGGGTCAAGTGGGGTCAAAAACTAGGTCACAGGGTCAAATCTTAGAAAAAACATTGTGGACACTCTAGAGGCCATATGTTAAATAATGATTTTGTCCGTCCGTCTACATGTTAACTTTCAGCCCACCAAAATAGTACTTATTTGCATAGGGACCGGGTTAAATTTTATGTATGCTTTTATGTGCGTTGTTTTGGTATGAAAATTGAGTATTTTATAAAATTAACTTTGTCGAAGACTTTTAATTCCTTGGGATATCAAATCTGGGTATATTCGCTCTATGTACAAAAACCGTTTGACCAGATAATTGATATTTTTTTTATCTTTTTTGAAATGAATCCCATATTCACATATTTAGACCAATCGAAAAGCATTATTTAACGAAGTCGTTGTAAATTTCACGACGAAAACTAGATAAGCAGACGAGTATTTAAACCTCATCTTTTTAATTTCAAAATGAAAGTTCATGTATGTGTAGACATTGCGAGTTAGGACAAGCAATAACTTTCGTTTGAAAGACAAATTTTAACTATTTTCATGTAATGTTTTTTAAACACCTTTTCCTATTTCGGAAAGATGGCACGAGAATCTTACCATTACAAGTAGATTTCACGGCTCACTGCGCGAAATCCACCTATACTCAACAGCCTCCAATACCCCTTGTGTTAAAGAGCGGAAAATGCGAAAATATTAGCATTATTAAGACAGACAAAAATCGTTATTTTAGAATAATTTTTGTTTCAAAAAGTAATTTTTGAACTGTTTTAACCTGAAACTAAGATTTTTCTACAAACGAATTCTTCATTCAAACTCTATTTTACTAGATGTACTTCTTGATATTATATCGATAGGTCTACTAAACCCGTAAAGATGTGACGGTGCTTTGCGAAATACCTTATTTTCATTGATCGTTTACTGGTTCTATTAAATTTATGTGGATTCGTTGGATATTTTTATCATTTTCGCAATTGATAAACATCAAACAAATTGATTTATTCTTCCAAAATAAAGAATGCGACATCATATAATGTTATATGTTCGTGGAATCGGTTAAAGTATCGTAACAAGAGCATCCGTAAAAATGTCATCATTGCAATTCAAAAAACGCCGTCTTGTAATAAGTCACATCGTCAAATTGACATTTACTCAGATCAAACCAGTTCTACCTCATTCTACCTCATTCACCCAGCGCTCCTGTCCTTCACTACAACCGCCCAATCAAATCGTGCAAAAAGCTCTAGAATCTTTCAAAAACGCTGCGAAATCGTTCAAATTGATAAACATTTCAATCAAGCGATCAGGTATAAAACAAATCGCTAATTTAGTTCAGTTGGATAAATACTGCCTGTTTTACTCCCCTTAAAAATCACTTAAAACACGTTAATCAAACTCATTCAATTCCATCCAAAAATATTCAACTTCTCAAATTCACGTTTTTCCTAGCTGTAGCGCCAGTTGATAACGCGTCGGACTCCCGATCGTCGGATACGGGGCACGATCCCTGACGGCGGCACACATTCTATCGACTTTTGACCCGAAATGCCTAGAATAGAATATCACAATAATCAGAAAACTTTCCCCAAACATCTCACATAGTTGATTGTTAAAGAAAATGATAAGCAATGTCCGGATACAACCCCGAAGAAATTAGCAAGATGTTATTGTGGCTGTCCTTGGAAGTTAATCAAAAGCAATCCCCATTCGGCGGATCCCGGGGGGGGGGGGTCGAACGACCGCCCTGCATCCAAATTAATTCTTTCTAGTGGACAAATTCAATCAAAAATATGCAAAAGAAGAAAGGCATTCACTTTTTCGTAGTGTTCGAATCACAGGAACTTGAAATTTTACAAATAAAATATATCTGGTGTACTTTAAAGATATGGATACTAAGGGACTAATTACTCAAATTCCAATCCGACACCAAACCCTCTATGAAGAAACTCGACCAAACTTAGCCAATCTATTCCTCACTTGCTGCAGTTTACGGAAATGGCTGAGGGGTGTTCCGAATGAAGCAATCCCATGAAACCCGTTTCAATTCATGCCCCGCTTTGCACGAGCAGTTACGTGCAAAGCGGTCTTAATTTGAAAACGGTTTTCTGCATCTTGTCATCCGCAACACAGGGCTTGTTGCCAATTGTGGCCCGGCTAAAAAGTATGAAAAGTATAACTTATCCGATATTGTACAATTCATTGTATTCAATGTATCATATATACCAACTCACTTTTATTGAAGGCCACCATTCTGCTTCTTTTCTTCCGTTTCTTTGCATTTTTGCAAGAAAAAAATGGTATGTTTACAAAAATTAAATCATAGTAATTTTTCTATTTATTACACATATATCTTTTATCTTTTATTTTAGAATCAGAAAATGGTACAATGCTTTTTAATATGACCAACAGTCGTTGAAAATCATATTTCCACGTGGTTTAACAGGAAATATCATGATCAAAAGAAACAGTAACCTCTTGGCGAATGGGAAATGCGGTCCTGCGCTCACGATTCAAATACGCTTTCGAACGTTTGGAAATTGTGCCCCACATTGCAATTAAGTACAAGTGGAAAGCGAGGTTTTATTATTTTAAAAACGTTTTTGGAAACGTTATCTTGCAAGCGTTTTCGTCTTAACCGGGGCGAGGTTTGCATTTTGAAATTGTAAAGGAAAGAATTAATTGGCAATGTTCTCAGGATGCATACGTTTCTTTACGTTTAAGGTAGTGAACCCGTAATAGTTCCGCAGCGTTTCAGGAATCATGAAGTTAAACAGTGCTAACCGATGTTTCCTGGTGATTTCATAAGGAGACCTCGCGTAAACTTTTGAAAGAATTTTAGTTCCGAAATGATGCTGAACAATTACGGGTCCACTATCTTAAAAAATAAACCTGTGCGTAACATGTCCAATATAGAAAGCTGTGTACAGAATGACAAAATGGTACAAACTGTTTGCCAATTTTTACCCCGCTTTGTACACAAGTGCATGTGCAAAGTGAGGTATAATTGAAAACAGTTTGCATCGTTTTGTCATCCTGAACGCAGATCTGTGCCCAAGGTTATGAAACTTTTCTCAGGCTCAGGCTCAATTTTCTCAAATTTCAGTTTAAGATTAAAGCCATAATTCTGTTTCATTACTCATATAAATGTATAAACATGAAAGATGATATTAATAAGTTTTTTATGAATAACAACTTATTGATATTATCTTTAAATCCATACATTTATTTTAAATTTGAGAAAATTGAGCCTGAGCCCGAGAAAAAAATTATAACCTCATGCCCTGATTGAAGATTACAAGGCAGTTTTTGATACTCTGAGACCTTATCTATTTACTAAGTACATATTCAGAGCGCACATGCTCAACTGATATCTCTTATTTGCACGAAAACTAATAAATCTGCATGGTGAGGAATCTTTAAAAGGGTTGAAAACGTCATGTTATAGTCCGTTTGACTTCTATATGGATCAACATTTCGCCGTAAATCTCAGAATCAGTCAAATGAATTATATAATTTCCTTGTCATTCATATCACATTTTCTACCTAATACCATGAAGATTTTCAATTGTCAGAATTTTTTCCGTATACACATCGAGGGCCGCCGTCATAGCGCAATTGGTAGCGCGTCAGACTGTCAATCTAGAGGTCTCGGGTTTGATCCCCGACGGCAGCACTCATTCTTACCGACTATTTGTCTTTCACAAATGGGTTGATAATCGTAGACCTATGTGAGATAGAAGCTATAGGCTAGGAAAAGATGCGATGGTTGAACTGGTGAGAGAAATAACAGGAATCCATTGTTAGGTACTCCAACCGCCGCGATATAACTGAAAAAATGTTAAAAGCGGCGTTAAACTCCATTCAATCAATTAACCGTATAATTGTTAACTCATAGCCTGTCACGCCTTCTTGTAACTGTATTAAACCGAACAGCAAATTGTCTTTCCAAAAGGGGCCGAGTCAAAAGTGTATGACTTTAAGTTATTCTTTCTTTTTAGTTTAAAATAGAGTATCTTTAAAAGACTATTTTATCGAAGAATTTTCACATCCTTAGGATATCAAATCTGAGTGTAAATTCTCTTTGTTCAAAAACAGTTTGACCTCATAATAATTGTTTCTATCTAGTCTGAGATGAACCCAATATTCCCTTATTTAGACCAATCAAAAAGCATTATTTTACGAAGACGTTTGGGATTTACACGAGGAAAACTAGTTAAGGTAGTGGACCCGTAATAGATTTGCAATGTCTCAAAAGTAATGAACTTTAACAGTGTTAACAGAGGTTTCCTAATGATTTTCATTAGGAAACCTCGGTCAAAATTGTGAAAGATCATGTGGTCTGAAATAGTTGCGGAACTATTACGGGTCCACTACCTTAAGCAGGCGAGTGATAACGATGCAAGTCACGTGATATTTTAAGTTAAACATGCAATGAAGGTCGATATGCTAATTAGCATTTCAAATAAGGAATAATGGACATTTCTTCGTTCAAATGTTTAGTATAAAACCACGTGTTTTTACTATATGTTTACATGTCAGCCCTATTAGCTCATTTGGTAGAGCACCGGACTTCAAAACCATTCGATTCGACCATGGGTTCGATTCCCGGGCTGGATTCAGATGAGGCGTTAAGCCGAGACCCCGTGAGACGGTACTTATCACCGAGCACGTTAAAGAACCGTGGCGGATCTCAGCAGTAGTTTCGTCATGTATCCTTGCACTTACCCCCGTAACAACTTACCTTTTTCTGGGGCGTCGCTCATATGGGCATGGGCTACGGTAGCGACGATAAATAAACGGAAATGTAGTTCCGCAAGCAAGAGTGAGGTTCGAAAACCGTTATCTCCTATCAATTTCAATATAAAACTTATCTTTGATAACTAACTTGAATTTGCTGGTCTATACACACACACATATGTTTACACTTTCTTACTACTGAACAGCCTGAATCATCCCTCGTGTTGAAAAGCGAAAAATGCGCAAATATTAACATTAATCAGATAGACAAAATAATTATTTTGAAATCATTTTATTTTTAAACAGTAATTTTTGAAATGGTGCTAAGCTGAAATTATTAATTTACCACATACAAATCCCTCATTCAAACGCAATTTTATGTAATTGGCTGAAAAGGCTGGTCCAGATAGAAGTCAAACGGACTATATCAAGCTATATTCAGGATCACAAAAGTTAGCTAATTATTCCCTGCTTTGCACGCAAGTGTGCGTGCAAAGCGGGGTATAATAGGAAAATTGTTTCCGCTGTTTTGTGATCCTGAACGCAAAGCTGTTTTTATATCCTGAACACGGAACAAATTTACCAAATTTGGCGTAAAAACACTTCTTTTCCTTTTGACGGAGTCATTTTAGCTTCGCTGTCGATCTACTAGTACAATATACATCAGAAAAAGGGGAAAGGTCGCGGATCGCACAATTTAATGTTGCTCCAAGGGACAACCTGTACACGCATAGTTTACCATATGTGGAAAATGTTTGGGAAAAAAAATGATGTGAACGTTTCATAGCGTGCGTGTCATGGTTTGATTAAAACCGTATTATATGCTGAGATTCAGAAATCAAAATATCACACGGTGTCGGGTTGATTTGAAAGAAAATAAAGAATTTTTAAAAATTACTCCCAAGTAAATATATGAAAAAAAAAATTAGCCGAATGCTCTTATTGCTTTTTAAAAAGAACATATTGACTCTTTTTGTGAAATATATAATAAATGGGAAATGTTTGTTAAAAGACTACCCTTTCACAACGTGTTTGTGATTAAAATTCATTTTCGTCTTTAGTTGGCATTGTCAAGTTCTATTTCGACAAATTTGTATATTTTTCAACAGCTATTATCCAATCGAGACTACGAAAAACACAGTCACAAATAAAGCCAGTCATGCAGTATTGCAAACATCTTAACATTTTTGTTGAATTTCCCATACAAACAATCTGGATCCGAAATTACGAGTACCAAAGGGGGATAGGGGTTGATAAAACTGTGGATTTCTTAATAAACGCTCAACGTTTTACGGGGCAAATTTTGGCTAACCACCACATAACATTGGCAAGTAATTCAGAAATGATTTTATATCTTATTAGATGTAGTTGTTTATCTTTATTCGGTGCATTCGTGAACAGACTAAGCTTTAAATAGCTTAAAGTATAAATTTCTTTGATAGATTTTTCCAGAACCATGAGATTGCTTTACTACTACCACCCAGGACACACAAACACTTAATCTTGCTAATTTGTCTAGCATTTAACCGGGCATTGCTTATTATTTTCATCACAATCGACAAGGCGAGATGTTAAGGATAGTTTTTCTTTGTGATTTTAGGGATATACTGCGAATAGGCATTGAGGAACAGATGTCGGAAAAACGTGCGCCGCTGTCGGGGGTCGAACCCAGTACCGGATGAATAAGAGGCCACTGCATTATCAATTGACGCTAGGACGGCGGCTTTTGTGCCGAAAGGGGACAATTTTGCAGAAATCATGGCTACGATACTCTAACCGACACCAAGACAAGTTCCATGATTTTGACGGCGCAATCGTTTTAGTAGGATAAAGTATCTTAATTGATGTTTATCAAACGCTATGTTAAATAGAGTTCATAGACGTACGACAAAAAAACGTAATAATTCTAAATTTAAATATGTTAATCTTATAGTGGAACCCAACGAATTCCCATAAATTTGATAGAAAAAAAAAAAACACGATCAATGAAACTTTGATATTGTACCAACGTATCTTCACTTCAGCTTATCCAAGCCGGAAATAACAATGTGCTGGTTATCAACAAAAGATACTTATTTATGTTATTTACGTTAATAATTTGAATCAATGCTCAAAATGGATGCATTAATTGTGAACCAGTAATTATTTTTAATGCAATTGATTATTTTTCTGGTTAAAAGATGCGATCAGGCGATGTAGACTATGATCAGTCTGCATATATGTGTCTTTACCTTCTGCTAATGCAGAAAAATTCTTTGTTCAGCATGACAAGGGTAAAATTGAGGAATATATTAATTAACCCTTGTCATGCTGAACCCGGAATATTCCTGCTTTGGCAGGAGCTATAGACAAACACCATCCTGCACATATGTGCAGTCTGATGTTAGTCTACACCACCTGTTTCTCACTTTCAAACCAGAATTGTCAATATATCTAGTTTTTTCAAATACAAATTGACCTACAGATGGGACTTTCGGTGCTTTTTGCCCTTTGATTTTGATGAAAATTTATAGCCAAATTTTATTCAGCAGAACAAGGATTAATTCAATGAAGTTGTCAATGATATTGATTTGAGCACTGGACCATTCAATTGATATTTAAGGAAAACCAAATGAGCCTGTGCGTTACATTTCCAACAATTTGAAACGTTCACGAGGTGCAAGCATTGAGTAGCGTTTACAGCCACATACTGTAAATATAAAGTTACCTGATTGTCTACAGATACTCTGAGACCTTATCTATCTACTAAACGCATAGTAAAGACTCTGATCAGACTGTGCGGATGCACAGGCTGGTCGGAGTCTTTGCTTTGCGCATATTTGAATTTGTTGGAAATCTCACGCACAGGCTCAAATATGATTAGACACAATGCGAACAAGCATTCATTTCTTTTTTCAATTAGGTCCATTACCATAACTATCATTATTGGATCATCAAAATGTTGAAGTTTTGAAAGGCAACATTTTGTTCACTCACTGACGAATGTTCACTCACTGACGAATGTTCACTCACTGACGAAAGGTTCCGCCAAGAAGCCCTTTCATACATTTTTACAAAAATTCCGTGTATTGACGGGTGAAAACATTGTTAATTAAGGAAAGAACTTGAAAAGGGAAGTCATTTTTTTTCATTTCAAAATGCCCACCCTTCCACCCCTTGATGAAATCCTTTAATTTTTTTTAAGCGTCTCTTTCAAATGAATTCCAATTTGCTTTCATCTAGGACTAGTCTTAATTAAATGTTCAACTGGAATAAATGAAAACTGAAAAGAGGATTGACTTAATTACCAGATTCTTTATTTGTAAAGCATACAATACAAACATTCTGACACCCCTATTTATCCCTGAATCCGTACAGTTATCGAAATCGTAAAATTGACACGCATTCCGATCAATCAATCGTCTAAATAATTCACTTAGCGCTCCATTCATTCATTCATTCCAAACTCTCACTCAAACCATTCTAAAACGCTCCAAACGTACCGAAAAAGATAGAATCAACAACCTCATTCAAAATAAATAGGGCCAGAATCGCGATTTCACTGACACAATTCAAATTGTAAGCATCTGTTCTAGGAGTATTAGGAAGGTATTTATAGAACTTGTATACATATTTTATTGAGGGGGAAAATACATATCGATAATTTTGTTCATCCCCACACACTCATTCAGCTTCGATAAAATATAATTCAAAAAATCATTCATCTTGTCATTTTCACGATGTTTTAACTTTGCCTATCTTTCATTTCACTCAAAACTCACCCATCGCATTCATTCAATTTTAATACAGTATAATTCCAAAATAATTCACACTGTCAATTTCACGATATTGTTAGCTGTTTTCTTGGTTGGACATATGTCCATATAATGCCTATATTGAGTGGTTTTTCAACTATCTCTGTCATCTTACTATGCCAACAGGTCTGTGTAACATTACTATGCGAACAGAGACGTTCACCATCAGCACATTCAGTACTTTGATCACTTGGATTTTTATAATAAGCTATTTCTCTTGTTAATGAAATATATGACCTTACAGACAAATGCTGCCGCCAAATCTGGGAAGCCCATACAACTTAGGCTAGGCATTTTGTCCTGGTTGTCAAGTATCTATATTTTGGAAACAAACATGGCAAGAGGTATCAAAGAAAAAGGAAAAATAATGAAAAAGGTCATTATCAGCGTCGAACATGTAGTTTGATTCAGAAAAAGCCACGACGTTTGAACTTTTTTTGAGGAGGGGGGATACGCTAAATTCAACACAATTGCAATAATTTCGCGGCGACTGGTGCAACTAACCGTGGTTTTTAGGTCGTTTCTCACACTAGTACAACAAAAACACCAGCCGCTCATCCCGCTTAGGCACAAATCTAATCATAATCTCATCGACGGGACACAAATGACTCATCAGAAAATTGATTCTCATCTTGATCAAAAACATTCAAAATAACTCGCTCATCGCTCAAAATATTCATTCCAAGCACTCACTACAATCAATCTGAAACGCCACCAAATTGTTCAAAAACGCTTCGAAATCTTACAAAATGATAATAATTTCTGTCGAATCGATCAAATTATTGCGTGATTGTATTGGATAGTGTTGATTTTTACGCACTTGATTTGTCCGTGAAGGCATAATCTCAAAACGTAGGTAGATTCTTTTTAAAGAAAAGCTAAACAAGTACAAATGTAATCGCTTATTTATCTCGATTGGACGATATTGTCGATACTGTTTTACCTCCCTTGAAAATCATTCAGAACCAGCTCCACAAACTCATTCAATTTCATTCCAAAATCATTCACCTTGTCAATATTAGGATGTTATAATCCTTTTCAAGACAGCAGGGGCCCGTTATACTAAACTTCTTACGAAAAAAAAAATCGTAGGTCAAAATCACACATTGTGCCTGGTGTTTACATTCATTGTTAGATTTTTCTTAGCAATAACTCATCAGAAGACGATTTCATTGAGGATAATAGTTTGTTTCAGTGTAAGATCGATCTATATTTTATTGAGTGAACAGTAACAGCTATATTTTCACAAGTGGCGGAGCCACGAGTGAAAATATAGCTTTTGTTGTTCACGAAATGAAATATTTATCGATCTTACTCGAAGAACAAATAATTATTCAATTTCTTTAATGCAAAAATGAGACAAAATGTGAAATTTCTAGGACATAATTTCGTAAAGCGCGTCATTTTGCACGTGATTGCTATGCGACGTTCATTGTTACGTCACTTCTTTCGCCCCGCATAGATGACGTCAGATAGGATGAAATGCACAAAAGCAGGGTATAAGTTTTTGATAATTTCACTGCTTTTGCGGTATGATTATCAAGTGATAATCTACCGTTATTTCTCGATAAACCACCGAAAAGCATTAAAGAAAATGAGAATATGTATGACAGAAGTCCATTTCTAGATCCTACTGTAAGAGCAACTTTAACTTTTGACTTATGCAAAAATTGATCGAAAGATCTTCGGTAAAACGGGCCCCAGACTATCATTCAAACTGAAGAATATAAGACAACAACAGCACTTGTCGAGAAACGAACTAATACCCCAACAGCAATTGTTCATTTTCGTGAAAGAACCATAGCTTTTTTAAGTCAATGGACCGTCATGAAATAAGACATCTACATCGCTACTTCGTAGTGTTACATTATATGAGAAGTTTGAATTAAATCTGACAATTTGATGCTGAGAAATTTGACGGACACGAAAAAAGCTAAAGACGGACGAAAGAATGGACCGCCCAACCGACCGACAAGCTGACTCCTATGAACCCAAACATCGTTTTAGGTGAGTAACAACAACAACAATAACAACAACACAACAACTAATACTACTTCTCGATGAGTGACTTGCATTTTAAGTTCTGACAGGCTTAAAGATTCGGATTCGAAACCGGGGACTCTTATTAATTCATTTTCCACTTTATTGCATATTTTTCATTCTACTTTCATTAGATGCTCATCTTTAAGGAAACCTGCATAAATTAAATGACAATGAAAATGTCAATTAACGTAATATACAAATGATAAAACCACAATCACTACAACCCTTCTAAAATACAAAAACGCAACAACAACTATAGGTAAATTTTGCGCGGTGAGCCGTGAAACCTCCTTTAAACGGTTAAATTCCCGTGCCATTTTGTCGAAATAGATAAAACGGGTTAAAACAACAATTAAAAGTAACAACTTACCTTTTCAAACGAAAGTTACTGCTTGTCTTAAATCGCAATGTTTACTCATAAATGTACTTTCATAATTGAATTCACAGGCACTTGGATTCAGGATTTTATAAAAAAACTTACCACTATCACTATAATAAATAATCCACAAGGTAGTGCAGTCGCCATTTCTAAGGGAACGGATGTTTTTAACAAGCAATTTGGTTCTCGATTCTCACGAGTAAACACGTCCTAAGACGGAAGCCAAAGATGCTTGTAAAAACATCCGTTCTCTTAAACATGGCGGCTGCACTACCTTGTGGATTATTTATTATAGTGATATACTTGTTGTTATAAGATCCTGAATCAAAGTGCCTGTGATTGAATTTAAAGGATTATGTTCAATTCCGATCATTTACTTTTTAATTAAACCCGAAATACCCATGGTAATGATCTCGGCGCCTACGTCAGAGCTCAGTTTTGAAAATACACCTATAGAAATATAATAAACAAAATCAAAACAAAACAAACCAATAAACTAGTTTTACCGTTTATGAAGCCATTTTGTTACTTTCAAATTAAAATCCGCGAGTATCTTCATTTATATTTTGTATCAAATTATTCGTTTTGCATTTGGTGTAGAAAACTGTGAATACAAAGAGACGTTATTTAGACAGGCTATCCTTGATAACAAAAGAGACCCGTCACGCGAAAAAAGGACCATCTGGGAAGTGCGTAAAGTGTCAATCATGGTCAGACTGCGCGGATTGCGCAGACTGACAAGGGTCGACACTTTTTGCACCGTGCCTATTTTCTGAATCAAGAATGATCAATCCACCTTCGATTTGGCATTTTCTGGATTAAAATCATTCTTAATCGCCCGATCAGCAGAGCCCCAAGTAAATGAGTTAAAACCACGCTCCAATGTTCAAAAATGCATCGAATTGTTTATAAACCGATCATTATTTTATTGAAGTCGACGAATCATTGAACGTTTTCATTTGGCTATTATGGTTGTTTTGATTTTTGAGCGTCTGATATGCTCGTGGAGATACAAAAACAGAAAAGAATACATGTATCGATTTCAGTAAAAAAATAAAAGAAAGAGGGGGGGGGATTAAAAATCGCTCAATAAGGGTACGCTCGTATTTTCCCCTCCATTTGATTTATTCAAAACTCTATTACTCCATTCAATTTCATTTAAAATCATCCAACTTATCAATCCCACAATATTTTCAATTATTTCACATTTAAACAATTTAGACCAATGACATCGCTTATTTTTCATCACGTGAGAGTGAAATGTCTAGATCCATGTTGTACATCAAGGACGAGGCTGCTGTGCAATACGGATTTTTTTTCAAAAAACGAGGCAACCTTTATTGTACGATGAAAGCGAGGCAATCTATTTTGTACGATGAAATTGAGGCTGTAGTGTCGAATATCGGTATTTTTCGCGTCTCTTGCAATGTATTAAACCCTCGGTTTGGAAGTTTGGAAATAAATTTGATCTTGTTACATTTTGTAAGATTCTTGATTTTTTTTCATTTGTTACACTGTTTAGTAAATAAAAGAAGAATACAAGTGACACGGAGAGTCACAGAACAGTTGTTTCTTGATTTATAATATCGGGTTTGGCAACATGAAAATGTAGATTTCAAGCGACGGCGGGTAGTCAATCTATTTTATGTCAATTACAGATATGTATTTCAATCAATAAGCACAAACCTACTTGACACTTGAAAAAAACATTTCACCTGGGTTTCTAATTTTTGAACAAGTGTCTGTTTCAAATTCAACATGTTCGTAGTGACTTGGATTTGACGGCATTTTCCGGATCATTTTGGATCTACTCCCTTCGTCTCTCTCAAGTGTCGAAAATCGTAACTTGCGGAACTTCCAGTGTTTCAGTACTGAATTCATTGGATTCGCACCCTGCAGAACCACTGGATATTTTGACTCGGCTATCGCCTCGTCAAATATAGACTAGTTTTGCAGGGTACTCATAGAAACCAGTATTGTACTCGATGGTGTTAAATAACCTCTTATTAATCAAGATTACTTTGAAATTTTGACATTAAAACACTTTGAGTTGTAAGCGTAAAGAAACTGACGGAGGCGGGACTAATAAAACGCATTTTACATTCGGAAAGCCTTTTACATTTCTACAGACGCTGCACGATGTCCGGCGCAAGCTGTGATTTTTTATACATGTTTTTTCGACAACGTTCGATTTTTTTTTTCTACGGCGTATGTGTTTTCAAAACCGCGTGAAGTCAGATTGAAATTTCAAAAATCCGCCAAAAAAAATCCACGGGGTGCCCGTGCGGCGATCGCTAGGATATCGAAAGGTAAGACGATCAAACAAAAAATATCTATTGTAGACCGATAGCCCTAATACGGTCGCCGTGCGATTACCACAAGTAGACCGCTAGGAGACCGTAGGATGGTGCGGAAAGATGCACAAGCAATCTATCCCACGTTGCCCGTACGATGACCTGGTAATGCCTTTTAGATGTATTTACGGTTTCTGCTGGCTTGGACTTTCTTACAAAATTGTACTTTTCTTGATCCAATATCGCTAGGTCTACGGCACTCGTAAAAGAGGTGACGGGGCGTTGGTGAAGTACCAAATTTCCATTGATAGCGTTCTGGTTCTATCAATTTTATGTGGATTCCTTAGGTATTTTTATTAATTTAACAAGTTGTAACAAAGAATAAATTATTTTATTTATCTTACAAGTATATATCGTCAATGAGCTCTACTTCACATAGTATTTAATAAACATCATATTGCTCCATCCTTCTAGGAAATGCGCAATCAAAATCAGTTTTTTAAGTTGGAATGCGAAGCAATTCCAACTTAGATTTAACAAAACCGCAAAATGAACACAAGATAATTTCATTTCGGTTTTTTTGATAACACATATCACGTGAACAGGATGTGAATACACTCCGTCCTATTTTGTATATCTCAACTTGACACAGACAAACAGTTTATTTCACTAAGAAGTAATAATGTTGAACAATTACACCACTATCACTTCATGCAAATTATTAACACGCTAATTTATGTTTTAAACGAAATTTATTGAAACTTGCCTACGAATTTACTAGTAGCAAATGTTGCAATACTATATTTGGAAATCATGTGATAAGCCATGTCCAATAAAGTAAGCTATTGACAACAGCACTGTCCAATCACGTGATCTGCTTATTTGGTAATACGCGACCTGTTTTTCGTAGAATTGTGCCATAGCACAAGCCAATCACGTGATCTGCTTATTTGGTAACATCGCGACCTGTTTTTCGTAGAATTATGTTATAGCTTCTTTTAGAGGTCTAGTTTCTCTTTCTGAACGAACTTTTTACACACTTCAACAAAATACCGTAGTTCAAATGGTTTTTAGCTCACCTGAGCACAAAGTGCTCAAGGTGAGCTATTGTGATCACTCACCGTCCGTCGTCCGTCCATCGTCCGTCCGTCTGTCCGTCCGTCTGTCTGTCCGCCCGTCAACAATTTCTTTAAACATCTGCTCCTCCTAAACCACTGGGCCAATCAAGCTGAAACTTGGCAGGGATGTTCCTTGGGTGAAGTTCTTTAAAAAATGTTAAAAGAATTTAATTTCATCAAAAACTCTGGTTGCCATGGTTACATAATAGGCCAAAATGGCCGAAAATATTAGAAAAAATTCTTCTCCTCCTTTACCACTGGGCCAATCCAGCTGAAACTTGGCAGGCATGGTCCTTGGGTGAAGCTCCTCAAAAGTTGTTAAAAGAATTTGATTTCATCAAAAACTTGTTTCCATGGTAACGGAAAGTCTGAAAAACGGCCGAAAAAGGCTGAAAATATTAGAAAAAATTCTTCTCCTCCTAAACCACTGGGCCAATCAAGCTGAAACTTGGCAGGGATGTTCCTTTGGTGAATCTCTTTAAAAGTTGTTAAAAGAATTTGATTTCATCAAAAACTTGTTTCCATGGTAACGGAAAGTCTGAAAAACGGCAGAAAATATTAGAAAAAATTCTTCTCCTCCTTAACCACTGGGCCAATCAAGCTGAAACTTGGAAGGAATGTTCCTTGGGTGAAGCTCTTCAAAAGTTGTTAAAAATTTTTAATTTTGTCAAAAACTCTTGTTTCCACGGTAACGGAAAGTCTGAAAAAAGGCCGAAAATGGCTGAAAATATTAGAAATGATGCTTCTTCTGCTAAACCCCTAGACCAATCAAGCTGAAACTTGGCAGGGATGTGTCTTGGGTGAAGGTCTTCAAAACTTGATAAAAGAATTTAATTTCATCGAAAACTCTAGTTTCCATTGTAACGGAAATCTCAAAAATGGTCGAAAATGGCTGAAAATATTAGAAAAAAATCTTTTCCTTCCAAACCACTAAGCCAATCATGCTAAAATTTTGCAGGGATGATCTTTGGGTGAAGCTCTTTAAAAGTTGTTAAAAGAAAGACTAAAAAATTGCATAAATTGCCAAAAAATCTTAGAACAATTTGTTTTCCTCCTTAACCATGAGGCCAATCAGTTTTAAATTTAGCACGGATAATCTTAACGTGTAGGGTTACTTAAGTTGTTAAAAGAATACTCCATGGTAAGAGAAAAGTTGAAATTTACGAAAATTAAAAAAAAAACAAGTTGCAGTAGGATGAAATTTAACCAACCTTAATGTATATCAAACAAATTCTGGTATTCATAACATGGTTGACAAGTTATGAGTGACTTACTCAGGGGAGCGATATAGGACCATCATGGTCCTCTTGTTTATCTAATTGTTTCGTAAACCATTATTAGAAAAGCGCAAAATCTGCAGATTATATATCTGGATTAACAACCCGATCCAGCAAATATTCTCTTTTTATTACTTCTTTTAAAAAATGAACCCCATTTCCAAATCGAGCGACAATTTCACTTGATGGTGAACGTAGCAAGGATCGATGAAGGTATAGACTCTCAAGTTTAAGTGATATCTCAAAGGTCAATTTTGTCTATACCTGTATAGACAAAATTTACCTTTGATCACTCACTCTAAATTGCGGGTCTATAGGCGCACATTTATCTTCTCTTTCTGCTTTTGTCCATTTTCTTTAAAATCGCTTATACATAAATTCACTTGTGCAGAAATACACACGTGCCCAATCCTTTAAATATCATTGAAGATTAGCAGAAGTTTATTACAGCCTTTGTTTTTCAAATTTTCTGAACGAGTTTACCAACCCCACGTGTTTTGCCTTCAGAGGCCACGTTCAAGAAAGGTCCTACGACCGAAATTTGATCGTATCGCAATCGTACGATTGAAATTGGCCCTCAAGAAACATTTTTGGCTTTCAAAAAACATGTATCGTTTAATTTACGCATAAATTTGCGTTACCTAAAGGCTTGTCTTGAATTTTGCTATTTAGACAGAACAGGCATAGTATTTTCTCGGATTTCATTTTTATATGCAGCTGGAGGCAGTCGTATATTGGCGTCGTCTTCTCCGTCTGTCCGTCCGTCCGAACGTACGTCCACTTTTCTTGTGAGCACAACTCCACTAAAATTTCTTGTTGGATTTGGATGAAACTTTCATATAATGTTCCTAATCACCTGACCTTGCGCATAAAGTCAGGGTTTGGTGAATTTCAGCCGCGTCATGGAAAAGGAGCCTTCATGTAAAAAAAAATCTTAACACAACTTCTCCCTCATTTATGGACCGATTTGGATGAAACTTTCACAGAAAGTTCCTAGTCACCTGACCTAGTGCCTATTGTCAAGGTTTGGTGAATATTACCCGTGTCATGGAAAATGAGGCCTTCATTTGAAAAATCTTGTGAACGCAACTCCTCCTCCATTTATGGACCGATTTGGATGAAACTTTTACAAAATGTTCCTAGTCATCTGACCTATCGCATATTTTAGCGCGGTTTGGTGATTTTTTTAGTCAAAAGTCGAGACGTATTATGTGATCACCTGGGCGGGAGGCGTCAGCTTCGTTAGCGGCTTGCTGTCATGGTCCGTTGAACGCATTCCAACTTATGAGTACTTTCAGTGCTTTGATTATAAATTGGGAAGAGGCCTGAAAATAGTTCGTTCGTTTTGGACAATATTAGCGTGGTTTTTAGAAGAATTAGTTTAAAAAAGGAAAGTAATAAAAATAAGGTTCATTAATAATTATCAAGATCTAATGAAAGATGGAATTCAAAGAAATATTAAAGTAAACAAATTTCGAAGAAATAAAATCGGTATACGTTGTAAAACCAAAAAAGTCGTAATTTTTTGGAAATTTCTCTGCCACAAGTTAGAGTTTTGGAAGAAGCCTTTTATATACTTAAATAGCCCCGAAACTGAGGGCATGTGTTCGCGCTGCTGGTTTAAGGGTCGCAGCAATACCATCCGTCAATATGCCACCCTTTCTTTTCAAAAGTCAACGTCATACAGTTAGTTACATACAGGTAACAACATCGTGAAATTGACGCTTATTCCGATCAAAATCGTTCTAAATTTTTTTCTCATAGAGCTCTATTCAGTCATTCCATACACTCTCTCAAACCATTCAAAAACGCTCCAAATTCACCGAGATAGAATCACTAACGTCATTCAAAATAAAAAGGGCCAGAAAAAAATCGCAATTTCACTGACACAATTTAAATTGTAAGCGTCTGATAGGTCTTGAAGACTTAGGAAGCTATTTATAGACCTTATGTGCATATTTAGTTACAGGGAGGTAATGGATTATTGGATTACATGGATTATTTTGTTCATCTTGAACAAAATCTTGAACAAAATTAGAGATGTTGGATTACCTCCCTTGAATTTCACCCAAAGTTCGCTCCACACACTAATTCAATTTCATTCAAAAATCATTCAAAAATCATTCAAAAATCAAATCAAATATTATTATTTCACATAAAGCCACGTGGAAACATGATTTTCAACGGCTGTTGGTCGTATCAAAACGCATTGCATTGCGATGTCAGTTGGCTCGGAAATGAAATGTTCCTTTCAATGCTCAATTTATTTAGAGTTCTTACAATCATTTCAATTTCTTTTTGGTTGTCATTTTGGTGAAAATTACGAAAAGGATAATTTTGAAAGCGTCTGATTTTTGGATTTTAACTGAATAGATCCTTAACGCAGGTCTGATTGACGATTACATGTCAGGTTTTGATACTCTGAGACCTTATCTACACACTAAGTACATATTCAGAACGTACATGCTCAAATGATTTCTAACTTTGCACGGAGTGAACCAATAAATGTGCATGGTGGGGAATCTTTTTAAACGTTTGAAAACGTCTTGGTATCCTGTTTTTGTAATCTGAACACAGAACAAATTTAACAAATTTGGCGCAAAAACACTACTTTTCCGGGTTTAGTGGAGCCATTTTAGCTTCGCTGCCGATCTACTAGTGCATTTACATTAGAAAACGGGGAAAGGTCGCGGAGTCGCAACTTTTAATTGTTGCTCCTAGGGACAACCTGCACACGCATAGTAATCCATCTGTGGAAGGTTGAAAAAGGTGTGAACGTTTTCAGAGCGCGTGTGTCATGCTTTGATTGAAACTGTATTAAATCCTGAAATTCATAAATCAAAATTTCACACAGTGTAACAGCGATTTGAAGGTAATTAAAGAATTCTTAAAAATAAGAACCAAGTAAATATCTGACAAAACTTTAGCCGAATGCTCTTATTTCTTTCTTAAAAGAACTCATCGACTCTTTATGTGAATAAATAAATGATAAACGGCGAAATTGCTTGTTAAAATATTACCCTTCACAACGTTTTTCATTTTTTTTTTGTGGTGAAAAGTCATTTTCGGTTTTAGATAGCATTGTCAAATTCTAATTCGGCAAACTGTCATTTTGTATATTTTTCACTGCCATTATACAACTGAATCCACCATTAACAGTCACAAATAAGGCCAGTTATGCAGTAAGCATTTTAACGTTTTTGGTGGTTATTCCCATAAAAAATCTGGGTTCACGCTTGTACGAAGGGAAGGAGGGATAAATAAAGTTGTAAATTTCTTTAAAAATGTTCAAAGTTTTACCAGGGAAAATTTTGATTAACCCTCACTGAACATTGACATTTACAATTCAGAAATGATTTTATATCCCATTAGATGTAGTTGTTTATGATGATTCGAGGTATTCATGAAAAGAGTAAGCCTAAAGTACCTGAAAGTGCAAATGTTCTTTGATAGATTTTTCAATTCTTCAGAAAAATGGGATTGATTTTCTTCTACAACCCAGGACACGGAAACAATAAATTCTTGCTAATTTCTCTGACATTTCACCGGGCATTGGTTATTACAGTTAACAACATCGTGAAATTGACAAGGTGAATGATTTTGGAATGATTATGGAATGAAATTGAATGAGTGTGTGGAGCGAGTTTTGAGTGAATTTAATGGGAGGTAATCCTATATCGAAAATTTCGTTCTGGATGAACAAAATTTGCGATAATGATTACCTCCCTTTAATAAAAGATACGAACAAGTTTTATACATAGCTTCATATTTCTTCAAGACCCTATGAGACGCTTACAAATTGAATTGTGTCAGTGAAATCGCGATTTCTATCTATCAAAATTTATTTTGAATGACCTTGTTGATTCTATATTTTTCAATGGGTTTGAGCGTTTTTGAATGGTCTGAGTGAGTGTTTGGAATGAATGATTGGAGCGCTAAGTGAGTGGTTTGGAATGGTTTTGATCGAGGCGAATGTCAATTTCACGATGTAACTAACTGTATTTTCATTCACAATCGACTAGGTGAGATGTTAGGGATAGTAATAATTCAACTAGTCAACTACACGATGTTTTTAACTTTTCAAGATTACTTTGAAATTTCAATCTTTCAACTTTGAAAAACTTCTGACGGATGCTAGAATAGTTATGGAGAGGATAAGTTACAGGTTTTGTCTTATATGAAAAATATTTGACGAATATGCTTTATTTGGCGTTAAAATGATTCCGCAGGGAAAGCTTTTTTAAAAGTCTAATAGCGAATTAAATTGAAATATTTATACATCAGACATAACCAATTGATTATTTATTGGGGTGTTTGTGGAGCGATAGCAAGTATATCGCAAGGTCAGTCAGTAAATCAACTCATCGATCTATAATTATTGACCATATGGCCGCAATACGGTCTCCGCTCGGGTCGGAGACCGTAGGATGATGCCCCTGTAAATATTTACAAGCAAACGACTCTACGTTGCACAAACGGTGACATTGCGATGCCTTTAGGACGTGTCTATGGTCTCTGCGGGCATGAGCTTTCTTTAAACTTGTACAGTCTGATTGATTTCTATATGGACCAACACTTCGCAGAAAAAACTCAGGATTCAATTTATGAAACGTATGTTTTTTTGTTTTTTTTTGTCATATCAAATTTTCTATCTTATACCATGACGAATCTTTTTTTTCTGAATTTTTTAATGTTAAATAATGCTTTTGTCCGTCCGTCTACATGTTAACTTTCAGCCTACCAAAAATAGTACTTATTTGCATAGGACCGGGTTAAATTTTATGTATGATTTTATGTGCGTTGTTTTTGTATGAAATTGAGTATTTTATAAAATTAACTTTGTCCAAGACTTTTAATTCTTTGGGATATCAAATCTGGGTATATTCGCTCTATGTACAAAAACCGTTTGACCAGATAATTGATTAATTGATAATTTTTTTTATCTTTTTTGAAATGAATCCCATATTCACATATTTAGACCAATCAAAAAGCATTATTTAACGAAGCCGTTGTATATTTCACGACGAAAACTAGATAAGCAGACGAGGATTTAAACCTCATTTTTTTAAATTTCAAAATGGAAGTTCATGTATGTGTAGACATTGCGAGTTAGGAAAAGCAATAACTTTCGTTTGAAAGATAAATTTCAACTTTTTTCATGTGTTATTTTAAACTCCTTTTCCTATTTCGGAAAGATGGCACGAGACTCTTACCATTACAAGTAGTTTTCACGGCTCACTGCGCGAACTCCACCTATACTCAACAGCCTCCAACACCCCTTGTGTTAAAGAGCGGAAAATGCGAAAATATTAGCATCATTAAGACAGACAAAAATCGTTATTTTAGAATCATTTTTGTTTCAAAAAGTAATTTTGGAACTGTATTAAGCTGAAACTAAGATTTTTATACAAACGAATTCTTCATTCAAACTCTATTTTACTAGATGTACTTCTTGATATTATATCGATAGGTCTACTAAACCCGTAAAGATGTGATGGTGCTTTTGCGAAATACCTTATTTTCATTGATCGTTTACTGGTTCTATCAAATTTATGTGGATTCGTTGGATGTTTTTATCAGTTACGCAATTGATAAACATCAAACAAAGTGATTTATTCTTCCAAAATAAAGAATGCGACATCATATAATGTTATATGTTCGTGGAATCGGTTAAAGTATCGTAACAAGAGCATCCGTAAAAATGTCATCATTGCAATTCAAAAAAACGCCGTCTTGTAATAAGTCACATCGTCAAATTGACATTTACTCAGATCAAACCAGTTCTACCTCATTCTACCTCATTCACCCAGCGCTCCTGTCCTTCACTACAACCGCCCAATCAAATCGTTCAAACAGCTCTAGAATCTTTTCAAAAACGCTTCGAAATCGTACAAAATGATAAACATTTCAATCAAGCGATGAGGTAAAAAACAAATCGCTAATTTCGTTCAATTGGACAAATGTTACTTGTTTTACTCCCTTAAAAATCACTTAAAATACGTTAATCAAACTCATTCAATTCCATTCCAAAATATTCAATTTGTCAAATTCACGTTATTCCTAGCTGTGGCGCCAGTTGATAACGCGTCGGACTCCCGATCATCGGGTCCGGAGCTCGATCACTGACGGCGGCCCACATTCTATCGACTATTTGACCCGGAATGCCTATCCGCATGGAATATCACGATAATCAGAAAACTTTCCCCAAACATCTCACAGAGTTGATTGTTAATGAAAATAATAAGCAATGTCCGGTTACAACCCCGGAGAAATTAGCAAGATGGTATTGTTGCTGTCCTTGGAAGTAAATCAAAAGCAGTCCCAAATCGGCAGATATGGGGGGGGGGTCGAACGACCGCCCTGCATCCAAATTACTTCTTTTTAGTGGACAAATTTAATCAAAATGTTTGCAAAAGAAGAAAAGCATCCACTTTATCGTAGTATTCGAATCACAGGAACTTGAAATTCTACAGATAAAATATATCTGTTGTACTTTAAAGATATGGATACTAAGGGACTTATTACTCAAATTCCAAGCCGACATCAAACCCTCTATGAAGAAACTCGGCCAATTTGGCCAATCTATTCCTCAACTGCTGCAGTTTACGGAAATGGCTAAGGGGTGTTCCGAATGAAGCAATCCGATGAAGCCCGTTTCAATTCATTCCCTGCTTTGCACGAGCAGTTACGTGCAAAGCGGTCTTAATTTGAAAATGGTTTTCTACATCTTGTCAGCCGCAACACAGGGCTTGTTGCCAATTGTGGCCCGGCTTAAAAGTATGAAAAGTATAACTTATCCGATATTGTACAATTCATTGTATTCGATATATCATATATACCACTTCACTTTTATTGAAGGCCACCATTCTGCTTCTTTTCTTCCGTTTCTTTGCATTTGAGCAAGAAAAAAATGGTATGTCTACAAACATTAAATCATAATGATTTTTCTATCTATTACACATATATCTTTTATTTTAGAATCAGAAAATGGTACAATGCTTTTTAATATGACCAACAGTCGTTGAAAATCATATTTCCACGTGGTTTAACAGGAAATATCATGATCAAAAGAAACAGTAACCTCTTGGCGTATGGGAAATGCGGTCCTGCGCTCACGATTCAAAGACGCTTTCGAACGTTTGGAAATTGTGCCCCACATTGCAATTAAGTACAAGTGGAAAGCGAGGTTTTATTATTTTAAAAACGTTTTTGGAAACGTTATCTTGCAAGCGTTTTCGTCTTAACCGGGGCGAGGTTTGCATTTTGAAATTGTAAAGGAAAGAATTAATTGGCAATGTTCTCAGGATGCATACGTTTCTTTACGTTTAAGGTAGTGAACCCGTAATAGTTCCGCAGCGTTTCAGGAATCATGAAGTTAAACAGTGCTAACCGATGTTTCCTGGTGATTTCATAAGGAGACCTCGCGTAAACTTTTGAAAGAATTTTAGTTCCGAAATGATGCTGAACAATTACGGGTCCACTATCTTAAAAAATAAACCTGTGCGTAACATGTCCAATATAGAAAGCTGTGTACAGAATGACAAAATGGTACAAACTGTTTGCCAATTTTTACCCCGCTTTGTACACAAGTGCATGTGCAAAGTGAGGTATAATTGAAAACAGTTTGCATCGTTTTGTCATCCTGAACGCAGATCTGTGCCCAAGGTTATGAAACTTTTCTCAGGCTCAGGCTCAATTTTCTCAAATTTCAGTTTAAGATTAAAGCCATAATTCTGTTTCATTACTCATATAAATGTATAAACATGAAAGATGATATTAATAAGTTTTTTATGAATAACAACTTATTGATATTATCTTTAAATCCATACATTTATTTTAAATTTGAGAAAATTGAGCCTGAGCCCGAGAAAAAAATTATAACCTCATGCCCTGATTGAAGATTACAAGGCAGTTTTTGATACTCTGAGACCTTATCTATTTACTAAGTACATATTCAGAGCGCACATGCTCAACTGATATCTCTTATTTGCACGAAAACTAATAAATCTGCATGGTGAGGAATCTTTAAAAGGGTTGAAAACGTCATGTTATAGTCCGTTTGACTTCTATATGGATCAACATTTCGCCGTAAATCTCAGAATCAGTCAAATGAATTATATAATTTCCTTGTCATTCATATCACATTTTCTACCTAATACCATGAAGATTTTCAATTGTCAGAATTTTTTCCGTATACACATCGAGGGCCGCCGTCATAGCGCAATTGGTAGCGCGTCAGACTGTCAATCTAGAGGTCTCGGGTTTGATCCCCGACGGCAGCACTCATTCTTACCGACTATTTGTCTTTCACAAATGGGTTGATAATCGTAGACCTATGTGAGATAGAAGCTATAGGCTAGGAAAAGATGCGATGGTTGAACTGGTGAGAGAAATAACAGGAATCCATTGTTAGGTACTCCAACCGCCGCGATATAACTGAAAAAATGTTAAAAGCGGCGTTAAACTCCATTCAATCAATTAACCGTATAATTGTTAACTCATAGCCTGTCACGCCTTCTTGTAACTGTATTAAACCGAACAGCAAATTGTCTTTCCAAAAGGGGCCGAGTCAAAAGTGTATGATTTTAAGTTATTCTTTCTTTTTAGTTTAAAATCGAGTATCTTTATAAGACTATTTTATCGAAGAATTTTCACATCCTTAGGATATCAAATCCGAGTGTAAATTCTCTTTGTTCAAAAACAGTTTGACCTCATAATAATTGTTTCTATCTAGTCTGAGATGAACCCAATATTCCCTTATTTAGACCAATCAAAAAGCATTATTTTACGAAGACGTTTGGGATTTACACGAGGAAAACTAGTTAAGGTAGTGGACCCGTAATAGATTTTCAATGTCTCAAAAGTAATGAACTTTAACAGTGTTAACAGAGGTTTCCTAATGATTTTCATTAGGAAACCTCGGTCAACATTGTGAAAGATCACGTGGTCTGAAATGTTGCGGAGCTATTACGGGTCCACTACCTTAAGCAGGCGAGTGATAACGATGCAAGTCACGTGATATTTTAAGTTCAATATGCAATGAAGGTCGATATGCTAATTAGCATTTCAAATAAGGAATAATGAACATTTCTTCGTTCATATGTTTAGTATAAACCACGTGTTTTTACTATATGTTTACATGTCAGCCCTATTAGCTCATTTGGTAGAGCACCGGACTTCAAAACCATTCGATTCGACCATGGGTTCGATTCCCGGGCCGGATTCAGATGAGGCGTTAAGCCGAGACCCCGTGAGACGGTACTTATCACCGAGCACGTTAACGAACCATGGCGGATCTCAGCAGTAGTTTCGTCATGTATCCTTGCACTTTCCCCCGTAACAACCAACCTTTTTCTAGGGGCGTCGCTCATATAGGCATGCGCTACGGTAGCGACGATAAATAAACGGAAATATAGTTCCGCAAGAGTGAGAGTCGAAAAACCGTTATCTCCCATCATTTTCAATGTAAAACTAATCTTTGATCACTAACTTGAATTTGCTGGTCTACACACACACACACACATATGTTTACAATTTCTTACTACTGAACAGCCTCGAAAGTATACGGTTTCGTATTAACATTAATCAGATAGACAAAATAATTATTTTGAAATCATTTCATTTTTAAACAGTAATTTTTGGAATAGTGCTAAGCTGAAATTATTAATTTACCACATACAAATCCCTCATTCAAACGCAATTGTATGTAATTGCCTGAAAAGGCTTGAGAAGTCAAACGGATTATATCAAGCTATATTCAGGATCACAAAAGTTAGCTAATTACTCACTGTTCTGAACGCAAGTGTGCGTGCAAAACGGGGTATAATTGGAAAACTGTTTCCATTGTTTTGTGATCCTGAACGCAAAGCTGTTTTTATATCCTGAACACGGAACAAATTTACCAAATTTGGCGTAAAAACACTTCTTTTCCTTTTCACGGAGTCATTTTAGCTTCGCTGTCGATCTACTAGTACAATTTACATGAGAAAAAGGGGAAAGGTCGCGGATCGCACAATTTAATGTTGCTCCAAGGGACAACCTGTACACGCATAGTTTACCATATGTGGAAAATGTTGGGGAAAAAATGATGTGAACGTTTTCATAGCGTGCGTGTGATGGTTTGATTTAAACTGTATTATATACTGAGATTCAGAAATCAAAATATCACACGGTGTCGGCTTGATTTGAAAGAAAATAAAGAATTTTTAAAAATTACTCCCAAGTAAATATATGAAAAAAAAATTAGCCGAATGCTCTTATTGCTTTCAAAAAAGAACATATTGACTCTTTTTGTGAAATATATAATAAATGGGAAATGTTTGTTAAAAGACTACCCTTTCACAACGTGTTTGTGATTAAAATTCATTTTCGTCTTTAGTTGGCATTGTCAAGTTCTAATTCGACAAACTTTCATTTTGTATATTTTTCAACAGATATTTGCCAATCGAGACTACGAAAAACACAGTCACAAATAAAGCCAGTCATGCAGTATTGCAATCATCTTAACATTTTTTGTTGAATTTCCCATACAAACAATCTGGATCCGAAATTACGAGTACCAAAGGGGGATAGGGGTTGATAAAACTGTGGATTTCTAAATAAACGTTCAACGTTTTACGGGGCAAATTTTGGCTAACCACCACATAACATTGGCAAGTAATTCAGAAATGATTTTATATCTTATTAGATGTAGTTGTTTATCTTTATTCGGTGCATTTATGAATAGCTTAAAGTATAAATTTCTTTGATAGATTTTTCCATTTATCAGAACCATGAGATTGCTTTACTTCTACCACCCAGGACACACAAACACTTAATCTTGCTAATTTGTCTGGCATTTAACCGGGCATTGCTTATTATTTTCATCACAATCGACAAGGCGAGATGTTAAGGATAGTTTTTTGTGATTTTCGGGATATACTACGAATAGGAATGGAGGAACATATGTCGGAAAAACGTGCGCCGCTGTCGGGGGTCGAACCCAGTACCGGATGAATAAGAGGCCACTGCATTATCAATTGACGCTAGGACGGCGGCTTTTGAGCAGAAAGGGGACGATTTTGCAGAAATCATGGCTACGATACTCTAACCGACACCAAGACAAGTTCCATGATTTTGATGGCGCAATTGTTTTAGTAGGATAAAGTATCTTAATTGATGTTTATCAAATGCAATGTTAAATAGATTTCATAGACGTGCGACAAAACCGAAATTATTCTAAATTTATTTATGTTAATGAGATAGTGGAACCCAACGAATTCCCATAAATTTGATAGAAAAAGAACACGGTCAATGAAACTTCGATATTTTACCAGCGTATCTTCACTTCAGCTTATCCAAGCCGGAAATAACAATGTGCTGGTTATCATCAAAAGATACTTATTTATGTTATTTACGTTAATAATTTGAATCGATGATCAAAATGGATGCAATAATTGTGAACCAGTAATTATTTTAAATGTAATTGATTATTTTTCTGGTTAAAAGATGCGATCAGGCGATGTAGACTATGATCAGACTGCATATATGTGTCTTTACCTTCTGCTAATTCAGAAAAATTCTTTGTTCAGCATGACAAGGGTAAAATTGAGGAATATATTAATTAATCCTTGTCATGCTGAACCCGGAAAATTCCTGCTTTGGCAGGAGCTATAGACAAACACCATCCTGCACATATGTGCAGTCTGATGTTAGTCTACACCACCTGTTTCTCACTTTCAAACCAGAATTGTCAATATATCTAGTTTTTTTCAAATAAAAATTGACCTACAGATGGGACTTTCAGTGCTTTTTGCCCTTTGATTTTGATGAAAATTTATAGCCAAATTTTATTCAGCAGAACAAGGGTTAATTCAATGTAGTTGTCAATGGTATTGATAAGAGCACTGGACCATTCAATTGATATTTAAGGAAAACCAAATGAGCCTGTGCGTGACATTTCCAACAATTTGAAACGTTCACGAGGTGCAAGCATTGAGTAGCGTTGACAGCCACATGCTGTAAATATAAAGTTACCTGATTGTCTACAAATACTTTGAGACCTTATCTATCTACTAAACGCATAGTAAAGACCCTGGTCAGACTGTGCGGATGCACAGGCTGGTCAGAGTCTTTGTTTTGCGCATATTTGAAATTGTTGGAAATCTCACGCACAGGCTCAAATATGATTAGACACAATGTGAACAAGCATTCATTTCTTTTTTCAATTAGGTTCATTACCATAACTATCATTATTGGATCATCAAAATGTTGAAGTTTTGAAAGGCAATATTTTGTTCACTCACTGACGAATGTTCACTCACTGACGAATGTTCACTCATTGACGAAAGGTTCCGCCAAGAAGCCCTTTCATACATTTTTTACAAAAATTCCGTGTATTGACGGGTGAAAACATTGTTAATTAAGGAAAGAACTTGAAAAAGGCAGTAGTTTTTCATTTCAAAATGCCCACCCTTCCACCCCTTGATGAAATCC